>LFYR01000192.1:0-258816 GCA_001185155.1 Zostera marina | reverse complement strand
ATTCACCTGATAAGTGTCTATTTTTTTGTTCTTTACTCCATTCTGTATCAATCTACTTAGAACATCCATAACCATATCAAATAGAATAGGAGATAGAGGATCACCCTGTCTAATCCCCCTCTGGCTTTTGAAGGGAGGCGTTGGACTCCCTTCTACCAACACCGAAAAAGATGCAGAGGATATGCAATTCCAAATCATTTTGCAGAACATAGGAGAAAATCCATACGCTGCAAGAGTGACAATTATAGCCTCCCAACTGACTGTGTCAAAAGCTTTCTTAAGATCTATACTCAAGCAACACCTCTTGGGAGTTCTCTTTCTTCCAAAGCCATGCACCATTTCATCCGCTAGAATGGTATTATCCGAGATGAGCCTTCCTTGAATGAAAGCTGCTTGGTTTGGAGAGATGAGTTCACTAGAGACCTTACTGATCCTATCTGCTAATATTTTCGTCATTAGCTTGTAGATCAAATTGACACATGATATCGGCCTGAAATCCGACATATCTGAGGCCGTGTTTGTTTTGGGCACAAGCGTGATGAAAGTATGGTTAGCAGACTTCAACAAAGGTTTGCCTTTAAAAAATTGTCTTACACAACCTATACTACACAAGGAGAAATTGAGGTGGTACCAAAAAGGTTTATATTTTATAAAAAGGCACAAGCATAAAACAAAAATAAAAATTGATTGGAAGTATACTATGTTCACAGTTCACTACCAACACCATAAATGACAATAAATGCACTAAGTTTGATTTTTAACAATTGGGGCTCAACTTTAGAATTTATTTTATACAGAGTCAGTGAGAGGAGATCCTGCTACAAGCTTCACATTTCTCTAGTTCTCTATAGTCTATACTATTCATTATTTCATTTCCCTCTTAAATTTACAAGGGATCTGTGAAGGAGTCAGCTTTCCAATTCTGTTCTTTCATTGGCTTCCATTTTTTTATTATATTCCCTATTTTCCCTCCAAGTTTGCCAAATCATTTCTGCATTTGAGAAATGACAGGATGCTGAAATGGTATTGATGAGGGTGGAATCTTCACCAAAGTCGGGTTGATCGATCTCCTGGTTAGTTCGTCCCAAACCAGTCGATCGTCCGACTTACAACTGCAGGAGCCTTACCAGTCGATCGACCGAAAGCTCTGGATCTTAAGTCACATGCTCTATTCCTTTGTTCGAAAGAGGTCGGTCACTTGAAATTCTATGTCAAATGATCAATCCCCGCCCCTATTTATAGATTTTCCGGAGAGTAGAATGGTCCTTTCACCATACTAGACCATATTAGGAGTGGTCGATCCTAAAGGTGGTCGATCTATCCATGGTCGGTCGTTCGGGGATACCTGGTTGATTCCCCCTATAGTGGTCCATCTTCCCATAAGTCTCCATCTCGTCTATAAATGTCGGTGGAGCACTTGATCCTGTTCTGGCTCAAATTCCAAAGCTTGTTTGTGATATCCGATCTTCCTCGAGCTTCCGGGATCTTACGTTAGTGACAAACACCTGAGGATCTGGTATCACACTATCACCAAGTATATCCCTTAGTATGGGTTATGTGTACTAAAGTCTAAAACAAATCTCCATCTCTTCAATGGTCTCCACCAAGCTGTATGAACTACTGATGAGTATATATCTGGTAAATTATCTAGAAGGCCTAGACCCACATCTGATCCCTCCTTCAATTTACACTTTTTTTTATAATAAAATTAAATTTCAATCAAGGTTTAAAAACCGACGGTTAACCGGCTGACCGGTAAAAAATCCAAAACCGGTAGCCGGTTAGTTGGAGCGGGTTCGTGGGTCTACGGGTCGGGTCTGACCCGTACCCGACCCAAATATCCGACCCATTTTTTAAAACCAAAAAATTATTTTAAGACCAAAAATTTATTTTATGGCCAAAAATATATTTTTATGTCAAAAATTTATACATTGGTCCATGAAAAGAACTATATTATTTTTAATAAAAGCTCCTCTCACTCTTAAGACTTCATATTTGTTTTGGACAAAATGAATCTTTATTTATAGACCAACCTTCTTTGTGTTTTTTAAATTCTATCGATGTGGGACTAAAAAAGTGTAGTTTAAAATATTATAAAATATTCTTTGTACTTTTTATGAATGTGGGACTAAATAAAGTGTACATGCATATATTATTACTTTGTACACTTTATAATAATACATAATAATACATGCATGTACACTTTATTTAGTCCCACATTAATAAAAAGTACAAAGAATATTTTATAATATTTTTAACTACACATTTTTAGTCCCACATCGATAGAATTTAAAAAACACAAAGAAGGTTGGTCTATAAATAAAGATTCATTTTGTCTAAAACAAATATGAAGTCTTAAGAGTGGGAGGAGCTTTTATTAAAAATAATATAGCTCTTTTCATAGACCAATGTATAAATTTTTGGCATAAAAATATATTTTTAGCCTTAGTGAATTTATAAAGAAGAAAAAATTACGAAAATACCCCCACCGGTTAACCAGTGGTTAACCGGCCTAACCGGAAAACCGGTCAGCCAGAACCGGTTACCGGTTAACCGGTTTTTAAACCTTGATTTCAATAATCAAATAGGATCCGCTTCCTATAGGCTATAGGAACTATTAAATGAACACTATGGAACATACATTCATATAACCATGGCCTTTAATTTATGATCCAACCATTAACTCATATATTATTATTTAATTCAACTCTCTCCCTCCATCTCGAGGCAAATTATTTAAAGGCCAGGATGGAAGTTCTCATATAGTTCTCATTTAACATTTCTCACTAGAATCTCTCACTAATTAAATAATGAGGATGTTTGTGCATTGCTCGAAATTGCATAGAAATTTTTGGTATGAGTTGGACTCGTAAAAATTTAATTCTCTACGATATTCCTAGGGTATTAGCTATTAGTCTATTACTAGGGTGTTGCCTCGGAATGACTCTCCTAAACTACCTGTGCATTTTTTTCAATCATAGATTGACTGAGTTTTTTGAATAATGTTACATTGAGGTATTTGCTAACATCCCAGATGGCCTCTTTCAATATATGTTCTGGTGTCCTTAGAGTGGGTTGCCTCAATCTTCTGTTTTTCTCACATCATATGTGCCAAGAGATTGCAGTAAGCAGTTCCCAGAAGATTACGATCTTTGCAAACTTCTGTATGGCCTCTATGATGTCTTCAATTCTGATGTCTTCACTCTGTCCTGAGATTGGTCTATTCTGTAACTTCTAGATGCCTGGTCCAATGTTTCCACCACTCCTAGAAAGATCTTTCTTGAGTAACAACAATTGAAAAATAAGTGGGAGATTGTCTCCTATTCTATATTGCAAAGCAGGCAAGTGGTTTGTGTGTTGATCCCCTTATGGTGGAGAGATTTTAAAGAATTAATATACCTCCAGCTTAAGGCAAACTTAGTTTTTTTCTTAGCCCATATCTCCTCTGCAATCTCATCATTTTGATCCTTCCCTCTAATTGTTTTATAATAAGCATTAGAACATAAGTGGACCAGGTTGTAGACTTGTAGTTAGGATTGCATACAAGACATTTCTTGATGCTTTCTATGGGTTTATCAGCAAAGAGTATCTTAAATAGTGGGATATTACATATACACTTTACAACCATTTATGCTAGCAACGAAAGAGACAAAAGATGGGACCTATTGAATGGTCTACGGGATATTTAAGCACTAAGTATCCAATATAATTGGTTGGTTATTGAAGACTTTAATGATATTAGAGCCCCAAGGAGAGGATCAGTAAAGCCAATTATACTCATGGGAGGCTACTTAGTTCATAAAAGCAACAGATAATGCTTTTCTGTTAGAGCTCTTCTCAATTGGAGGGAAATTCACATGGAGGAATAATCAGGTAGGGGAGAACTTTATCCTGGTATCTCAAATACACCCACTCAAGACAATCCTTCAGTGGTTAAAAAAAAGACAGTCCTTCAGTCAGTCAAGTGACGGAACATAGGGTTGGGTAATCAGTAGCTCAGTATTAACTATTAAGAGTCTCACAGATTCTTCATTCAATGGCCCGACATATTGTAAAGGTTGTTTCATATAAAAGGGGCCTGAATTCTTTTCAGCAGACAGATAACAGAATAACAACCGACTTCTAAATCTCTGGATCTACTATGTTTGGTGGTCACGATTCCAATCATCAACTGCTATTTTATTTAGTACACTGCCCAAAAAAGAGAAACGTGTTGCAAATATTTTCCGAATAGTCACTTTCAAAGAATCAAAGAAAAGATAATTTATTGTTTCCATGCCAGTCCTGTACAGGAGAAAAATGTGGTTAATTCCTGGTTTCCATTTCTCAGTAATAGTTATTTAGTTATGGTCTTATGGATCATGTGTGTTAATAGTTAATATCAATTGTGTTAGTTATTACTTATATTTAGTATTTTAATTTTGTTTGTTTGATTCCTGATAGAGCCGTTAGTTGCTATGTTAGTTTACTCGTTTTTAGTTTTTACTACAGCAGAAGAGTTTGTGTAAGTAGATATTAGTTGCAATTGTTAATTTGTTATTTTTCGGTATACAATTATAAACGTGTACATGACAATTGATTATTCATTGCATACTAATGATACTATTGATCAAAAAAGATAATTAATTATAATATTTTATAGTAAAATGAGAAAAAGAAATTATAATGCTTATTCATGTGGTTGTTGAGTTGTTCTATCTTCTCCTAATTTTTTTTTTTTTTTTTTGAAGCAATTAAATTTCATTAGAATAAGGCTAATGCCATGTTTACAAAAAATAGAGAATAGAAATAGAAGTAAAAAGAAATGAGCAAAAAACTCATTGACTCTCTCCCATTAGCTATACAGTCTAGTTATATAGTAACTAGATACGTTGCCTCAGGAGGTTGGTCTCCCATACTTCTATCATAGATGTCTCCAAAGGGTGACAACAACTCTTCTTGTAATACACTAAATCAAAGGAGAGACCGATGTCTTTAATGACCTCCTTAAGGACTACCTCAGGAGGCCTACTAATGTGCTGTCTATACCTTTTATTTCTCTTCATCCATATATGCCACGACAAGCACACAATAGCATTCCATATTAACCCTCAAGGGGGAGAGTGGCGCGTAATCTTTTGTGCTGCCTCCGTCAGATCCCCCAATTTAATATCTGGACCAAGGTTCCAGATGCGTCTCTGCGCGATGCGCCATCACCTGGAACACTTGAGCATACGCGCCAGTGACATTTTCGTAAATATATACAAAACTAAAGGAAATTCATATATTTTTTATATATCTAAACAATATCAATTAAATTTTTTAGTTAAAAATATATTGGATAGAAAAATTATTATAATACATATATTTATTAATTATTATAACACCTTATAATTCATTGTAACACCAAGGTTTAAAAACTGATAGGGGTATTTTCGTAATATTATAAATCTTTAAATGGCTAGGGATTCTTTAAACTTATAAAAGAGAGGCTTTTATAAAAAGAAAAGAATAAATAACCCAAGAGGCTTTTAAAAAATAATAACGTAATGGGTTGGGCCTTCTTTAATACATTTATAACATCAAAAATACTATATAATAATAATTTATTTAACTACACTTTTTTAGTCCCACATCGATAGAATTCAAAAAACACAAAGAAGGTTGGTGTATAAATAAAGATTTATTTTGTCTAAAACAAATATGAAGTCTTAAGAGTGGGAGAAGCTTATATTAAAAATAACGTAGCTCTTTTCATGGACTAAAAATTTATAAGGTCTTAAAATAATTTTATTTTTGCCTTTTTTCTAATAAAAATAAAACCCTGTTTTAAGTTATTTAAATAACTTAAAACAGGCCTGGATCCGGGTCGGATTTTACCCGAATCCGACACGGATCCGGCTAAGGGAGATGCGTTTGGCGCATCTCCCTCTGGGGGCGCATATGCGCGCGCACCTGGAACCTTGATCTGGACTGGATTGAGTGGGGACTAGAATATTCATTATTTTCCAAAAAGCGAAATCCAGGTGTTCCGCCAACAGAATTAAGAGAGATCTGGAATAATAACAGTTAAAGAAAAGATGACTCCTAGTTTCATCTTCCTGATTGCATAACACGCAAACAGGAGGCACTTGTACTCTCCAACTCTTCAGTTTCTTGAACGTGTTTAGGTGATCCCATTTCACCCTCCACAAGAGAATAGAGAATTTTGTCAGCATCTTCGACCAAATTCCCTCAGCTAATATATCTTTATGCTTCCTATCTCTATTACTTTCCACTATTCCCCCCAATTTATTTATCGGAGTACCAGATCTCCACATAATCGTATTATTCGCTCTACAATCCAAACATTTATCCACTAGGCTTCTTTCTGAAACAAAAGCTTTCCAAAAATGCGAATCCACAGTAGGTCTGATTTGTATATCATTAAACGCCTTTCCTTTAATATACCTATCTTGGACCTAATTAATTATTATCCCATCGAGATAATGTGTTTATCTCCTTGGTTGTCAATTGCTTATCCTTGTACCTGTCAAGGAGCAAGTTGAATCGACGTGGTATATTATATTTTTTGTATGATTCTGTGCAGCTAAATGTTTAGTTTCTTATGTTTATAGGGTCAGAATGTTTTGAAGGATTTCAATATTCGAGAGGAAGCAGGTGGTTCTGGTCAAGCGATTATTAAGAACTTTACTGCTCAAGTAGAAGATAATACTTTAGAAATTCATTTATACTGGGCTGGGAAAGGGACTACTGGCATTCCATATCAAGGAAATTATGGACCTCTCATATCAGCTATTTCAGTTACACAGATAGAGAGTATAATACTTTTGCTATTATCTAGTAATTGTTTTATTAATGTCATATCTACCTTTTGAAATGCCTTTCTTTATACATGTATATAGGTTCTGAATTTGGACAGGACCGATTCAAACCTACTGTCGGAGTTATTTTTGCGATTGTGATAGGCTTCGGTATGATATCTGCATTTATAAGTATCCTTCTTTGGAGAACGGGATACTTCAGATACTTCAGTAAACCCAAAAAAAGAAAAGTGGACCACAATAATCTTCCTGTAGAGCACCATTATTACTTCAGTATAAAGGATATCAATATCGCTACAGAAAACTTCCGTCCTGAAAATAAGATTGGTGAAGGGGGATTTGGACCTGTTTATAAGGTAAAGATGAAAATTCATTTCTTTCATGAAAGGAGGCGTTCAACTACAATATGGTTGTTATCTGACTAAATTAACCAATAAATTCAAATTGTTATTACAAATACAAATTGTCATTTCAAGATATTGTGTGTCATTTCAAGATATTGTGTGTCATTTCAAGATATTGTGTGTCATTTCTTATCATTAACATTGAGATTTGATACCTTAGGGAATGCTAGGAAATGGTACCGAAGTTGCTGTTAAGAAACTTTCTCCGAAGTCCAAACAGGGAAGTCGTGAATTCTTAAATGAAATAGGAATGGTGTCTGCATTGCAACACCCAAATCTTGTTAAACTTTTTGGATGCTGCATAGAAGGAAACCAATTACTTCTAATATATGAATACATGGAAAATAATAGCCTTGGACGTGCTCTCTTTGGTATTATACTATAATTTTATTATCAGTAAATAGCAGTGTGATTTTTTTTAAATTGTTTCTTGTAATAAAAGTTTGATTTATCGACAGGAAAAGAGGAATATCGCTTGAAATTTGACTGGCAGACAAGATTTATGATTTGCCTTGGTATAGCAAAAGGTTTGGCTTTTCTCCACGAAGAATCAAGTCTGAAGATTGTACATAGAGATATTAAAGCATCTAATATTCTTCTCGACAAGAATCTGAATCCTAAAATTTCTGATTTTGGATTAGCTAAGCTAGATGAGAAGGAGAAGACTCACATCAGCACTAGAATAGCTGGAACTGTGTAAGATTCTTATTTTAAATCCATATTCTTTTGTATTATTGTTGACTAAAGAGAATAATTGTGAATTTTGATTAATATATTAATGATCATAAATTCTAACCTATACTGGTCGACTGATGTATATTTCATGAATTATTTTCTTATTATGATTGTTGATATTTTTCAGAGGATATATGGCTCCTGAATATGCGACAAGAGGTTACTTGACAGACAAAGCAGATGTTTACAGTTTTGGTATTGTTATATTGGAAATTGTTAGTGGGAAGAGTAACACAAAAATCATTCCAACTGGAGAGTTTTTTTATCTTCAAGATTGGGTATGCAATTTTCATCACTTACATTCCTGTTCTTGCAGCTCATGAGAAGTGTCATTTCTTGGATACAATCTTTAGCTTACTTTGATTTATTTCTCTTTTTTGTGAGTTTGCCTCTTGTTATGGGGTTGCTATACTGTTTATCGTTTTTCATTAGCTCGCTAGTTGATTTAGCTTACTTTGACTCACATATAATATTTTAAATTTATTTGTTAATTTCTAGAGTATACAAACATATTCTTGAAACAATAGTGACCGAAATCGGTAGGAGTCCCTTGTTATTGGTTTTCCCTTATTTATTGTTTTTCATTCACTCATTACTTATTTTGTCTGCAATGATCATCGCCTTTTTGGAAATGGATTGTTATAGAATGATTCTGTTATATTTTGATAATGACATTAACTTCTGTTGTTTTGTGAAAATGTTTAGGCTCTTATTCTCTTTGAACAAAAAAGGCTCCTGGAACTTGTTGATCCAGACCTTGGATCAAACTATTCTAAGGATGAAGCATTAAAATTGCTAACTGTGTGCCTTCTTTGTATCCACCCATCTCCTAGTCAGAGACCTCCAATGTCAGATGCTGTCAGAATGCTTGTTGGTGAAATGTTAATACCAGTTCCTAGTCGAAATCATTCAGTGAGTGAAGAGTGGTCACATGGTGCTTTAAGTGTACTTCCTCGTTCTCAAGAAATTTCAACACAAACAGTTGTGGATCTGCCATCAGCAGATTCTTCAAAATATTTTTACAGAGACGAATAAATAGTTTCTATGGATGATTCGAGTTGAGAAATTACATTTCCTTGCTGGCGTCTTGATTGGTGGTAATAATGCCATCAGCGACCCTTTATTGAGGATCTCAACTTTTATATTATTCATCTTTAATGATAGTTTTACACTGTAAAGAAAAATCTTGCTTGGGTGGCTGGGTGCAAAAAAGTACCCCCATGGCCCCATAATTCAGTCCCGCAAAACGAAGTTCTGGCCTGAAATGGAGCATATATTATAGTAGAAATACACATTTACTTAGGTACATAAATCATAATGTACATTGTTAAATCTCATCATTTTTATTTAGATCCAAATCTTAATACTTATTTTTGTAAATATTATGTGCAAAAACACAATGTAAACAAATTTCATTTTATGATGTAGATTTCTAATGAAATGTGTATACAGTATACTGTATTAATAATATAGAATGATGATGTGCACAATTTACACAATAATTTAGTAATCTTTTTTATAATACGATCTTAAATTCTTAATATACCAATTTAATGAAACAAAATGTAGCAACAGGTTTTGGTAATCTTTAAAATTCCAGTAATCATATTGTGATCTGTAAGGATATATAACCCAAGTCAAAATTAACTTTGGACTTCATGAGTTAAGGCTCAAACTCGTGAGCTAACGAATCAATTTCATGTTTATCCGTTTCGAACTCAACTTTAAGATTAGGATATAAATGAAAAATTACAGATTTTAACTTTTAATTAAAAATATACCGATCTTTTCTAAGTTCCTACCAAACCCTAATTCCCAAATCATTTATTTTTTTGGTCAAATCTAGGAAAACGTAGACAGAAGATAACAGCAGCCGAGCTCAGAAGAAGAGATCTTCTTCGACAGACAGCGAATCAGGTAAAACTGTATAAGAGAGCGAATCCTTTTATCTTCTTTGATCCAGTTCATCGCCGAATGAGAAATTTCGTCTTCATTTTCAATTGTTTTCTAAATCCCTATTTCTGACATAAAAAAGTTCATTATTTCATGAATTTTACACTGATGATTGATGATATGTGATTAAATAATGGCATTGTTTAGATTGAAGAGTGTGGCTCGTAAATGGCAACGATTCTTCTTTTTTTGTTTCATTAATAATTTAGATATGAGTTTCATTGTTCTTTTTGTTAAATTTTCAGACATCAGAATTGTTATTACGAGTATGTAAATCGATTTTGGATTTGATTTGAGGTCGAATCTGTTTTTTTTCAAGTTTCGAATTGAGTTAACGAGTTGAGTTTGAGTTCGACTATTTCTTCCAAAACTCTACTTAACTCCGGACTATGTCTGGGGTTACGCCAAAACCTGTCTCGCTCTTAACTCTTTTTTATTTATTTGGAAATCGATCTGTATTAAGGAATGGCAAAATCGACCGACAATGATGCTATGGCTCTCATCCAGGCTCTTCGCTCAGCTTATTCTTCCACCCCTAAAAATCTCAAAGTTAGTATTTTTTAATCTCTTGATAGTTGACATTCCTGCTTTTTTAGTGTCACGTTATTTACTTTTCCCCACTGAAATTAAAAAACAATTTTTTTTCTTGACAGATCATCGATCTTTATGTGGTATTTGCAGTCATTACTGCTTTGATTCAGGTACACTGCTAATTTTGAGTTTCTCTTATTTTCCAATTTGATAGTTTTTGTTTGTGATCCACTGTGAATTTGGATTTTGGTCGGCCTTCACACTTGTACAATATTTCTTTAATATTTGGGGAGAGATATCGATTTTTGGAAATCAATGCTAACATGGTTTGCCTATGTATCTTGTTTTAATTTTAAATCCGACAAACACTGAATGTTTTCCATTGAAATTGCAACTATTATGAATAAACTTTGATAAGGGGAAGATTCTGATTATTTCTTTCAAATTTCAATGGAATATTTTCCATTAAAGATAAGTCGCGCACCCTTTTAAACTAATGTCAATTCTTGTTCTTGTGTACATTTTATTGAATTAAATTATTAGATGTTATTGTAGATCTGTAATGCATTGATGTCACGTAATTTATGATATTTCTAATTTAATATTTAAAACACACCTGAAACAGTGAATTGGGAAAGTCTGAAACATTTAAGTAAAATGTTAATGCAGTAAATCAATAATGTATGTAGAAAATGCCTAAATCAACAATCTTTTTAAAATAAAATAATACATATTTTAGTTATGAAGACATCATTTAAAACAAACGTATTTTGATTTTAAAGAAATATACAATAGACGGAAAGTGTTCAGAATCCTCTAAAGGCTAGACACCTGGCTTCCTAACCTAGTAACCTTGGATAAGAACACCTCTGTATGCTCATATTTAATGATACTCATCGTTTGGGTTTACGTCCATACTTGTTAAAATGCATAGTGCAGCTATATAGTCATTATAATATTATATTGGTCTATAGCGGTTGTGATTTACATATATCATATATACACATTTTATATTCCCTGTTTTTTATAAGCCTGTTTGTAATACAAACTTTGTTTATGACTTTATGTAATTCCATCCATATTGCAAATACATGATAACATCAACTAAGTTGAAGGTTCAAAAAAAAACCTTATTATATTGACTCTAAAAGTATCCCACCACACTCCTAGTCTCCTACACAATAATTTGTTATCAGTACAGTATAATATTACTAAACTTAAAGGGTGTGTGAGGCATCTCAATAGTTAATACTATTCTTACTTAGCTCTGCTTGATCAATAGCTTGTTGAGCCTATATAGTTGAATCATCAACCGTTCTCCTAATGCATTCTTCTAATGCTCATTTGTAGAAATCGATATTGAGGTACATAATGCCTTGGATACCTGAAAGGATATGTATGTGGTATGCCAAAGAACTAGAAAATGACCAAGAAGTCTGTTCGAATGAAACCAAATTGCCAAAAAAAATATCCCTGGAAATCACTGCCATGATTCAAACCTCTAGTTTCTAAGCACTAATAACCCCTCTTATAAATGGTGGATTATCTGCCGGATCCACCTCTCTCACTACTCCTAGAGGTTAGCATTGCTACAGAAGATGCTCTAAATGATTAGTGCCCATAATTTTGAACACTTCCTGACTTCCACTATGATGCGAGTATTTTGTTGTCTTTTTTTTATGAAGCTGACATTTCATTAGAAATGAAAAGGGCCTTGTCCAATGTTACATATATAAACAGAAAATAAAAACCCCTTAACAGACGACACTGCTCATGAGCAGGCATGAAGAGAAAATAAGTAGTACAAAATGTGATAAATGGAAAAACACTAGAGTTGCCACTGACTCATAGCAGTGGCTTCCAATAAGCCTATATCAAGAGGCTTTGTTTTGATCTCATAATAGATCTTACAATCCTTGATCACCTTTGCAGCGACCACTTCCTCAGACTTAAAGCTACCAGTTTTCCATCTTCTATTCCTCTCCTGCCACAGATGCCAAGTAGAGTCCAAAGTAACCTCCAGCAGTTTGAGCATATCCTTAGGGATTGGATGCAATCAATTACATCCCCCAATCTGATATTTCCCCCTTGAGGTACTTGCAAATTCAGGTTCTTCCATACAATACGGTCGGTGGCTTCAAAGAGCTAGAAGTATATGTTTAGAAAATGGGCAGTTAAAATATAAGTGTCCAACAGTTTCAGGGACTGGGTTATATAGAATGCAGAGTTGCGGAGCAGAGACGCCCTATATGCCAATAGTGGTGATATCCTTGAATTACAATAACATAACTTAAATACTTATTGGGAATTTGTTGTGTTAATTTTAAATAACTTAACCAATTTGACTTCTCTACTGATGGTCTAACTCATGCTGTAAGTCTGTAACTACCAACTAAACCTCATGCTCTGAGTTTTTTTTTTGCAAGAAGTAAATATTTCTCATTAATAATAATGAAGGGTGGTACCCTGAAAGTACAAATGGAAAAGAAATAAAAAGAGGTGGACGATAGGGTGGTTTCCCACTCCCATCGACATTCTCCTATCTAGCTTGCATTCTTAGTGGTCTAGTAACTAAATGCTAAGCCTCGGGAGGTTTGTCTCCCAAACCTGCATAGTAGTCCTCTCCAGTCTTTCTTATAGTAATCTGATCTATAGGAAAGGCTGCAATCTCTTCTGTTCCTTTCGGAACAGATGTGCCAAGTAAGACCCCCAATTGAGTTCCAATGAAGGCCCCAAGCTATTTTCGTATTGGTTGTGTCTATATGATACATCAATAACTAAGCATCTCAGGAATCTGATAATTTTTGCTGCATTTCACTGATAAGAATTTCTTCTTCTTAAAACTTTAATGTTATTATTCATGACTAATGTTTTAATTTCTGAGAACGTTGAATATTATACACGAAATGATGGAAACTCCAATATCTTAGTCTGGTAATTATATTGTGGAATTATGATTCAATATAATAATTGGAACAGGTGATCTACATGGCCTTTGTTGGATCCTTTCCCTTCAATTCTTTCCTTTCAGGTGTACTTTCTTGTGTTGGAACTGCAGTGCTGGCAGGTATAATAAACAGATACACACCTTTTCAACCCATTAAACGAATGGATTAACATTTTATTTTTTATTTTTACAGTTTGCCTCCGCATTCAAGTGAACAAAGAGAACACTGATTTCAAGGTAAAATTCAAATTCTCCTAAATGTGAGTTTTTTCAGAAAAGTTGTTTGAGTTTTTATGAAATTACAACAGAATCTGGCACCTGAGCGTGCTTTTGCCGATTTTATTCTCTGCAATCTGGTTCTTCATTTGGTAATCATGAATTTTCTTGGCTAGACCAAAAGAAGAGAGATTAGAAGGTAGCTTCTTTCTTTGTATTACGTGTAACACTTTTGACTGCTTATCGATTTGAGAAGTTTTGATATTATCTGCATTGTAGTTTTTTGTATGTACCAAATACACTTGATTTATTGCTTATCAGTCGAAAAATAATTAAGCTTGCTATTTCAATGTTCAATAGCATGAATGCATGATGAGCGGTTGATTTTTATAGAATGTGATCCGCCTAGTATCAATCGTGTTATAGAAGAAGAAATCAAATGAAAGGATCCGATGGATGAACCAAAAAATCAAGAACAACATAATTTATTGTTTGAAATCAAATTACAAAACTCATCGAAACATAAAGTAATTAAAATAAAAATGTATCAATGTTGGTCGTTGATAACCATGTATGTGTTTTGAGTTACAATATCCAAGAAATCTTGAAACATGTTCTTTGACTTCTTTCTTTGATTTAGATGATTTATGGATTCTCTTATATGATTAAAAGTGTTTTATCTTATAATTATGGAAATGTCCTTAACAATCTCATTTCCATATCTAGATTTCGCATTAACACTATATCCACCGTCGATTTCAGAAAGTTCTGGGATGTTCTTGAGTCGAGTTTTTCATTCTTTTGCTTCTTCATCGTAGAAGACATGTGGATCACTTTAATGGACAAGTTCAACTAATTTTCTACTCTCTTTTTTAATTTAACGTCATATATATATTGAATTATTAACGATAACAAAAGGAGTTAAATCTAATACTGGCCAATTATCCTTCCATAACTGTCAAATCTCACATGTACACTAGCAATTTAGCAGGTGGTTTTGGAGTTCCTTTTCTTCACGCCTTACGAGAAACACTGGAATTGTTGATCCATTATACAAAAAAACATCTTTAAAGGAACCCACAATTTCTAATTCATCGATTTAATATGATAAAAAAATCTGTTTAAATCAAGACAACTTGGATACCAAAGGAAATCATAAAATCAAGAATGGTCGGGGAATTCAGGATAATGATAGTAATTTACCAAGCTAGATCTTCATTTCAATTATGAGCTATCGAAGAGCTACTACGAGATACTATATAGTTGATACCGAATAAATTTTGACAAACATGTGGATGGATACATAAGACAGATTTTTACCTTGGGCAATCTTTCATGAAAGAATCCACTATAGAGGTCATTGAGGGAGAATTATCACCAGATCTTGCATGAACGCTACAATTGTCACTTTCAGAAAGTTCTAGGAAGTTTTTTAGCCTGACATCCTCGCTCTTGCTTCTTCCTAGTTTAGCTGATGGAATAGAAACAAGATCTGTGCTTTCCAATATGTTTACCACTTTAGACATCGCAGGCCTCATTGTGGGAAAATGATTGGCACACAGAAGTGCTAATTTTATCATCTGAATTGCTTCTTCCTCTGAATATTTTGAACAGAGATTTTCATCAATGAGTTCATACAGCTTCCCACTTTCTTCTAATTCAATTGCCTGCATATTAAAGGATTGGATAAGTGGGATAACAAATATCATATCACCTTAGTTATTCTTCATGCTAGCGTTTGAAATAAAAGACATACTAAATCAATCAGATACAATCTTTCTTCAGTAGGTGTATGAATAATACACTTCTTTCCACTGACAATCTCAAGCAAGACGATCCCAAAGCTATAAACATCTGCTTTATTTGTCAAATGACCTCTAGTCGCATATTCTGGTGCCATGTACCCCCTGCAAATTATTATTCAATAGTTCGACTGTCATCACCTTTTTTGTCAAATCAGATAAAGTTGCAACAATAAAAATACAAGTAATCCCAAGATCTTAAATATGATGTACTTTTTTTTATAATTTACCTTGTACCTGCTGCCCCTGTAGTTATATGTGTTTTATCCACATCATACAGCTTTGCCAAACCAAAATCAGATATTTTTGCATTAAGCTCTTTATCGAGTAACACATTTTGTGCTTTTATATCTCTATGAACAATTTTCAGGGTCGATTCCTCATGAAGGAAAGCTAAACCCCTTGCTATTCCCAAACATATGGTTCGTCTAGTTTTCCAGTCTAATTCCAATGTTCCTTTTCCAGGACCTGTATTGACCAAAAACAAATGTATAATATTATAATATATAATAAGAGTAATCATAAGTGGGGAAATATATGAACATACCAAACATGACATGGGCAAGGCTATTATTTTCCATGTATTCGTATACTAAAAACATCTCGTCTCTATCGACGCACCATCCTAAAAGCTTCACAAGGTTGGGATGATGTGATGTTGAAATCATGCCTATTTCATTGATGAATTCTTGATTTCCTTGTCTCGATTTTGAAGAAAGTTTTTTTACAGCTATTGGAGTTCCATTACGAAGTACACCCTGAAAATAGAAATTATATAGTCAAAAAATGCATATATTCTCTTTTGAAAAGTATTCTCTTCTTTTATATAAGAGAAGAACAGGCTTTCATTTCATAATCCTATAGTTTCCTCTTCAGTTTTTCATTCAATCTTCTATATTTTCTATAGTTTTCTAAGAGCCAATGTGATAGTTTTCTAAGAGCCTCTTTTAAAATTCAAAAACATTCTCCGTACAATGCATGATTTAAAATATATTTAGAACTGTATATAAATACAATATCATACTTTGAAAACGGGACCAAAACCACCCTCCCCGATCTTATTGAAAGGATCAAAGTTACAGGTTGCGACTTTTATTTGTCTTAAACTGAAAGTGCTAGCTTGAAAAATTAAACCTGTAAATTTTGAAAAATAAATAAATAGTATCAGCATTAAAAAAAACAGTGTGATATGCAAAAAGAAAAATGCACTTTCATATAAAAAAATATAGATTGGAAAGTCTTACCATCACTGTTATTTGGGTAATATTTCCTTCTCAAGAACCACAAAATAAAAATTATCAATAAGATTCCAAAACTCAAACCAAATGCAATGGCAATGATGGCACGAAGAGAAAGTCCAGTCTTCTTTGCCGGAATGGGTGAGAAGTCTAAATAGAACAGCTTATAAATATATCTTTTAAACAAAATAAAACATCACTGCTAGAAAAGTTGATCTTTACAAACTCACTTGGTGTAATTGAAATAGCTGATATAAGTGGACCGTATACGCCTTTAATTGGAATAGCATTTGTTCCCTTTCCACCCCATCGGAAGCTAATTTCCAATGTATTACCATCTACATCTGCATTAAAGCTTATAATAATTTCTTTTCCAATTCCTTTTGCTTCTTCTGCAATATTGAAGTTCTCCAAAACTCTTTTACCCTAAAAATTAAAAAATTGAAACAATATTATATCATTTATATGAATATAAAATGATTTTATTCTTTATTTTTTAACATTTTGTTAAAATTACCTGGATCGATACATCAAAAAAACGCCTCCCTACACTGTAATATGTTTGATCATCTCTGAACATTATCTCAGAAAAATGAAGGTTAACTTTGTAATTTCCATTGATTAAACACAAGCCGTAGTATTTGAGAGATGACGGACTCAGTCGAGCTGTCTTGTATATTTCTGAATCCCTCATTTTTAGGATCGAATTATTTTTAGTTGTGTATGTGGGTTTACCGACAGCAGGACTATCTCCTGTGCTACTAAAAGCCCATTTTTTGCTTTCAGAAATAAAGTATGTAGATGGACAATTTTCCAAAGAGTCTTCTTCATATTGGTTGCCTCCAAAGTTTACCACCCCTCCACCACAATTTATGAAGATATTATAGTCTGTATGACAAACAAATTTCATCATTCTAAAATCTAGATAGGGCAAGGATATTTACTATTTTCGATGAAAACTGAACTGAATTCATTGTTCTCACTTTTTGCAATTTCAGAGCATGGATAGTTCTTTCTTAAACATGGTTTTATTCTGAAATTTGTCAATAAAAAGTGATTAATTCATGTAATCAGTTAAGATTCACAGGAAGAAAAGAAGCTCACAATTTATTGGTTGAAGATGAACGACTGGCTATGACATTTCTGTTCAGAAGAAAAAATATAAATATAAATAGACCATAGATAATAGATGTGATCGTCATAGAAATTAAAAATATTTGGTTCTTACATATTTCCTAATTGGTCACAATAATTGGGCTTAGAAGATTCTGCAAAGTTGTTGTATGACATGTCTCTAAAAATTTTTTTTTTAAAAGATTAAAAAACATATATAATTAGGACATGACTATTGATACTTCAAAAAAAACTATTTCTATAAAATTTACGTACAAACGATTCTTGTTAATTAAAATCCAACTGGGTATTTGTCCAGTAAACTTGTTGTCTGAAAGATACCTATGTAAAAATCATTAGAAAAAGTTCTTTAATTAAAATATAAATCATGTATATTAAATATAACATTTATCAGACAGATATCATAAAACATAATAATTCTCTTACATAAGATCTAATGTTAGATTTAGATTGATGAAAGAACTTGGTATTTCACCCGTGAAGTTGTTGAAGCTGACATCACTGTAAGAAACTTTAAATTTCCATTACAGGAAAAAAGATATGTTTGATCATAATAGTCAAACTCTCAGAATACATAATGACCCAAACCCCATGAAATTATTAGGAATTGAAGTGTTAAACTTACATAGCCTTTAATGATTTCATGTATCCAATATAAGAAGGCAATTCACCAGATATGGAGCAATTTCTTAGGATTCTAATACAAAACATGAAGAGGTTTTTCAATATCAAGCAATATCAAAATTGTCAAAAAAAAAAAAAAAAAAAAAAAAAAAAAAAAATTGCTTTAAAAAAAAAAAAAAAAATTGTCAAAAGAATATAATACGAGAAAATTTTCGGTGCTTACAAATATCTTAAGTTTTGTATACTTTCCAATGGAGGAAAACTTCCACCTTTCAAATCAGATACCTGTCTGCATATGAAGATATTTAAAAGTAATTAGTACTTGGAAAGAAAAAAAGATAATCACCAAGTTTGAAGTATGCAATAGGCAGGGAATTATTTCTATGTACAGTTCAGATAAATTAAGCAAGTTTGAAAATGACAGAGGGAATGGCCCTTCCATATTTGTTCCTTGCATGTATCTACAGTTAAAAAGAAAATAATCAAAATTCAAATAATATTATATAACATCATCTAAAATATTTAGAAAAATAAACACTCACAAAGTTAGAAGATTTGTCCAGTTTCCGAAAAAATCAGGTATCTTCCCAGTTATACTGGTCCCATCAATCCTACTGCATACATGAAAGAAAGTCTTCTAATGAGTTTAAAAGTTTGGGGAAAACATGCTATAAAACTAAGAAGCATTTTAGACAATCCAGTTCTAATATTTCTGTGACGGCTGATTATCTCCTATCTGGTAGGGATTGAGACATCACAGTCAATCTAGATTTTTGTTTAGGATGACTGGATGAGCATCAGATTCTTAGATTAAATCTGATTGAGAATTTTGTGGGATATCATCTGTCTTATATGAATCTACCTATCAATGGTTTGGGAAATTGGGTCTCAAGATCGGGCCTGAAAATCAGGGTTATCCGTCTTGCGATCATATTAAATCCATTTTTCAAAAAATCTCTTTGAAGATCTGGAACAGAGTTTTTCACAAAAAATCAACTTGCAAATAACCTAATTAGTCAACCAAATCCTACTTGGGTCATCATATGGATCATGTCCAGGTCTTGGTGAATTAATACAAACTGGCTTGCCCAATTCACTAATCAGTTTTGACCTGATGGGAAACAATTCATCGAATACTGATAAGGAAACTAAAAAACATACAAGTCCATCATATTCCGAAGATTGCCAAGTGAATTTGGAAGTTCTCCTGTAAAATCATTGCCAGAAAGAGACCTGAAAATTTAGACAATCACAACAAATTCAGTAGGGAAATTAGTCAAATTCAAATAAAAAAAAATAGTTTGCTAACTTACAGTCTTCTCAGGTTCTTCAAATTCCCAAATGTGCTGGGAATAGAACCGCTAAACAAATTGTTGTCCAATACTCTATGATTCACAAAAATCCGAGATAAATGAAAATGATATCATTACTAAAAATCACAAAATTGAAGTGAAAAAAAATACAGAAATGACGTTACAGTTCTTGGAGTGTAGAAATGTTCCCAATTTCTTTAGGTATATGCCCTGACATTCGATTTCCTATCATAGATCTGCACATCACCACATTTTTCAAAGCAAACCATTATCGTAATCTGAAATAAAATCCGAAGCAATCATTCTAAAGAGTAGATGCATAATTTACAATTTTACATGTTGGTCAGGTGAGGAAGGGAGCCCCATTCAGGAGGGATGGATCCATTGATGTAGTTTTGAGTGAGATCACTATTTCAAACAATCAACGATAAAATGGGGGGTAAGAAACACAATCATACTAACAAAAAAGGTAGGAATTTGAATTTGACGTACATTAGAAGCAGTGATTTGAGATTGGCAAATTCTGATGGAAGAACACCAACCAAGTTCTGGGTCTTGAGCAATCTTTTTTGTTTGGTTGTTTGTCGCAAAAACAACAACAAAGAACATGAGAACAATTGCCCATTTGGCAGAAGAAGATTGAAAAGCAAGTACATACATGTATGTGATGTGACATGTGTTGTTTGGGTCGCAGCTGCCACATGTGAAATTGCGGAGTGTAGGAGTCGAGGCGGTGGTGTTGTAAAAATTCCATTTTTGTAACGCATCGCAGTGATTTGGAGCATTAGGTTGAAGTTGGGGCCAATGTGTGATCTTCAGTTTTCGAGCTATTGCATTCAGGGCCTCGACTGCAACATAAATACAACATCTTAAATACAAATATCAGAAGAAGATGTCCCTGGTACAGTAAACATACTTGCCTTCTTCAACAGGAAGCCTCCTCAGTGACCCTGATGGGGGCCGAGATGTCACTGAAGCTAGTGTATGGTCATGTGATGATGGTAAGCAGAAGCAGTAAGAGATGTAGAGGTAGAAGAGAAAACTAAGATATGTTGGACGAAGAGTGACCGCCGCCATTCTGATTCTCTTCACTGACATTGTTCTTCCTATCACACAGTTAACACTGATAAAAAAAAGAGGGGAAAACAGACTAATAAGCTCACAGACACACTGAAAGAATGAGTCTATAGGTCAATTATTGATTTATAAAATATACAACTCTCAAGACCCAGACAGGACAGACAAGGGAAGATGTCGCCACTCGCCAGCCGCCAGAACAGTTTGGAAAGACCCAATCACAGTTTGAACAATGACTTGATTTTATTTTCCATTAAACCAAGTCTGTTTGACTATAATATTGCTAATTGGTTACTAGTTCAGCATCAAAAAATTAGTAAACTAATGGTGCAGTTCAGCATCAGAAGATGGAGATAAATTTAGGAGACTGGTAGTTTTAAAAGTATCGAGGGGTATATGGTCAAATGTATAATATCTTCAAATGCCCCGAGAATGGAATAATGGATAAGATAAGCGATAACCTAACAGCTCTTAATTTGTCACATCTAATTGATTTTTAAATGATAATTAGAAAATAATAAATACAAAACAAAGCGACGAATAAAATACGAATCGTCGTCGAAATCTGCAGATTTTATTTCTTTCCTTCACCGGATCAGTACAGTCTGTCTGTCTCTCTGCCTGCCTGCCTGCCTGTTGTCTATATATTGGTAGTTTGATTGCCAAATCATTCTTACATATCGATCGAAATGGGAGATAGATCGCCGCGTGTGATGATCGAATTGATCGTAATGTTGCTGGTAATCATCACCCCCTTGCATTCAACCAGTCTATGGATTCCGTTCATCTCCTCGTCGAATTCTGGGAGGCCCAACGTCGACGTGAAAGTTTCAGCGATAAAGTCGGAGTTCTCCATGCAGGCTTACGAGCCTCAACAAGACAGTGTGGCGTTGGTAGATGATGCACGGAAGAAACAGATGAGTCTAAACACGTGTTGGCAGAACGCTTACCGGAGACTTTTTGCTAGTTGTTCGCAGATCATCGCAGACGAGGAGAAACATAACCAGTTGGCATGGCAACTAAGTGATTGCTTTGTTAAAGACTCTGGTAGAGCGGGATTTCCCTGGTGTAAATTCGAATCCCCGATGAAGGATTGCCGGAGAAAACTTGAAAATTTTGATAATGATATTTATCTTCAGTTCTTCATCCAAACTAATTCCATCTGCCATCAATTACAGTAAGCGGCGCTAAAACAACCAACGATTTTTAAATAATTTGCTCTTGAATTAACAAAGTATGATTTTTTTTATTTTTGCAGGTCGGGTTTGTTTAAGATGGAAACAGAGAGGTTAATCAACGATTTAAAGAACAGAGGAGAAATGACCGGTGCAAAATTAGAGTCGCTGCAAACCAAATCGGAGGAAATATTGGATGGAACAATAAGAGTGCATCATTCATTAGATTCGATCGATCACCAGACGCAGCAGCTTTCACAGAAATCGAATCAAGTGGAGGAGAAGATCACCAACGTTCTAGTGAGTTCCCAGATGATATACGAACAGAGCAAGGGTATTGTGGCTTCGCAGACTGTTCTTGAACAGGGACAGGTGAATCTGAAAACAAAATTAGATTCGAGCATGGAATTTCTACACAAATCATATGAGAGTCTGGGCGATGGGATCGAATCGTTAAAGAAAGAGACATCTGAGATCGAAAAGGGAATTTCGCAGATCGGAAATGAGATGTCTTTACAGATGAGCAATCTGCAGACCACCGCCGACGACATCGAGACGACGGCAGACGCGTCGTTGAGTAAACAGAGACAAGTTCTGGAGGGTCAATCGAAACTTCTAGAAGAAGTAGATTTCCTAAGCAAATTCCAATCTCAAGCTCTCGAAGACAGCAAGGCAACGTTGGAGAAAATCGCAGAATTTGGGCGGAGGCAGCAGGAAGAATTGATCCAACATCAAACGCAGATTAAGGTAGCGCACGATCAATTGATTCGCAATTCAAAATCGATTCTGGAAGCCCAAGAACAATTCGAATCCAAACAAGCCACAATCTTCAACGCATTGGACAAATTGTTCGCACTTCACAATGCGATTCTCATGGAATCGCGTTTTATAAAATCCTTTTTCTTCTACTGTTCCGTCATCTTTCTCCTCTGCATGCTCACAAGCGCAAAGCAAACGTATTCAGTGAGAGCCCGTCTATACGTGGGTTTATGTGCCACAATAGCTTTTGAACTCTGGATTATCCGATTCCAGGGTGGTGACCATGATCACGATCACTTACAAATAGATTCATCTTGGGTCAACTCCAAAATCTTCCTCGCTAGATCCTTCTTTCTGCTGGCGGCTTTGGTTCAAATCTTCTACTCCATTTACAGCTACAGAGATTATCAGATGCTCAACTACAATATGCTGCAAGAACTGAACACCAAAATAGAGTTAATGAAGCAGAAAAACGGAGTTCTGGGCATGGAGGGTGATGTAGAGAGTGATATGGAACTATACCATGCATGGATTGATAAAGACCTACCTGAAGAGGTCAGCATCTGGGACGATCCTGATTATCTCCTCCCGCTTCAATTCACTGATGACAAATCTATCGTCCCATCATCACCCACCCCAAAAACCTATCGCCTTCGCTCACGGAAGACTCGCCTAACCTAGTAGATTTGCCAGCTCAACTCTAACAAATTAAGCAAATGTAAATTTATCTTTAATTACTAATATTAGTCATGTAGGTTAATTACGTATGCATCCTCAATTAATCTGATATACATTATTTAGTAAAACATTTTGCTAAAGACTTTACAAATTAATGAAAACTGTATTTGATGAATCCTATTACTTCCTTACTGGAGCGCTTCTTCCTATTTGAAATTTAAACTCTTCAAATGGGCAAGCCATGCTACACAAGTCGTATTTTTCATCTCATAATTTAAACCCTGACCATCCCAGTAACCCTACTCTTCGTTCTGCCTTGTTTGATTCTTCTGCTGTCGAAACGAAATACAAAGCCGCTTGAGCTTGATTGATTTTTCTCTAATTGTCATCTGCACAATGCAATGCTCCATTTGAATTTCTTAGAAACTATTGATATTAAGAGATGGTAATTACTGCTCCTTACCTGGATCGACATGGAGGAAGAAACTGGCCGCCACGATCAGATAGCACAAGATGAGCATCAAACCTTTGAAATAATTTGCAGTACCATCCTACAATAATCAAACATGGATATATTTATATCGATACAGATGAATTGAAAAGATTTACTGATCAGGTTCTAAAAAGGAGAAGAAGAACAAACCTGCAGCATAAATGCCACAACAAGCACAGTTATAAAAAGAGTGGCGGTCTCAAATAGCTGAAAATTCAAGTCCATTGGTTCCCCCATTATCCAACCAACAACAACACAGAATGGAATCTGCAATCAATGGCAGTGCAAACATTATGTAAAAATCTGATTCGCTGGTTTTATGCAACTAGAAAATAGCAACACTTTACCACGAACATAGATATTTGTGTTGACGATCCAATCGCAACTCCTAGAGTGATGTCCTGGATCGAGAAGAAAAGGATTAATAATAAACAATGGCCTGGGGCTAGGGAGAAGAATTTCAATAAGAGAGGGGGAAGCACCGACCAGTTTGTCCTTGATCGCAAACATGATTGCACTGGCATGTTCGGCAGCATTTCCAACGATAGGGAGCAAGATTACACTGATAAAAGCCACCGGCATGTTCATAGATTCAGATGCTCCCTGAGAAGAGAAAAAGATTTAGTGCCTACTAATTAAGCCAATAGATATCACAGAATCAAAAGAAATTTCTTTGATTCTGATATATAAACCTGTATAGCATCCACAAGAAAACCAGAAAGGATGGAAACCAAAATGGTCAAAAGCGAAAGCCAGATGATTGCTTCCCATTGAGTTATCAATGGGGCCTCTTCCTCCTCGGTGCCATCTGAGTCATGTTCTACGTCCTATAGAAACACAAGAGGGAAGACAATGAACAAAAATCAGGACACAAATGTGTTACCTGAATTGTATCAAAGACGCTCACCTCATCTATGGGATTGTAAAGACTGCGATGACTTTTCAGTTGGAAAACAAGGTAGCTAGCATAAGCAACTAGCATAATACAGCTGCTGAACCTTGAAAGAGACAGTTCAGGATTCCCATATTGCACTTCAGAGTGTGTGGAGTGAAGAACTGCCGGAAACATGATTCCCATGACAGCCATCAGCAGTAATCCTGAGTTCACCGCCACGCCTGCCTGATTTGAAGCAATACTACATTAAAATTATCTCTACATATAATTCTTTGATTTGAGAATGTACAAGGGAAAGTACCTTGTTGAAGAATTGATCTTTCTTATAATGCATAATCCCACCGCTAAAGAAAGCGCATCCAAGAACTAGCAGCATATTCGATAATATAGATCCAAGAAGTGATTGTTGAACAACTCGGATCATCCCACTTTTCAACGCATAAATAGAAATGATCATTTCAGTGGCATTTCCAAATGTAGCATTTAAAAGTCCTCCAACTAAACAAACACATGTAGAAATTTAAGTAAACAAATGAATCGACCGACAGCAATTGGGGTCAAAAAAGGGATAATCAGAATGAACCTGTAGGGCCTGTATAAAATGCAAGCTGTCTGCAAGAGAATTACAAGTTTGAAGTCAGAATTGATGATATATATATGATAAAGATATGGAGATAACAGGTCATACTCAGTGGCGTAGCCTAAACGCTCCGCTAAAGGCGTTATACCGATCAAGCTGAAGAAGAAAACCCAACCCTGTAATAATCATCCACAAGCAAGTGTGTACATACAATGGAGTTTGAGATTGTTTAGAAAATTGCAGTGATTAAAAAAAAAAAAAGCACAATCAATCAATGCAATGAAGTAGTGAATGAGGCAATGAAGCATACATGTTTTCCTGTAAGATAGTGAAGAAAGATAGCCAAAGGTCCAAAAGGTATTAAAACATTCATCTTTGCTTTAAAAACGACTGTGTTTACGCTACTAAAAATTGCCTTAGACGCCCGCCTCAATGAGAACGACGATGAAGAAGACAGAGAAGCAATCGCTATAGATGATGATGGCACACGAGATATCTGAAAATTACGGATCTTTCCGATCACCGGTGTTGACTCAATTAGATCGTCTTCCTCGAGTTCAAGGACTATATTTTCCCCAGCAGAACCCATCTGAGTACCAAACTCAAAACAGTGAGATTTCGAAGAATTGAAAGTAGGAAATTGAATAAAGTAAACAAATTAAATACCCAAACACTCTGAATCACTGAGTGACGAAAGTTTTTTAAAATTACATACAACGTTAAGAAGAATATTCCGGAATCTTATCGGAACTGAATGAAACTTAGCCGGGGTTTGCAGATCCGTTTCCGTCAACGATAACAATGCGGGTTTTGAGGAGATCTACCTGTTCATCCCTCCGGTGTTTGAAAGACGGTGGAAGGAAGCTTCGAGGAAGTTGCCTTTTATTTTCAAGCCACATAAAATGTTCCCTAAACTTCTAATAAATAATCGATTAAAAAAATCAGACTTAAGTAGTTAAGTTTTAACTCATTAAGACTTTAGTTATGCTTAATAAAAAAATGATTATTTGAATAGAATAAACAACAAAACTTTGAGATAATGCTAAATACACGTAGTTGACTAACATGTCGGCGTTTCGTTGTATCATTGCCGTCCAGGTACCTAGGGATATAGACATATATGGCCGGTGCCAAGGTAGGCGAAAACCGAAAATCCAAACATGTTTATAAAGCCTTATCCAGTCATGTCAGTTTGAATTATGAAATGACTATTTTATCCCCAAAAATAAATAATAAAATAAAACTCAGTGATCGAGACATTAGGGATGATTCTCAACTGAATTATCTCTCCGGTTGCCGGAATGACCGAAACAACCATCGCGATTTTATCTCTTGCTCGTCAATTTCGTTATCTGGACGCTCTACGTCAATTCAAAATCTCTCTTCTTACAATTCATTTCTCCCACCTTCTCCCGACTCTCCCACTCCTTGTTAAATCCTCATCGGCCCTTTTCCTTCACCGGACTACTTATCAACTCCACTCCCTCTCTGTCAAAACTAACTCCATCTCTCACATCCATGTCCTCACTTCCTTGATCTCTGCTTACTCTCGTCTCCGCTACCCCAATCTCGCATCCCGCCTCTTCCTCCCCATCCTCCCTGTTGTCTGTTACAATGCTCTCATCTCAGGATTCACGCTCAACTCTATGTCAGATCAGTCCTTCTCCGTCTTCCGCCTCTTGCTCCGCAACTCCCTCTCTTTCTCTGCCACCACACTTCTCTCGTTACTCCCATCGCTTTTGTCTTTGCAGTTCCACGCTCGACCTGTCCACGCCATTGTGCTCAAATCTGGCCTTTCCAACGACCCGTCTGTCGGAAACGCGTTTTTATCTATGTACGCACGATCCGGAGAAGTGAGTGAAGCGCGGAAATTGTTCGATGAAATGGTTGAAAGGAATAATGGAGATCTGATTACTTGGAATGCGATGATTTCTGGGTACGCCCAGAATAGTATGGCAGATCAAGTCATTCGGTTGTATCGGATGATGATTAAAAGAGACGACGTTTTGCCTGACTCCGTCACGTTTGTTGGTGTTTTGTCGTCGTGCGCGAGCCTCGGGGCTACCGATGTCGGAAGAGAGGTTGACAGAAGAATAAAAGCCAGTGAAAATAGATCCCCACTATCTGGCAACACATTCGTCGGTAACGCCTTAATCAACATGCATGCGAGATGCGGCGATCTAAAACGTGCTCGAGAAGTGTTCGACTCAATGACAGAAAGAACCGTTGTGACATGGACGGCGGTTATCTCAGGATACGGAATGCACGGTGACGGCGAGGCAGCGGCAAGTCTATTCCAAGCAATGCTGAATTCGGGAATCCGACCAGACGGGGTGGCAATGTTGAGTGTGCTTTCGGCATGTAGCCATGCTGGGATGACGGACGTGGGCATGCGATACTTCAGTGGCATGACCGAAACCTTCGGCGTTTCTCCCTCGGTGGAACATTACGCATGCATGGTGGATCTCCTGGGCCGTGCCGGACTGCTAAAGGGTGCGTTGGAACTAATCCAATCGATGCCCATGAAACCCGACGGGGCTGTTTGGGGGTCTCTCCTGGGTGCTTGTAAAATACACAGAGATGTTAGGATGGGGGAGGCAGCGTTTTCACACGTGGTTGAGCTGGAACCAGAGAACGTGGGTTATTACGTACTTCTGTCGAACATTTACACCGACGTGGGGGAGATGGAAGGCGTAGCCAAAATCCGTAGAATGATGAAGGAAAAAGGTCTGAAGAAAGATGCTGGGTGTAGTTACATCGAGCATAAGCAGAAGATCCATCTATTCTTAGCTGACGACCAGCGTCATCCTTTGAAGAAGGATATATACCAGACTGTTAGAAGATTGGAAGCCATGGTAGAAGTCAGAGGAGGAGGCGTAGGAGGAGAAGTTAGAGGGGTGCATAGTGAGAAATTGGCAATTGGGTTTGGATTGCTGAGCACAGAAGTAGGTATGAGGATTGTGGTGATGAAGAACTTGAGAGTTTGCAACGATTGTCATGAGTTTATCAAACTGGTGAGTGAAATAATCGGCCGTGAAGTGGTTGTGAGAGATGCCAGTCGATTCCATCATTTCAGAGATGGTTTTTGTTCTTGTAAGGATTTCTGGTAGGCTGGCAGGACTGTAGGAACATCTGATTCTAATATTCTATAACAAACGGTAAGGGAAGGAGAAGGGATGGTCCTCCTCGTCGGTCACCTAAGGTTCAAATGCTGGAAAACCTCATGGTTCTCACTGGTGCAATCAGAAGAAGTAAGCATTTTCTTCTGGTCAACTTCAAGTCTTTATTAAGATATGGTAATTATTGTTTACTTTTTCTCCTAATTTATCATTTTCTTACTTTAATGAACAACATGGGTCTAGGTTTAGTAACATCTATGTTCTATCCACCATTATCAGTACTCAGTTGCCATGCTTGATTAGCTTGAACAAAGTCTCATCTTCTTGTATTTCTTTCTGGATTTGGAGTGAAATTTCCTCAACTGCCTGTCGGACAAGGTACTTTCTGTCATTTAACCTTTTTAGACTATCAAACTATGCATAATTTGGCTGAAATGTCAAACTATGCATAATTCAGGTCTCAGGAGCTGCTCTTCACAAACATTTTTCTAAAATGGGCATTCACCATCAAACAAGTTTAGCACATCGCATATGTGTTCCTTAAATCTGGAATCTGGATGCTCGTTTGGATAAAGATCTATATTTTTTTCTTTTCATATTCCTGAAATTCTTTAATCATGATTAAATATTATATCATTTTATGCTATTTTTTAGGTCATTGTCTCAAATTGGATAATATCAATAAACAACAATTATGGTCTATGGCATCCAATGACAGCATCCTGATTGTATTACTGAACAAATGGCTAGGTTCTTAAGAATTATTTCTGTCATAATGCAGAATCGTCAATTTTTTCTAGAGTTGTGCGTGTGCATTTTCTTCCCTTTCACAAAATATTCACTAAATTCCCCCTATTATAAATCACATTGGATTCTTACAGAGTTAATTGGAATTGATAAACAATTAGAACAGACTTAATTTTGTATACATGACATCAACTCACCAAGTAATCGATATTTCCTGTGTTGAGTGTTTTTGTAATTATGAAAACATATTGTTTGTTTTTCTTGTCTCCATGATAATTTTTATTAGCAGCTGTCAATATATCTTGGATCACAAATGTCTTAGATCACAAATTTCACTAAGTATTATTATCATAATGTGATTCCTATGAATGAAATGCCATTCTTACACATCCCTGCATCTCTAGGTTTCCCACCCTTGCATCATCCAAGGGCCAAGGGCCAAGGCTCAAGCCATCACTTAATTTTTTATCAATCCAGTCCATGCATTTACTTGGGTAAATATGCACCTAAGATAAATATGTCTTTGCTCTCACAGTCTCAGTTAACTCATATAACACAAGTAAGAATTAGCATACAACACAAATAGGAGTTCGCACAACTCATTATGAATTCAACTCAAATTATATATATATATACTAATTTCAAATTTATCAAGTGATAATATTGAATCAATTCTAACAAGTAAAGAATATTGCTAGAAATCAATCAACCCAAAATATCGTGCATAGATTTTATTGTCATATGTTAACTAAAAATGAACCAAACATGTAAGTAACAAGTACCTATTTGAATGTAAAAGAACTTTGGTATTTTTTCGCTTAATTTGGAAAGTATGAACTATAAATAGAAATGGAGCTGACTAGGTTCACATAATTAAAAGCTAAGATAACATTACAAGAAAGGTAAAAAAATAACGCACCTTCACTTTTCAAATTGAAGGCACACTACCAAATTCAGAAAGAATTGCAGAAATAAATAATACAAGAACCAATCATTTCCAATGACCATGAAAATTGAAAACTTGTTAAGCATACATCATACATGTGGTTAGTTGGTAGTAGCTCACTACAAAAGTTTCAATCCACCAGTGACATCATCCACCATTTCTGCAGGACCTGAAGAATCGTAATAATGAAATTCAAATTGAAACAAACATAGAACACTAAATTACAAAGCTAAGTACATTCCTGAGATATTTATTGACCTTGTAATAGTATATCATGCAAACAATAATGATCTGCTTCAATAAATAAAAAAAAATCAGATTTTGGCACTGCTAAATTTATTTCAAGCTAAAACACTCATGCAAAATATATATACTTTCCATCAAAATTGATCCGTCGCACTGCTAATGACAGTTATGGTCTATGGAATCCGTCGGATTGCACGGAAATGCCATCCGACGGCACAGAGGACGAACCACACGTCCTCCGTGCCCCGAACTTCACCAAGTTCGGGATCTCCGCACGAACGCCACCAAGGCGTCCGTGCCGTCCGACGGTCCGTTCCGGTGAGGATCTCACCGACGCACCCAACCGCAACGGCGAGAACAGCACCAGAAACGGATCCTATATATATATATATATACTTATCACAATTCACAGGTATGTCCTGTGTCCCTTTATTTAACAATATTAAAATTGTGTCCCCGCTTTACTTATCAAGAAAATGAATTAAGAGTTTCCATGTTTACGATTATCAAAAAAAAAAATGATCTGCAGGACAATGAATCCCAAACTTCGTGTCATCCTAATAAACCCACCAAATGTATATGATAATTTCTGTCTGGAAGCAAGAAATGGTAAACCAATCATTTTGATCATAAATTTAAAATTTTAACTTATCAGGGTGAATTAAGATTTTCAGCAAAAATGAACATGGAATACCTAAAATAGCCATCACTGTTCTTGAATCTGAAAAAAAAAACATAAATATATTTAGAACATTAACAAGACATCATTGTGGACAAAATTCAGATATGTTAATGTTGAGTTAGGAATCTGATTTCATACAATCAATATATTTATTTTGAACATAATGAGCATATATTAATACTATTACCCTAAACCCTAATCTCTGCAAGTTTATACTTTATACTCACTTGGTGCGATTTGTGTTCTCCCAGCATCTATAGTGATATGGGTTGGTAATTGTAATGACTTTGCCCTTTCCTGTACAACATACAATACCCATATCATATTTATTTTCCAGAAGAAAAAAATTAAACTATAAAGCACATTGTAAAGGAGAGTGGCAGATTGTCAACTATTTAAGAACTACAGTTGTGTTGCAGTTTATGATGAGTTTTTAAAAGTATGCTGATAATTTGCATTCAGCGTATACAGCAACTAATATGACCATATAGAGCTCAGCGTATAAGGTAGGTTTGCAGGTAATGAATAGAAATATATTGCTTGCTATTTGTCTGGTTGATGAACCAAATAGTGATTATGACTAAGAAAACAATTTACCCAAATTTAGATGATTAAAAAATACAAACTTATTTTGACATATTGTAGAGAATTACATCAGAGTATCAGAGAGTTCTCAGGTTTATAAATATAAGACTATTTTCCTTTGTAATTTATAGAAATAATGCATTTTATTATAGATGATTTATGATTGTGAGATTAAAATATAAAGCAATGCACAATTTTGTAATTACTTTATAGTTCATGTTCTTTAGTTTATACACTAAGAAGTGAATGAGTCGTCCACGAAAAGTATAGATAATATCATAAGACTTGTAAGTGTTAAGTAGTAAATGACATTAAATAATTAATTACCAAAGGATTAATAAGCTTGCAGAGAAGAAAAATATGTTTCTTCACAAACCTGAAGCACCAGCAAATCTTCTTCACTTTCACTTTTTAAAACCACCTTAACTTGGCCACACATCTCCCACCTGAATGCAGGAAAAAGAAAACAAATAGGAACAACTTAGAGAAATGGATTATACAAGGAAGAAAGAAGCACACTGAAATCTAAGGTGGCCAATAAAATCCATAATTAAAAAAAACAGACAGTCTCTAGATATATATACCTATTCAATGATTTTGGTGCCCTACGGAGGAGTTTTTTGTAAATGCCCAGAGTTGCATGACTTGCAAGGAATAACGAAAAAACAAGAATTGAACTTATAAATCGATGCTAAAGGCAAAAATAAGATGTAAAATTGAAGGGTTCGAAACATAGATCAATAGCATCGTGATCAGTGCATACCTACATTGGGCCGCAATCTTGCCTTTCCCCATCTTCAAGTCATTCCTAACAACCAAGACCTGTAATCCAAAAACACCACATCGATAGATAAATAAATTAATTAAAGCAGAAACGATGAATCCATCCCAATAATGACACGCTATTTTGAATCCTACGAAAACAATACCATCTTGAAGTCCTCGAGTATTTCCGCAAGGGCCTCGATCGCCAATGGCGCGGCGATATTCTTCTTTCCGTTCTTTTTGGCTTTATTCGTTTCCTGATCGCATCTATCGGGCTTGAAAAATAGGGATCTGAACAAAGACGAGAAGCGAAAGGAGGTAGAGGAAGAAGCGGCAGCTATAAAACCCATGGCGAAGCACCCAACGCCTATTAGGGGGATCATGATTCCAGTCGAAGTCGGAAGAGAATCGTACATCGATGCGAGTATTATCTCGATCATCGTCGTCAAAGTACACGAACTTTAGTTTCTGAAATCACCGGTTATGACAAATGAACGGGCAGTTTTTTTTTTACTTCAGATAGATCATGGATTCGTGGATGCCTCAGTTGGTGACGACGGTGGGAAGTGGTGAGTAGTCGTGACTCGTGGTTACAAAGAAATCTCTGAGAATATAATTTAGACTTTAGTCCCTTGATTTTTAAGAAATTGATAATATCACTCCAATTCTGTCAATATTTTTACTAAAGTTGGAGGACCAAATATTAAAATATAGATGCTTGAAAATTAGTCAACTACATTTGGCTGAACATCATTACAGCACTAGTTCACTACCTTTAATTTACTGTCAGCTATTGTGTTTAGGCAGTTAACGACTTTATTAAAGTGGGAAGCTATCTAAATCACTATAATTACGATTTTCTTATTTAATTGGTCAGCCAGTGGATGCCGCCGGCCGGCGACCGGCAGTGTCGTCGATCTTCCAATTAGCTTGTTCGATCTGCATAGAAACATTAAATAACTACTGCATATGCATATGCATGTGCCTCTTTTATACTACTAAAATCAAGATTATAATAAAGACGAAAAATCCTGCTGGTAGTCGGAACTCGGAAGGAAAACAGTTGGGAACAGTTGAGTGACGGGAAAACTCAGGCGAGCAGCTAGACTTCCGAGTTAATTCTGACCGAACAAAATAAGAGAGAGAGAGGTGTAGAGTAGATCGCATATAATACATATAGTGTAAATTAATTAAGATAAACCAGCTGCTCGGAGATGCTTTCTAAATGAGGTCTCCAAACGCGAACGCGCCCTCTCCTCCGATTATTCTGCGTCGACGAAGCCTTCTCCGACAGTATCTCCGTCAGATACCGATCGAAAGACACATTATCTTCACTTTTAGAGTCCTTACGAATATGCACCGACGCATCTTTCCGAACAACCTGATTGCTCCTCTTCCTTCCCCCCTTGCCGTCCGGCAGTAACTTTTCCTTAGAAGAAGTGACAGGTGCGAGGAAATAGATCTTCCCTCTCTCCAATTCCGCCGTGGGATGCAATATAACAGGGGAATAAAGTTTATCAACGTCCCCAGTACCGTTATCTTGTTCAAACGACAACGTCGACGGTGGTTTCCGAAGCACATGCTTCGGATACTGCTCCATGATATCAGAAGCTCTGACGGTGTAACTTATCTCCTCCACCTTCCCGTTGGAATGCACTATTCGGACCACGTCGAGTACTCCGCATGGGAGGATGCAAGCTATACAGCACCGGATCGCCTCCCTCATTGGACCCTGCCGACCGAACTCTTTTCTCCCTCTCCCGTTGGCAATTTACAAACAATACATTAAGTGTATTGTAGGGAAGATTTATATTTTTCTCTCACTGATTGGTTTTTTCCTTTTTCTGTGCAACAGTTCAATCCCAGACCCCGGTGGACCGGTGGCCGATGGAGGACCATATATTGGTATAGATGATTGGATTTTTGGAAGTTATTGACACATGAGTTTAACTCAACTACTTTAATGATTTTTCACGTTTATGAACTAAATGTTTAATATTCATTTTTGATATCTCTTTTAAAACGTAAAATATTAATGTAAATCGTTCACTTACTTTAAATAAAATTTACATATTGTTGCTCAATTCATTTTAAATGATCGACCTAAATTAATAAATCAGAAGATATCTCACCTAAAATGTTTTCATTGATTATAACGAAATTAGATAATATAAACTAAAATGAGAATTAAGAGATTTCAACATATCATTATTACTATTAAAAAAATTGAAGATATCTCTATGTATTGAGTTAAATTTTCATTTGATGATATATTATTATTTGATTTTGATATATGGTGAATGTATATATTTCTAAATCTTGTAGAAACTACAAAGATATCTTATGTTATAAAAAATAGAATGAGAATTGAAACGAGGTTGGCTTCATCACTTTTTTAAATAATTCATACAGAAGATTGAAAACTCTAGTGTTTGGAGCAAGTAATTAAGAGTGCAATTTAAAAATAGAGATAATTAGGATTGCATTCCAGAGGTTTTATGTATTGTCCTAATTATGAGTTATGACCTTCTCTGAAGTTTTATGTATTCCAGAAGTTTGACGGAGAATTACTAGTCGGCACATCCATTCCTCTGAAGCTAAGCCTATCATCTTTTTCACGCTGGAAGCCCAAATTTTTCAGAGACAATATGTATTTCATTAATAATTAGTGGAGTTACATCCATTGTGATGGATCCCTAAATAGATGAAGATTGCAACATATTTCATAGATTAGCTCATTGCTAATAATCGCTTTAATACCAATAAACTAACCAGTGGAAATCATGAACAGAATCTTGATGATTTTCAATAATGGACAGATCTGTGGATGTGAATAATGTGATTGAAGGATTTGAAGCTCTGAATTCAATAAAAAGAAAAGGGTCCCTCTTGACTAGCTCTTTCCTTTCAACTTCATTATCTCTTATAGTGTTTAGCAATTGGCTTGTCTACTGTCTAGCTATAAAAACTAACACCATGTGGTGCCATGTTAAACCAACACTTTGACGTCGACATTGGCACAAACACAGAGAGATTATTTCATTTAGTTAAATTGATAAAAATTTAAGGTTTTAGTTTCATTATGTATGTAATTTGGTACGGATATAAGAAAAGATGTCAACCTTTATCAAAAAAATTTTTTCTACAGTAATTCTACATAAAGAAATACAGTTAATTTAAATATAATTCTACTTACTTTTTACTTTCTCTCTATCTAAAGAGACGGATTTATCCGACAGTTAATTAATCATAACTTTCTTCTTCCACCTTGTTGCGGATCAGCAACTGAAGAACATCATATTGAAGCAATGCCTTCTCTTTTACGTTTTTCTTGTTTGATTTTTTGAATTTGTTTTCCTTAAAATCAATTTCCGTTGATGCATTCCTGTATAATTTTTTACTACAAGGTTGAGTTTCCTCCGTGGTGACGTTGATTTCGCCCCTTTTGGAACTGTATGATTTTCTTATTGAGAAAGAAAATGGTATTGATTGAAGTTGATCGAATGATCATGGAGTCCAGGCCCATACAGGTCCATAGGGGCGGGCCGTTGGATTCCAGACAATAATGGTTTGGAGTTTTAGACATTTAGTCCATTTGACGAAGTTGGAAGTCTGGCTAGATCTTGGTTACCGAGGGTAAAATTGAGAAATCTCCGATCCGATCGTGGTGAAGAACTGAAGATGCCAGCATTCAAGGCGTCGTTCAATTGCTACGCCGTTCGATTCAGTCCCTTTTACGAGAATCGCATCCTTGTCGCGACTGCTCAGAATTTCGGTATACTCGGAAACGGACGGATTCATGTCGTCGACTTGGATCCCCCACTAACACCCTCGTCCCCGTTCAACAATTCGACACAGCCGACGGTGTTTACGACGTTTCTTGGTCCGAATCCCACGACTCTCTCTTCGTATCTGCCGTGGCAGACGGTTCCGTCAAGATCTGGGACGCTGCCCTCCCTCCCGAAGCGAACCCCATCGCGTCTCTCCACGAACACACTCGTGAGGTCCAGTCCGCCGATTGGAATCCCGTCCGCCGAGACTCATTTTTGACATCCTCGTGGGATGACTCCGTAAAGTTATGGGCTTCCGATCGGCCAAGCGCCAGCATCCGAACTTTTAGAGAACACACCTACTGCGTGTACACCGCGGTCTGGGCTCCACGTCACGCGGATGTCTTCGCTTCTTGCTCTGGGGACTGCACGGTTAGGGTTTGGGACATTCGAGAGCCGAACTCCACATTGCTCATCCCCGCTCACGACCACGAGGTTCTCTCGTGTGATTGGAACAAATACAACGACTGCATTATTGCGACGGCAAGTGTGGACAAATCGATCCGGATTTGGGATGTGCGGACAGCTAGGGCGCCAATGGCGATATTGAATGGGCATGGATACGCCGTCAGAAGAGTAAAATTCTCGCCGCATGCGGAGCATATGCTCGTTTCGTGCTCCTACGACATGTCGACTTGCGCATGGGATTATCGTCTGGAGGATGCACTTCTGCAAAGGTACACTCACCACACGGAATTCGTTGTTGGGATCGACATGAGTGTGCTGGTTGAGGGTCTCATCGCCTCTGCTGGTTGGGATGAAATTGTGTATGTTTGGCAACATGGAATGAATCCCGTCGTTTAGCCATTTGGGGATAGGAGTTGTTGCTGGATCAGACAGCTTAATTTGGAGATTTAGTTAGTGTTTTCAATTCAATTATATTATGCTATCAAGTCTGTCGATTATATTTGTTCCTTCCCCCATTATCATCAATTCATCATTCATAAAAGCATTCGATATGGGCGCAACACCTGAAGCTCCTAATGGTGAAAGCCTGAAAGGAAACTGCCTGGAATTTTCAGAGTTATTTTTGAGACTTTCACTATATGTTCACAGGTTCTAGCTGTTGACCGTGACCTAGAGTCATAATACTAGCTTCTATAGTTCCATGTTCTAATAGACCAATTAAACTCTTTATAATTTTAATTGCATATGTAACTTGGTCTAAAAAAAAGATAGTTCAAGGTGTGGATGAATTGATTAAAGAGTAGGATTCCAAATTTCCAGTTGTGTGGATCATGTTTGATAGGGTAGCCGTCAGCCAGCCGGCAAGCACTAGCTTATAGTTGAATATCTTGAATTGAGCGAATCTCTTCTTTTTGGTTTTCAGTTCAATAAATATGCAGCCATCTGTTTTGATCTTTGTTGTTGTGTATAAATTATTATAATACTGTATGTAACAGTAGTGTTATTAGTGTAGGGTCAAGAAAAGAAAAAAGCTATGGATAACAATAAAAACAAATTAAGATATTTTTTGGCGGCAGTCCACAAGTTGAATAACTCGTGAACGGATTATGTTATATTTGTGGTACACGTCCATTGATGTCTTTTTTTTCGCAGAGGTGAAAGTGGAGAATGAAAAACGAAAAAGATTGTGAACTGTGGACCAACCAGCAAACGAGATCCCGCATCACATTTTTAAAGTCTGAGAAGAGTGGACGCAAAGCAAAGCACAATATTATTTATTTATTTATTTATTTATTTATTTATTTATATATATATATAGTTTAGAGTCCATTGGGCTTGAATAAGTTGCTGGACTACTATTAGAGACCATACCAGTCCAGATGTTGGCCTCCCGTTAGTGGTTAGTGGTTAGTTGTTAGTGGTTAGATAAAATGCAATATTTTTGTGTGGATGTGAGATCTACTTTATAAGTCTTCCTCCGCCTGCCTGCTTAATTGCTGATGGTATGTATTTAAGGCGTGAATTTCTGATGAGAACAAACAAAATTTAATAAATCATTCATAGATCTCAAACGAAAGATTAAGATTAAATCCTGAAGTTTATTAAAAGACTTAGATTGACATTGATACACAAACAAACTTTTATAGTCATCCATCCAACCTTATATAGTTATATTTAAGTTTGAAAGAATAAGATAATGAGCTGTTAAAATTTAAATATTTTATTTTTACTAACCACGTCTGTCTATCCTTAACCGTAGTACCCCGATGTTGACATACCCACCCACTACCCGAACCACGATGGTAAGCTGAGATAAATGGACGGTTGGGATCATCCATCGGACAATCACATATTCACATGTCACATCCAATCGTCCCCACTCCTCAGTCATCACACCTAAATCCTAATCCCTAGCTACTTACCTCTCTCTTTCATAACTTAATCATTCGTGAGAGGAGGGAGAGGGAGAGATGGGAGGAACGCACCTTCAGGATTTGCCCGAGGTGATACAGATGAACATCGTCGGATTATCCAACGATACGCGATCGCGTAACGCGATGGCACTGGTGTGTCGGAAGTGGTACTTCATGGAAAGAGTGACGCGAACCTCCATCACGCTCCGGGGAAACGTACGGCATCTATACCAACTTCCCACGTGCTTCCAATCCGTTATCCATCTCGATCTTTCTCTACTCTCTCCATGGGGATACTCCTTCTTCCACTTCAACCCCAATAGCGCTGACGCGGACGCTGACGCGGAGGCTAACTTCCACGCCGTCGCTGTTTGTCTTCAGAGGGCGTTCCCGCTTGTCACCTCCCTTACGGTCTACGCCAGAAACTCCTCCGTTCTCCATCCGCTTATTCTCCAGTGGCCTCACCTCCGCCGTGTCAAACTCGTTAGATGGCACCAGAGACCGTCATCTGCGCCTGGCTCCGACTTCGTGTCGTTATTCAACCACTGCACCTCCTTGACTGACCTTGATCTTTCTTGCTTCTATTGCTGGACCGAGGATTTTCCCGCCGCTCTCCAAGCCTCCTCACCTGTCGCTACTAAATATCTCACCGGATTGGATCTTCTTAGTTTATCTTCGGTTGAGGGTTTCAGGTCTCACGAAATTCTAACCATATCCTCTGCTTGTCCTTCGTTACATCGTTTCCTCGCCCCCTGTGTATTCGATCAACGCTACCACGGATTCGTCGGTGACGAAACGCTTCTTATCCTCGCTTCCAACTGTAAGTATTTATCCAAGCTTCACCTTGTCGACCATTCCGCTCTTTCCGCACCAAGGGCAGATCCCGTCGACGACGCCAACCACACTGGATTTTCATCAATTTCCCCGTTGGGTCTCCAGAATGCTTTTGCCGGACTTTCTATGTTGGAGGATCTAGTGCTCGATGTCTGCCATAACGTCAGCGATGCGGGCCCGGCTTTGGAAGGTCTCAACCAACTATGCCCTCGGTTGAGATCACTCAAGTTAGGTCAATTCCTTGGCGTGTGCACAGCTGCTGCCTTGCATCTGGATGGAGTTGCGGTGTGCGGTGGATTGACATCGCTGTCGATCAAGAATTCCGCAGACCTCACCGATGCAGGTCTTGTCACCATTGCTCGTGGTTGCTCGCGCCTCTCAAAATTCGAGATACAGGGATGCCGAATGGTGACTGTGCCTGGATTCAGAAAGCTTGCAAGCATGCTAAGATCAACCCTGGTCGAGGTTGGAATCTCTTGTTGCAAGTATCTTGACGCTCCAAGGTCTCTTTCTGCCATAGAACCGATACGCGATCGAATCAAACGCCTCAACATCGACTGGATTGGGACCCTAGACGATGATGTGTATGATGATGATTACGTTGTTGTTGATGACGACGACGATGACAACGATGACGTTGTTGGTGATGGCTACGATGACGATGATGGCGATTTAAGGAAGAAGAAACACAGAAGACAATCTGAGATCGTGCAGAAATTTCCGGATTGTTCGTTCTGGTGCAAAGCTTGGAAAAAGTTACAGCACCTTTCGCTATGGATACCAGTGGCCAAGGTCCTGAGTCCCTTGGCGGACATCGGGTTCGAGAGCTGCCCTGAACTGGAGGAAGTTTGCATGAAGGTGGAAGGAGATTGCAGGACGTGCGACGTTCCGTCGACTGAGACATTTGGATTGATCTCCCTAATGCAGTATCCAAAGCTTTCGAAGATGAAACTCGATTGTGGAGATGCAATTGGATATGCCCTTACGGCGCCAAAGGGACAGTTGGATCTCAGTCTGTGGGAAAGATTCTATCTGAGCGGAATCAGAGAGCTGAATCTGAGCGAACTTGATTACTGGCCGCCGCAAGATAAGGATATGAATCAGAGAAGCATTTCTCTACCGGCAGTTGGACTTCTCGCCGAATGCACAAGTTTGAGGAAATTGTTCATACACGGAACCGCCCACGAACATTTCTTGAGGTTCCTTCTAAATATTCCCAATCTCAGGGATGTGCAGCTTCGAGAAGATTACTACCCAGCACCGGAAAATGATACCAGTACCGAGATGAGAATCGACTCGTGCAGACGGTTTGATGAAGCATTGAACAGGCGTTTTATACCTGATTGAATTTATACATACCAATTACCATTACATTTAACTCCCCCGGAAGAGATTGGATTCAGAGATTAGATTCCGTGGCAATTCTTTGACGAAAGAATGTCGGCGTTGGGAAACCGGAGATAACTCACGTTTTTTTGGGTTAAGTTATTTCCTGGACATGTCGTCTTTTTTCGGAATTGGGAATTTGTTAATAAGACATGTCTAGAATTTTGACTCGTGGTCTCCGAAAAAGCTGGCCACGGCGGCGCAGACTTGTCAAATGTTGGAGTTTGATCACTGCTAAACGTGTGGTTATTTAGTTTTGTTATTTCTTACGGCAAAACAGTAGGGTTGATGGAAAATGATCGGATTCGTCTTCTATTTATACTTCTCCTTCTCCGAAATATCAATCAATTAAGAAACATGAATGATGTCGATTCCAATGCAGTTTCCACCACCGCCGCCATCAGTTCCGTTCCAATATCGGATGTGATCGCACAGATGGGTATGTTCGTTCTCCTCTTCCCCAATTTATTTCACTTTCTTGTCATACGTTATACCTTATTATTTATTGAGTTCAGATGAAGCAGCCAAACGAAGGCTGGAAAACATGAATTCTGAGCTCAAGGGATTAGAGTTGCGAATGAAGGAGCTGGAAGCAAAGTTGTATACTGCTAACAATCTCAAACCTCTCTATGGAGATGCAGATGCTAGATATTAAGATCAATTTCTATTCCAAGTTTCCGACTTCTATTCGTTAAATCGTGCTAGATTTTTTTGGAACTTGATCCAAACAAAACAGAAAGAACATAAGTTAGTGTCAGGTTTGTGTCGGATGTGTGGTGTATTTTTTCGAAAAATAATTTTTTTGGATGAGACTCATGAGAGAATCTATTAATCTCTTTCGTTGAAATAATATCATTGAAGTTTGGTCAACGATATCTATCCATTTAAATAGATTTTATATCTCAGTATTATCTCATCTAATTATCTCGTATGAATCTATGTTATGAGGTGAAGGGAGGGTCGTCGTGGGTCAACGAGAGTTGCGACGAACGACAAATCAGAATCTCGCCGGAGGCGCTGGTTCAATTTTGGGGGGGGGAATTTGATAACAATTTTGAGTTAATGTGGTTAATTAACACTTATCAACCAATTAACTAAAGTGAAAAAGAACTTGTATTAGATGAATTATAGACTTATAGTGTTTACATTGGATCTTAATTTATAATTAAATTCTTAATACAAAACCCAAACTAATTAACATTATCTCAACGAATTAGCATCGGCCCAACTATAACAGCCCATTTGAATTCTTCAATTAATCGTGGTCCTCAAACAGTCGACCCATTAATTGATTCATTCGTTCGTTTCACTTGAATTTTTGCATATAAATACCTCAACTCCTATCTATCTCACTTAATAGTACATTGGGAAAATTACATGCATAACTTACGAAAACCTAATGTATTTATTTAAATCCTAATCAGGAAGTAAGCTGATTAGTACATAACTTTTAAAACCTTTTTTTTTTAAGTTATTCCTATATTAATAAGAGAGATTCAATTAATTAAATACGAGATAATTTAAGATAATTGAATCTCATTCAACCAATGAAAGATCTCGATCAATATCGTAAATAATTAAAAAACAGAAACAACTTCCCCAATATATGTTATTGTTCGAATTGCTATTTATATAATTTGTATTTTGTAGGCCGTTAATTTTAATTTCTGTAATTTGTGGTATATGTTCACGACAAGAAATAGACTTGTAAGGACGGATTTAATGACGGATTCTGAAATTAAAACTCAACGAGACGACTTTCAAGGACGGCTTAGGGACGGAAATTTTCCGTCTTTAATTATTAATTAACGACGATTTTTAATCATTAAGGACGGATTCTGACCGTCTTTAAAACTCTATTTTTTTTATAGTGGTTGTAAGGTAACTCAGGTTGTGTTGTTCTTGATCGGAAAATTTATATTTGTAGTTCTGTATTCTGATTGATTCTATTTCATTTGTCTTATTGCTATATTTTCAATTATACTAAATAACAATACAGCAGGAACTTTTTCAGATTGAACACAAATCGTATTTCCTGTTATTCATTCTCGATCGTCTCTATTATTCCTAGGTTTTCATTTTATACATTAATTTGCTGTCCAACTTCACTTGCTCGATCTTCATTGTCGTCTGTCGTCGTCAGTGATTGAGTTAGTAGTTCTTCAAAAAAAAATATAAATGGTTACTTGAGTCGTCTAGTTAGCGATCTGTAATCGGCGTCTGTAATCCGCGTCGGAATTGGAATTGAATTGTGAACAAGAGGTTTGAAAACTGTGAGCGCTGGAGAAGGTCGAGTGAGGGCGAGGTGTGAAAATTGGAATCGAAGAAGGAACTTAACGTGAGGTTTGAAAACTGGATATTCTGAGGAAAGTGTATTGGGGTTGATTGTGGTCTGGTTATGTCAGGGAACAGAATTTGCAGGCGGAACAGGCTGTCAGAGGAGCACATTGAGATTCGTGTAAGTCATGAGGTCCAAAGTTAAGGGTGGGTGAATAACGGAAATGTCATCATTGGATTTAGATCTATTGGCGTTGATCGAGGATGATCGATGGCACAATGGGGTTATAACACCATTAAATTAATTTCTCATAAAAACAATTACATATAACACAACCGATTAATTTTTATTTAAGGTGATCATATTGTAAATAAATATTTTATAAACTATCCCATATTTAATGATTTATAAGAATCATTTTCTAAATTAATAACCCCCCAAAACAATAATATTATGTAAGTGTAAAGGGTGTAACATATATATATATATATATAGGGCAAGTTTCTTGTGTGTCATTTGTTATATGAGTCATCATGTGTCATTACATTATGACCGTTTGTTTTGATGTTCACAAAAATTTAATGGTTCAGATTTAATTATTCGTCCACCATCACATCAATTTAAATAATGACATATGATGACACATATAACAAATGACACACTTGAAAATTTTCCTATAACGTATATATTTCATTTGCGCCGTATGTAAATGGGCTATATGCGTCGTTTTGATATCCACCATTAATGGATGTTTAAAATATTTTTAGATGCCGTACGTAAGTTAGTTTTAAATTCATAACATAATTAGATATTGTGCGTAACTACGTAAGTTAATTTTAAATGCATATATAACATAATTAGAATCATTGGATGTCAAAAATTAGTGTTGTAGATATTTTTGATGCACAACAATACAAATAAGAATGACACACCTGAATATTTTTCTCTCTCTTTCTATATATGTTTAAATATTTTAGAAGAAAAAAATGGTAATAATTAAGTTTAAGCAAAACAGCAAGGGAGTTAAATTAACGGTAAATTAAGTTTATGGTAAATGATAATTGATAATAAAATGCATATAATTAATATAATAAATGTTAATTTTTATTTACTTATGTATCAACTAATTTATCAAAAAAATTGCAAGTCTTGTGTGTGACAAATATAATGACCGAGTTGTTGAATTAGGTACGTATGCTAATTATAGTATTAAACTATAATCAATCACCCAAGTAATTAAAATTTAAACCGAGCCCAAAGATAATGATATGATGCAATAAGCATTAATTAAGCATTAGGGTTATGTTTATAGTTTATTTGGAATCATAAATTATAAAATATAATTCAATTAACTAAGTACTTGAGAGATCTCACTCCGATGTCCCAATTGACATGGTCAGATCTAAAGTACTAAGCCTCCTCACAGCCATCTTGTCATCGCCCTTCCCTTCGACGTCGACGTTGACCTTGCTCTCTTCTTCTCCGTCATGTAATTCATCCTTCTCTGGCGAGGCGACTTCGGTGGTCGTTGGAATGTGAGATAGAGAGAGACTAAGATCGACTAAAGTTTCCCTTCCAGTTATTTCACCACTCTTTAGTCTGAGCTTCAAGTCTAGATCCGCTTTCTTCCTCGCCTTATATTATTATAAGAAAGAGCATGCAGAAGAAATGAAATTAATGAGTTGTCCGTTTTAATTTTCTCAGAAGGAAGATTCTGATATGTGCATGCATGCATGCATGTATCATACATGCATCGTACCTCTGGGCTAAAAAATTCATTTTGGTTTCCCGGAAGATTCTTTCTGAACCCAGAATAATCCAATTGCACCTTGTTAGCCGGGCCAATCCAGTCAGTTCCAGAGCACACTCTCTTCCTATTCACAAACTGATGATCTCCTAAAAACTGTCCTCCACCCAAATGATTTGATGCTATTGCCGCTGCTGCTTGGTTCTTCCATATCAATGAGCTCACTCTTACAGCTTCCTGCTGCTTGTCAATTGTCCGTTCCTGCAATCTTTTTTTTTAAGAAAGAAAGAAAGAGAAGAAGGGCCAGTTATTAATTTGAAGATATATGATGAAAACAATGAATCTTTTTGCATTAATTACCTACCTCCTGTTAAGGGTTTTGACAGGATCAAATGGTTGGTGCAGAGATGGGTGAGATTGGAGGAGGGTGGTGTATGGATTTCTGACAGAAGGGATAACATGATGATTTCTTGTATCCAAAACTCTATTTTCGAAATTGAATGGTGGATGGTAAGGGTTTGAGAATACTGTGTGGTTTCGATGGTAGAAATTGATATCTAGAATTGGATGATCAGCTCCTTGTCGAATACGAGTAATATCTGCACATATATATATGATGATGATGAGATAGATGCAGTTGCAGGTTAACCGATCTGATGAAAAAACAAAAACAGTTGAACCTGAAGAATTAGTAAATTTCTCCTGGCCAGAATCATCTAGCTTCTTGGTTCTGTACATCTGATTAATTAGGGTGTAGAAATTAGAACATTGAATTTGGAGAAGAAGCATGGTTATTGGTTGATGATGTGTATATATAAATACCTGTAAATGGCTCTTTACATGGGCAATACTGAGCCCTCTCACATCCATCATCTGAAGGACAAGCTTAGGTGTAGCTCCTGGTAGAAAAACAACAGAGATTAAGATCGATTTAGGGTAGAAACTAAAATATAGAGTATACATATGAAGGAAACCCTAATTTTAATTGGACATACTATCTTGGCCTCCAAGTCTATCCACAGCACGAACGAAAGCCATATGGAGATCTGGATTCCACCTTAATCTGGGCATCTTCGAGCGATTGTAAGGTCTGACTGAACTAGTTCTTTGATCTCCACTGCTAGACCCTTCGTTACAGCTATGATTGCTACAACTACCACTGCCTCCATTTTCCTCCTCCTCTTCGTCGATTCCTTGGTTGAGATCAAAGCAAACTCTCTTCTTGGGCCGCCGCCGAAAAGTTTCTTCGTTGCTGATCTCCTCCTCTTCTCCTTCCTCCTCCTCCTCTTTTCCCATCCCTCCAGACATGTTGAATTCTCAAGCACTCAACACTGCAAATGGGGGCAGAAGAGAATATGAAATATTATGAGGAGTAATAAATATTTGGATCTGATATTAATGAAGCATAACGAGTATTATTGAATTGCAGATAACAGCAAGTAGGAATAATAGTAATAAAAAAACAACAACAAGATGTATTTCAAAATGGTATGAAACAAGTATTCTCTACTTTGACTGATAATCGATTTTATGGATTTAAAAAAAAATCCAGAGCAGTAGATCAACAGTAGTTGTGACTTGTGAGTGTGTGTGAGCATGAGAAAGAACATGGAAATTAATCACCATTCACTCATTCAGTCTCTCAATATATATATTAAATTCACATGTACGTATATACTTAAATATATATATAGCTAGAATGATTAATATATTAATGTCTGATACGATTCTAAGATAGATTTGTGAGGATAATTATATTACCCTAATGCATGCTGCCAAATTACATAACACTGAAATCAATAAGATGCTTCCGGAAAATATGTATTATGTCTGTTCCTTCCTTGGATCGATCTTGTTGTTTTCTTTCCAATTACCAGCTTCTCGATCATGCACCATCAATGGTGCATATTTATATATATTTTGACAAATTATTGGAATTAATTGATTGACTATGTGGTTGGAGAAAACTCAAAACCCTAGCTAGTCAGAATTGATTGTGATTTCAATATATATTTCATGGGAAATTCAAACTGTATTACTGTGGTGGTAGTAGTAGTAGTAGTAATATATGACAGATTGGATGGATGCCATGGTAGATGAGATCTGGGTTTTAATTGAAATTCTGCAGATTCCTTTTGGTATATACAATGAAATTGGGAATGGTCGATGGGTAATATTTTATATGCAAATAAAAAAAACTCTCACACACATCATTATTGTATATATATATTGACTAATCTGAGTATGTATGTGATGCTACGTAGTAGCTAACCTAATAATATTCTACAGGAAGCAGGTAATAACACGTACGGCGATCTCAAGAATAATTAGCAACCATCCGACGTCAATCAACACGGCACGCGTACAACTGATTTCAGAATTGAGCTCTACTGCATGTCGATCGAGATTATTACGTAAAATTATCAAACCCTAAATAGAAATAATTAAAAAGGGGGAAAAAATTAAACTCGATACGTACGAACACTTGTTTCGAAAGCATCTTTATCCGAACAATTCCCGAAGACCCAGAAGCTGTTTAGTTAATAATAATTAATAGGGCACATTGCTGTCACTGCATCAGTGCATCTGGTTGTGGATGCATGTATGAGCTAGGTTGATAATTGATGGATGGGATGGAATTTTGGACGTTATGTCTTTACTTCTCCGGTGTTCTTGTCTTCATTAAAAACCTAATGATCGATGAGTACGTTATAGATTTAATTTTAGGTTTCGAAAACCTGGTTTTCCTGATTCCTGACAGTTAAGTAATATAATCGATCTTGGGAAGAGTGGAGGTCAATGGTATGGCAGGAAAACAGGAATTGTTTTAAGAATTAGGTGACAAGGTTCTTGAGCTACCACTCATCATTAACTTTGTTTATTTACTCTCAACTGGAAAAATAAGCTCCAAATTAAGTTCAGAACTAGTCAGATAACCCCGAAGAAGATGCCATTAATCAACAGCAGAACATCAGACTAGGGGGTCTACGTTCTTGGAATCTTCAGACTGATTAGTAAGTAAAAACAAAAAGGAAACCATTTCAAATAGAGAGACCGTCTGTCTTTGCATCGTCTTCATCTGCATGGGAGTTGACATTGCAATTTGCAGCTAGCTGTTTTTTTTTTTTTTTTTTTTATAATTTTCTTGGAATCTCAACAAAGATGATGCCCATTTTGTCGGCCTTGTCTCGCGCGCAGATCTGGAAATGTAAGAACAAAACTCTGTCGGCTGGGTTAATATTAGGATTTTAACTCAATATGCTAACTCTAGTTAGGGTCTTGATCTCTCTTTATAATCTATATATTTAAACTCAAAAGGTAATATTCTAGCTATATATATAGACTACATTTTTCTAACTACCATAACTGCTAATTTGAATATCGATCAATGACTACATGCAATAACTACCAATAACTGATTGCTTTTAACTTCTAAGTATCGTTGGTTTACCCTCATAGTCATAGAGATCGATGAAGCATGGTGAAAATGTAACAAAATAGGAATATACTCAACTCTGAACCTTTAGTATTTAATATATATATCATATAATAAATATGTCACCACTTGAGCTAATATATCTTTTCGTGTATTTTATTTTTTATAAATCATAATGTGAGTTTTGAAAGATTTGAAGGTGATATTTGGAAGTCAGATTTTTTTTATAATGGAAGCTGCCTAGAGGTATCTTTTTACAAATAGAAAATCTATCATGGTTACATATTCTTGATGAAAATTAAACAAAAATATTTACATACACAACGAGATTAATTAGAATTAACCACGAACCTTCATAAATTTTAATAGTTATTATTTTCAGTTGAATATATCGATCTTGTTAATTGGATGGTGAGGATAGTACTCATGGAGAAGATAGAGGAAGAAAATGAAAAGTACTAAGTCAAAGCTAGAAATTAAAAAAAGTCGAATTAAATGAAAAATCACCTATCTTATATATAATTAATTACTTCAAAAACCTTATTATATATTTATAATTACAATATATATTAATCTATATATACGTACTAGGAGTGAGCGGGTACGAATGACCGGGGACGGTGACGGGGATTCCCGGCCAAAAATATATATATTTTTTAAGTAACACCATGCTTCGCACGTGGAGCTGGAGAGTTGCTGTATCTTTTTAAACGGAAGATAAAAACGGTGTGATTTAATTAATTTTCATAAAAACGGAACAAAAAGACAGATATCTCAGTTCACCTTCATGATAGCAGCTTGGACAGAAGAAGGTCGACACTCGACAACTTGGATGATAGCAGTTTAAGAAAATTGGTATTTTTTGGAGGATTTGGAGATGAGTAATGAACGACAGTAGGGCTAAGTTTTAAGTTATGTGTCCCGTTTTTCATTTTTGCCCCGTTGCCCCGGTCATATTCCGGGACGGGTCTCGGGGCAGGGCAAAACTCGCGAGTCGTCCCGGTTTGATCAAGGACGAGGATCCCCGACCGAAGAAATTTTTTTTTTTTTATAATTTATTTTAAAAAGTAATGTACTAAATACTAATGTTACAAAGGCTGTAAATGATCCGGGTCTGGAACGGCTGAGTTGGGCCTGGACGTACTAGAACCTGGACCCATGAACTTGGCCTAGGTTTGGGCCGGGGTCCAAAAAAATAATTTTTTTTTGAAATGGTTAAACTTTAAAGTGTGAGTAAGTATAAATAATCATGTTGAAATCGTGAAAATGAAATTATAATATTGGTGTATTTATATTAAACTCTTAATACTAATATATTATACAATATATATTAAAATATTTATATTTAAACCATTAACTTACTAAAATATTAATTTTTTTTCTTTCTAACATTTAAAATAGCCGAGTCCGGGTCTGGCTAATCTGGACCCGGACTACTAACTGACCGGGTCCAACCCCATTGACGGGTTCGAAATTGGTCTCAGGCTCGAACGACTGAATCTGGGCCGGGTCGGGCCCGGACCCGTTGATAACCTTAAATGTTACTATTTACTAATATAATTAAAATATTGATTTAAATGTAAATTAATGGTCTAAATAATTAAAATTAAATAATCCAAATTTAAATAGATGATAATTTAGTAAATTAACAATAATATCAAGAATTCAAAATAAAAAAACCAGGAAGTATATGGTAAAAACCGAAAAGAAACAATAATTATAAAGAATCAACAATCAACACTTCAATTTTTCATCAAAAAAAAATCTACCTCACTTGCATTTCAATTTTCAAACAACGTATATTATAAAAGAACATACCAAAAACATGACTTTGGAAATGTTCGGTGGACAGTGGTTAAGAAAAACATGTAAGAATAAGAACAAGATCTTGGAGAGGAAATGGTCGGTGGACGGTGGCTACTTGGAGTTGGAGATGGCAGAAGTTCTGTTTGGAGTTGAATGTTTGAAAAGGAAATATGAATTAAGTTATTCGAGATTTAACGATTGAGTTTTTAATTTTTAAATTTACGATTTTTAATTTTTAAATTAGAATACAGATTTAACATTTAAGTTTACGATTTTTAATTTTTAATTAGAACATAGATTTAAGTTTACAATTTTAAATATAAACTTATCTATTTAATATATTATATAAAGTTATTTATATAAATTATACAATATAATTTTTTTATAGGGTGTATATGCAATTTTCTCCAGGTACGGGGATTATCCCGGGCGGAGATTTCAATCCCCATCCCCGGAAATGACCGGGGATTTCGGTCGGGGATGGAGACGGGGATTTTTCTACTTCGGGTGGAAAATCTTCCACGTTTCCGTACCCGCCCATACCCCACTTCTAGATATATGATTATTAAAATTATTTTTTTAAAAAATTAAGGTAAAAAGTTTACCCATTTTAAATTTTAGTTTTAATTTTTATAATTTCAGTCGGGTCGTCCTGGATCCGCCCCGTTCCGCGCCCCGGTCACGAGGTGGGTATCGAGGCAAGAAGGTAGAATACCTGACCTGCCCAGTTTCGCACTAGGGGACCGCCCCGTCCGGGACCCGCCTCGTTCTCACCCCTAGGTATGGCCGTATGGGGATTATCCGGGACAGGGATTTCGGTCGAGGATGGAGATTTTTCTAGTTCGGATCGGAAAATCCGGAGAATATATACCGCCTCTAAGCAGATATTGTATACGTTGAAAACAAATGATCTATTAATACTTAAATATTAACTTGATGATGTGAATCCAAGTTATGCTAATACAGGTAAATATTTATGTATTAATGTTTAACAAAGTAGATCTATCTAAGCAGATATTGTTCATGCAATGACAAAGAAGATGTATGACTTTCAGTGATGATAAAGCAGATATTTATGGATGTATAAATGTAGTTGTCGTTACTCTTGAGGATATCGCGGATGGGTGAAGAACGAAGAAGACGAGATCCGAGGACGAGTGAAGACAGCAGTGATCAAGCACGGAATGAACTTCGTGCAAAGCGTGAGCAGCGGAGATCTGAAAATTCCCTCTTGGGAGTATGAACTTTAAATTCAAAATAGTAATTAAACCGGTAACCATCTTCCATCTACTTCTGTGTATATTTATAGTCCGGGAAGCATCTGCAAAGGTCCGGAATATGAAGAGTTTTGTGGACCCTGGAGTGACGTGTTAATCCATGTGGGCATGTGTCAGTCTACGTGGACATCTTTATTTTAATACGCCCCCTCAAAAAATAAGTCTTCTGGGCTTCGAAAGATCTTGGTTTTTGGATTTGTCGGTCCACTTGTATATATTTATTCCTTTTGGTTGTCTTGGTCGGTTGCTCTTGTCTTCTAGGGTTTTTACGCAAAAAGGAGTTGAAGGCGCGCGGAAAGAGTTCCAAGGTCAGTGCAGGGTGTATTCCTTGTCTATTCTTTTTGTCTCTCGTCTTCTCATCTTCTTCAGTCTCTTGTGTTTGCAAGCAAGTCTTCCATTTTTAGTTTGTCTCGCAATTCTTTGAATAGTGATCCAGTAATTTTCTTGGTAAACATATCGGTCACATTCTCTTTTGTGTCGATCTTTCTTATGTTTATTTCCTTTGTTAGAATTTTGTACCATTTGGTTAAGGTTTCATACCCCATGAAAACTCCTTTTATTGCCCTTGCTTCAAATTTTTGTTTTGGGGTGTTAACCTTGGAAAAAGGCTAAACATCCAAAAACTTTGAGGTTTTCATATGATGGTTCCTTTTGAAATAGTCTGTAATAGGGTGTCTTATTATTAATAGTGGGTGATGGTGTTCTATTAATGAGATAGCATGTTATATTCACAAATTCTCCCCAGTAGGTTTCTGGTGTTCCTGACTGGAACATTAGACATCTTGCTATATCTAGTAAGTGTTTATGCTTTTTTCAACTACTGAGTTTTGTTGGGGAGTGTATGGGCAAGACAATTGGTGTCTTATCCCAATTTCTTTGAACAGGTCTTGTAAGTCAGAATTTTTAAATTCAGTACCATTATCACTTCTAACTGTTTTAATATTTATGTTGAATTGGTTCATGGCTTCTTTGATGAATATTTTTAGTTTGGATGCAGTTTCTGCTTTGTTATGTAATAAGATTATCCATGTTGCCCTACTGTAATCATCAACTATAGTCAAAAAATAATAATGGTTGTTATATGTTGGGGTTTTATATTTTCCCCATAAGTCAACATGTAATAGTTCAAATATTTTAGTTGTCTTAGAATTACTTTTAGGGAATGATAATCTGGAGAATTTTGCCGTTGGACATTCAAAACAAATATGATTCTTTAAAACAGGAATGTTTAAATTGTTTTTCCTAATAAGATTATATCTCAAAATAGATGGATGGCCCAGCCTTTTGTGCCATAATTCTGCTGGGGTAGTTCTCAAAATATTGGCCTTTACTGCTTCCTTTCCTTCTTCTACAGGAGTCAAAATGTATAGTCCTTTACGCGCGTCTTCTACCAATAAAAATTGAATTCATTTTCGAATCCTGTATTGTGCAATGGTTATGGTAGAATGTAAAACTACAGTTAATTATTTTAGTCAGCTTTGTGACTGAAATCAAATTAACTTCAAAATTAGGAATTTTTAACAATGTCTCATCTTTGTTAAAAATTAGGAATTATTTTAGTCAGCTTTGTGAATGGTGATCCGTAGCACCACCGTCTATGACCCATTCATTCTTTTTGTTTGCTATTGAAATGAGACAGTAGGATATCATACCTGTATTCTCAAGGTTTTGGGTTTTGAATTTTTCTTTTGTAGTCCTGATCATGTTGGCTGAATATCTTGGAGTTGCTGTTGGTTTTTGTTTCTCTATCAGCATCATGAGTAGATCATTAGTCAGCATTGTATATTCAGGTTGGTTGTTGGAGTTGTTTGCCCAATTGTCATTTGGATAATCCTCCTTAGAGCTGTTTTCTTCCTCATACTGTTCTTGTTCTTGATGTTCTTCAGTGAATGTGTTGTTTGACCTATGGATTGGCCTGTTTCTGTTGTAAGGAATTCGGTTGTCCCTTCTTCCTTGGTTGAAGGGTCTGTTTGTTTTCCTAAAGCTTGAAGTCCCACTGTTGTAATTACTATTATGATTATTGTATGCATGTTTTTCTGGATATCCATTAATCTGATAGCAACTGTCAGTTGTGTGACTAGGTCTCTTGCAATGAATACAGAATAGTCTCTCTCTTACTTCAGGTTTTGGTGGTTTGTATAGGTTTTGTCCACTTGCAAGCATTGCAGTAGTTGTCTCTGAAATAGGTGCTATGTGACTCCTTTGTTGTTCTTCTTGTATTATTAGGGGATAGAATTCACCATGCTTTGGTGTTGGTTTCTGAGTCATAAGTACTCCCTTCAGAGTTTGGTATGTGTCATTCAGTCCCATTAAAATTTTTACAGATCTTACAAATTCATCCCGGGGATCATCGGTTTCCTTGTTTGTGTCATATATATTCCATAATTTTGTTAATTTAGTATAGTAAATACAAACTGAATCTTGTCCTTGATACAAGGTGTAAGTTTGTACCAGGGTATCATATAACAATGCACCATTGGATTGGTTGAATCTTGTTTTTAGTTCTTCCCATAAGGTCCATGGATTGGTGGCAGTTAAGAAACATGGTTGTAATTCAGGTGTGATGGAACCCAACAACCATGAGTGTACCATGTCTGAACAACATTTCCATTTCCTGTATTCTTTTGGGTTTGTTTCCTGGTGAGGTTTTGGAATCTCTCCTAGGAGGAATTCTAGTTTGTCTCTTCCACTTACTGCCATCTCAAAGTGCTTTTTCTAGACAGAGTAGTTATTCCCATCAAGCTTAATTAGTAAAGTAAAGTGTGATGAACCTTCTGAGTTATATATGTTATTTTCCCTTGAGAGAATGCTTGATATGATACTTTGGTTATCCATTTCTTTCATTTTCTGCAGATAAGTTAGCTGATTATGTTGAGTTTGTGGACAAACAAAATGGCAAGGATCCAATTGTGAATGTCACAGGTGAAAAAGAAGTTGTTTAGTGTATTGACCACTTGATGGTAGTTGAAGATGCTCTTCCTGCACCTGAGCCAAATACTGAAGAGGCTAGAGATTTGAGAAGGGCTAATAGGAAAAGAACAAGGGAAGAAGGTGAGGTGTTTCACGATCCTTTCCAGATGTGGATGGAAATGCACTGGAAGAATCGTACTTATCCTGACTTGAATGATGCTCTTAGTGTTCCTAACTGGAAGTGGGAGTTTCTGCCAGAAGATCACCTTCCTCAATGGGATGGTCGTTTCTCTGAAGATTATGACACAGATACTATGGAAAATGGTGGTGTATATGGCTTTAGCTCTGATTCAGAGGCTGATGAGTATTTTGATATGGCTATGTTGGGAATAACTATAGAAAAATAGAAGGGAAAACTAAAGAGGATGATGATGATGAAGATCTTGAGTGTGATGAGGATGCAAATCCTGACTATGTTGAGTTTGTTCGACTTATCAAGAAGGGACATCGTAGGGCAGATGTAGATCCTGACTATGCCAAGTGGCTTAGGAAGGAGTTAAAGTTGCAGAGAAAGCGTGGATCTAAGTGAAAAGAAAGAACAGGAAAAAGAACTACTTCTTTTGAAACAAAAAAAACTTCTACTTATTTTGTTTTTCCTTTGAGGAAAAAAAACTTTTACTTATCTTCTGATACCATGATAGATTTCAGTGTATACGTTGAAAACAAATGATCTATTAATACTGAAATATTAACTTGATGATGTGAATCCAAGTTATGCTAATACAGGTAAATATTTATGTATGAATGTTTAACAAAGTAGATCTATCTAAGCAGATATTGTTCATGCAATGACAAAGAAGATGTATGACTTTCAGTGATGATAAAGCAGATATTTATGGATATATAAATGTAGTTGTCGTCACTCAAGAGGATGTCGCGGATGAATGAAGAACGAAGAAGACGAGATCCGAGGACGAGTGAAGACAGTAGTGATCAAGTACGGAATGAACTTCGTGCAAAGCGTGAGCAACGGATCGGAAGATTCTCTCTTGGGAGTATGAACTTTAAATTCAAAATAGTAATTAAACCGGTATCCATCTTCCATCTACTTCTATGTATATTTATAGTTTGGGAAGCATCTGCAACGTTGGGAATATGAAGAGTTTTGTGGACCCTGGAGTGACATGTTAATCCATGTGGGCATGTGTCAGTCCATGTGGACATCTTTATTTTAATATATATAAGGTTTGAAGCTAGCCTACAACTATCATAAAAGGGGACGGTCTCAAGCAGAAGCTCCTGTACTGACCAGACTTGCATTGGGCCGACAGAGAGAGGCACGTTCGACGATACTCCAGGAGGGAGACCGGCCCAACGCTGCATTAGGATCGAGGGATGGATTGTTCAGCCTCAGTGTGGCGCAACTGGGTCAAGCGGCGTCGGTCCACATCCAACAATACAAAGTTGAGTTATTGACTTTCTGACATAACGAATAAACATTTTAACAAAGTCGGTTTATTTTTATTTAATGAAATGGTGAATGGTAGAAATAAGCAGAATGGCTCGATGCTATTTATAGAATAGGTTAGGGTCAGTAAAATAACTAACGTATGCAGTTAAAATTTAAAACAAGGGAACCGTCCGTGAGAATCGCGAGACTTCTGGTCGGAATAGATGCAGGGAAAAAGGGAGAAGGGAGATAATTTGGGGGTTCATTTCTCCAATCGATCATCCACCTACCCTCACGATAATCATGTATTTTCATCCCTAGTCGAGGTTTCATCCCTCAAGTGATGTGTTTTTCTCCCGGTGTGCACGAATCCAGGGTGAGGTTTTAAATTATCCTATTTTATTTTGAATTTCTTCAGCAATGTTGTTGGTTTTCTTCTTGTTGGTAGAGTTGGGTAAGTACAAGCTTGGCCAATGATGGGTCTGCTTTGGACCATTCGGAATCGAAATATGGCGGTTGGATTTTTCCCCATTTCCATCTTGCTTGCATTCTTTTCTGGCGATTGCGCACCTGTTAACCGTCAAGGTATGCGAGCGTCGATAGATTTTCGATTGAAGGCAGATCATGGCATTAAGAGACCGTGGAGGTTGATAATTCACCCGTGCTTGATTCTTTAAATTGATTTTATTTTATTCTCATAGCTAAATGCTGTTTCGAATTGTATGAAGATCTCTCTCTCACACTCATACCAAAGAAGAAGGTAATAACATGCCTTTAAATTTGGATATGCAATTCGGAGCATCTGATCGTAGAAAAATGCGGCGGTTGTAAGTTTTATTTTCTTGTTGATTTATTCTTCCATAAAGTAAGGTGATGGTGTCAAGTAATGCAAGTGAAATTATAATGTGTGTGTGTTTTCCAGCTTAAAGCCGAACAGGCGTCGCAGGCTACTTCAAGTGATGCACAATCTTCCTGCTGCTCCCGTCATTCTCAGTTCTGATGATAAAATAGAATTCGTTGAAATTCCATCCATCGGGAGCGGTGCTTTTCCATCTATTCCAGAAGTGGACGGTGACAGTGGAGAAAATACAGAACCTGAAGAATTATCTGATGTCGACGACGACGACGGAAACGGTAATTTTTTTGATCAAATTGAGAGTATTACGGAAAGTAAACATTTCAAGAAAGGAATGGGCAAATGGATTTACATTCTTGTATTCCTGGCAACCATAATTGGTCTCGTACTTTTGTGCTACGTGTTTTTTATTCACCGCCGCCGCCGCCCAAATGGTGGTAAGTCGAGATCTGCTTGGATTAGTGGACTGAGTGGCCAGTTGCAGATGGCATTTGTCTCAGGAGTACCTAAACTTCATCGAGCAGAACTGGAAGCGGCTTGTGAAGATTTTAGCAATATAGTGCAATGTTATTCAGATTTCACTATATATAAAGGTACATTATCCAGTGGAGTTGAGATTGCAGTGTTCTCGAGTATTATATCGTCTTCAAAAGAGTGGTCTAAACGTTCAGAATCCCATTTCAGAAGAAAAGTAGATACCTTGTCTCGGGTCAACCACAAGAACTTTATCAATCTTATCGGATATTGTGAGGAGAACGAACCTTTTACGAGAGCAATGGTGTTTGAATATGCTCCTAATGGAACACTATCAGAACATCTTCATAGTAAGTAATTATTACATCCATAGATTTAGATTATTGAATACACCATTAATGATGAATTAAAGAAGAAGATTTCTGCAGTTAAGGACTTTGGACATTTAGATTGGTGTGTTCGGATGAGGATAATCATGGGAATTACTTACTGTCTTCAATACATGCATCATGAACTCAACCCACATGTGGCACATCCCCATTTGCAGTCAAGTTGTATTTACTTGACAGATGATTTTGCTGCCAAGGTGATTGAAAGGGGAAAATCAAAATAATAATAATAAAATCATGGAAATGAATGACTTTGCCAGATAGATATTTATGCAAATATTATTTGTCAATCGTTTCAGCTTTCGGATATGGAAATTTGGAAAGAATTTGTTCGTAAGAAAAAAAATATTGATGAGGAGACTGATGTCACCATAACAACATGCTCCGATCCTGAGAAAAATGTGTATGAATTTGGTCTTCTTCTCATCGAGATAATTTCAGGGAAAACTTCCTATTCTAATACACACGGTTTTATTCTGAATTGGGTAACATCTTTTTTCCTCTACAATTGCTTGTTATTTATTATTTTTTCAGATTCCATTTATATTTCTAATCAGTTGTTTTCTTTTTGTACAACATTCGCAGGCTACTCAATACTTGACGGATCGAAATAATGTGGCGAATTTAGTAGATCCAACACTGACTGGTTTCAAAGATAATGAATTGAATGTTGTATGCGATGTGATCGAAGATTGTGTTTCATTGGATCCAAAACAAAGACCAACCATGGAACAAGTATCGGCGAAATTAAGACAAGGGCTGGTGATATCACCGGACAATGCAACCCCGAAACTTTCCCCTCTTTGGTGGGCAGAACTTGAGATTCTTGCAATGGAAGCATCATGAAATATATACAGGGCCCAAATTAGGTAAGAAATGGTCTCAATCAGAAATTATTTACCTTGTTTATATCGATGTCTTTTTTATAAAAATATTTATATGATCAGGTGTTGGGTGTGAATCCTGAATATTTTTGGTTGAGGCGGGTTTGAAAATTGTAATGTTCAAGCAAGAAATATTCAGATGCCGTTGTGAGAAAATTTGTGCAAACTAATGCGGTCCAACTTCACCTGATAAATACATATATATTCATGAACATAAATGTATCGAATTTGTTTTTTTTTTGTTGAGTATTTTTGAATTTGATGTCGTGCGTTTGATTGATATTATAGTTAGATTCCCAAATCAAAGTCATTGTATTTATGTATAGTCACTAACTAATCTAATGTGTGAATCCTAAAATGCTAGAACTTGAATTACTACTGTATCTTTTGATCGAGTACAACTTAAGCTTTGCATCTTCAGACTGACTGGTATTATCCATTGCAATTTTATCTTGCACGCACGCACCAGGGAAATTAATTTTTAAGATATGAAAAAAGAGACACATTTACATTTTTAGATGGATAGAAGTGGATACAATGAAAATGAAAATAATACATAAAATCAATTGATACATAAAATCCTTTGGTAGTAGAAATTTTTAAATTTCGAAAATCTTATTTGATTCGATTCTTATTTGAAGCCCGCAGTTAGTGATAGAGTCCATGAAAATTGGTACATGCCAATTTTAAAGCCCAAAAGTCAAAACTAAAAAGGGATTCTTTATGTTATGACTTGTTTTTCTCACTCCATGAAAAAGAGATTGTCAATACATTTGGAACAACATCGGTCGTCATGCCTAACCAACAAGTTGGATCCAAGCTAGTCCGCTTTATATATTTCGTCGGTGCAGGATGTAAACAACCCTCATCCTTGCTTTGCTCGTTATTTCATTTTATTTGCTTCGTCGTATCTTTATGCAATTCTGTTATTTTGGGGCTTCCTTGATTTGAATCAGTCATATGCACGGCGGCAATCAATAAGTGGAGAGAACTCGAAAACAAGGCAGCGATCAAGAAGGCGTTGGAATCTGCAGAATCACCTCCGGTGGTGAAACCTTCTTGAATCCAGGTTTCGGACATTCTGTTGGTCAGTGTTAGCCTTTTAGGGTTTCATCTGAATTTTATTTTATTTTATCATACATGTTTTCGGCATGCGTATATTGGCTGTAATTTGTAAAGTTGGAATTTTGATTTTCATCTGAATGAATTGTTGATTATTGACGCCAACTTAACTTACAAGTGAATTAATTAAATAAATAAATAAATAATCTATGGAAAAATGAAAATGCTATGAATAATATATTTTTGAATGGTTGCTAAAAATCTATTGGTAAATTAAGAACAAATCAATGATTTTTTATATTCAACAGACAGAAATAACACAACAAATAAAATCGATCAAATGAAAAAAAAGGGCAGAGTTAAATTGTTTGCAGATTTTTGTATGATGAGAATAAATTGTTCGTTGTTTGTGCCTCGTTCTTTTTTTCCTTGCTCAGATTTGGGGATGAACTTGATCGACGATGATGATGAGGAGGAGGAGTTGATTGCATAATCTGTATTCTAGATTATATCTATTCCCTGTCGGAAGGCATTGCAGCAGACTTGTTGTACACGAGATTCTGTAATCCTGGTTTGAGATCCCTATCGCAGAATTCCTCGTATTCCAGTTTATCTCCTGCTTTCTTCTTCAACTCCACCACAACCAAAGATGGCGTTAACTCGAATATCTCTGCCCCAATAGTCAACGGACCATTTTCGCTCTCTCTGGTGCCTTCAAGACTGACCGTGTAATCCTTCTTCCTCACTGTGAAGCTCACAACTTTTGCAATCTCTTCCAGTTTTGATATGATCTCTTTAATTGGCTCGTCGGATAAAAACCTCGTCTCCTCCCCTTTCTCCTCGAACAAGCCAGACAGATTGGCTCCACTTGACATTGATATGATATCGAAAGCATTAAGACTAGCCGGCCTCGGGAGCCTCCCTAAGCCTCTCCTCGCCGCCGCTGGGGTTCCAGGCTGAGATGAAGCTGAGCAGTCGGAATCTGCCTCTGATTCTGTCTCGGAGAAGCTCCCATCGTCCATACATTCGTCGTCGACGCTGTAAAACCTATCGTTCTCGATGTAAAATCGAATGTGACGGAATCCCTTCTTGAACCATTTGTTCTCCATGATCTGTGGGATTGTTCCGCGGGCGTCGGGGTTGTTCTCTAGCAATTTGAAGAGCAATTTGCTGAGATCCGGCGAGAACCACCTGGGACATCGGAAATCCCCTTTGTAAATCTTCCTGTAGAGAGCCATGATGTTCTGGTCGTGGAAAGGTAGATATCCCGCCATCAACACAAAAAGTACAACCCCACAGGACCAAATATCGGCTTTGGCCGCATCGTAACCCTTCCTAGAGAGCACCTCGGGAGCCACATACGCAGGAGTTCCGCAGAATGTGTGGAACAATCCATCCTGGCGGATCTGATCCGAGACAGCGCTCAATCCGAAATCCGAAACCTTAAGATCTCCGTTGTCGTCGAGCAGAAGATTCTCCGGTTTGATATCTCGATGGTAGACGCCCCGGGCATGGCAGAATCCAACGGCGGAGATGAGCTGCTGGAAGTACTTCCTAGCAACCTCTTCTTTCAACCTTCCCTTGGCAACCTTGGCGAAAAGCTCTCCTCCACGGACATATTCCATGACGAAATAGATCTTAGCCTTGGTGGCCATGACCTCAAAAAGCTGTACTATGTTCGGATGTCGAACGCGACGGAGGATTGCGATCTCACGTTTGATATGCGCAACAAGCCCGCTCTTCATGATCTTCTCCTTGTCAAGAACCTTGATCGCCACGCTTTCCCCCGACACAATGCTTTTAGCGTGATAGACCTTGGCGAACGTTCCATGACCTAGGAGTTTGCCGACCTCATACCTGCCGAGAAGCAACGTCCCGGTTCTTCCTCCCCCGGCAATTTTAGTTTCTTTTTTGATAGCAATCCGATCTCTTCCGGTTCCACTTCCACTTCCGGCTCCGCCTCCGTCGACATCCGCCATGCGTGAAGGGTTAACCGCTTAACCTGTTTTGGCTAAGCGTATTGGGGGAAATCGTGAAGAAAGCGGTGGAAGTGAATGAAGTGATAGGGAAGAAATTTGGTGGGCGGCGTATGTGGACTAATTGAGGACCATAGAGATATTTTGAGCGATAAAAAAGGTGGAAAACGTAATGCCAGCCGTTAACCCCGTATTTTTTTTTATATTTGGGATATTTCCATGGAGATTCCTTTGGCCTTTTTTGCCACGTTACAACTTGCACACCATAAGTTGTAGGTAGAGAGATCGATGAGACGAGTATAATTAGTTAGTTTTTATTTGCAAAGCATCAAAGTGTTAGTTGGTTGGTTAGTTGTTATGTCTTATCTCTAACCTTTAGCTAAAATCCATCCTCATCAAACTCGTCATTTATTTTATTCACATAATACAGAAATTTTATTGAAAAAACCTCTACCTGTGTCAGTCAGTGTCCCTCATTTAATTTCAACGACTCTCTTCTCTTCTCTTCTTTTGTTAATTTTAATTTATAAAAAAACTAATTTGAACACACAATTAAACAGAACACCGTTTGTATTTGACTTTTGTGTTGTCATGGAATTTGAATTGCGATTGATTTGCGTTAGTTACGTCACCATTTCTGTCGTTGAGGGATAAAACTAACTTTCAATTCGTTTTCTCCACCAAATCATTCATTCATTCATATCTGCCACATGCTGGATTGCTTTCTTTCTCGTCTTGTTTTTTTATTCATCATAAATCAAATGGTTCCATACTTCCATTTCCAAAGGAGCTAGCTAGGTTGTGTCACTTCGGGTCACACCTGGTCATCGGAGCTGGGGATACCTATTACCTGCTCATGTTTATCATCTTTTTTTTTCTTTCTTTTTTTTATATTACAGAAAAATAAACATAATATAAAATTTAATAATTAAAATAGGAAATATCTCAAATCTGAATTAACAATATCCCAAATCTAAATAAATAAATATAATTCAAAATAGTTGCAAAATATTAAATTAACTTTTTAAACACATTAGATTTTTTTTTCAATAAGTTGTTTTATGTATTAAAAAATTAAGATTTACAGAAATTCGACAAAAAAAATAAATTAATTTAAATAGAGTCATACTTACTTTTTAGTTACTCTCTATCTAAGAAGACGGATTTGCTCAACAGTTAATCAATCTTAACTTCTTTCTTACACCCTGTTGTGGATCAGCAACTAAAGAGCATCCCATTGATGCAATGCCCTCTCTTCCGAGTTCTTCTTGTGTGCCTTTTTAAATTTGTTTTCCTTAAAATCGATTTCTGTCGATCTAATGCATTCCCTTATGATCATTTTCTGTGAGGTTGAGATTCTTTCATGGTGACGTTGGTTTCGCTCCTTCCATATATGGAACAGTATGAAACCAAGCATTGCCAATGCAATCCCCAACACTTTGATCCAGGAGTGATTTTCTCAATTTCATGAGCCATGGTTTTAAAATCCTCAATATCTTGTGTATTTACCAATCCACCCGCTGCATCAAAGTCCTCCTTTAGCATCCACCTCGCGAACCTGCATTTGAAAAAACACATGAGATATTATCTTAGGCTCTTCACCACATAATACACAATCTTCTACCACATTCATTTCTCTACGTCTCAGTCTATCCCTTGTTGCTATGCTACTCCTCCGTATTTTCCACATGTTCAAGAAGATTTTGTGTACACCTGATGACCATATACCTATCGCTAGATCATCCTTCGGCTTTGTCTCCCTTAGCGTATCCACTGCATTTGCTAATGATGATCGACTACCATCCCCCTTCCACTGAATTGTTCGGTTTGGTGTACAATCCACACATTTGTTTATGTTTTCACGTTGTCGCAAGACCTCCCTCCACGTGGTTGAATCATTATAACGTCTCGAGATATTATTCAAGGTTTTTCCTTTGATGTACCTTTTATTCATCCAATCCCCCCATATGCCCTCGTCCGTCCACATCCTGCATAGTTTGTCCACTGTTACGGCCACTTGAGTAGTTTGGAAGTCCTTTACCCCCATGCCACCTTCGGGTCGAGATTTAATCATCATTGAACAAGCGACTTCCTTCTGTCCCCCCGATATGAACCTGTATGCTAGCTAGAGATTTTATTATTTGGATTGTAACTTGTAGAACTGTACTAATTTGCATCAAATATTCAAATTTTCTTTGGAAGACTTAATCTACTAATTGTACTCTTCCCATATACGATAGTTTCCTTTTTGCTTTATCTTATTAGAATGTCATTTAGATCCGCTATCAAAGGATCACAATTCCTATTTAAGAGGATACTCCCAGGTATTTTATTTTAGCGGCAACTGTTTTTGTTGAAATTCTAGTATCGCAGCTAGAGTCGCTCTATCTCTACCAATGCTGACATTGATGAAGTGGGTACACAACCCATTAGATTTATATATTAAATATATTTATTGTAAACTTGTATTAATAAATTAGAATAAATTATACTATATTATATTTATATATCTATTTTTTAATAGAAAATATCTTTTAGTAAAAAGAGTTAAGTTTTCTTGATTTAAAAAATAGAGTTATATATAAACTTAAAGTAGTCCTCTCCATTTTCCCAATCCTTTATATTTATTGTATGTGTGTGTTTTAGTTGATTTTATAAACTTCCAAATTATACATCACAATTCAAACTCAGAACTCTGTGTTCATATAATCTAATCATTCTTTTAATAATTCTAATACAAGGCATAAATCATAATATTAACATATCATTTATGTCTCTGCTTACTCTGTTGGTAATTAAATATTTAGAACTGTTTATAATAGTACTAGTAGATAACTACTACCTTCAAACTCTTTATAAACATTCAGAATTTAATTAGTTAGATTTCTCACTGCTTTAGATTCTTCTAAAACGATCATGTAACGTATAAAAAGATAATATCTCGTGACATATTAAATATCACATTTTTTACAAAGGCGATTGGATAAAAGTTTTCAAAACAAAACTTATAAATAGATATAAATGGGAAATAAAATTGGAGACTATATTAATCCTCATTATTTATCGATGAGCTGTTGCTCTCCTCCATTAACCGGTTGGTTGACGCTTGACTAAATCTCTGAATGTGTCTGTCTATATGTGTGTCGTCTATGGTTTCTTTCGTACCAAAGATGCAAGACCGAGACTGCTATTGTCGACGATATATAGGAGTTCCCACAACAACGCTCCTCTTGTGCATACTTCTATCGCACTTACCAAATCTCTGGTCTTATAATTAAAGTGGTATGTCAATGATACTAAATCCCATCCGATCCACACCTGATGAGCTTAGCTTAGCTGCACTCATAGAAGAGGTGGGCTGTTTACATAAAATGCATTTCACTGAAGTTGGCTTACTCCATCGTCTTATTCTACCCAATGAGTTCGTCACAAACTCCTCCACATAAGTATCCTTATCTTTCCTCAATATGATTGTATCATAAATATTTTTCCTTGTTGATGAGGATTCCAATTTCCATGTCAATCCATTGTACAACTTGGTTACTTCCTAAATACGCACATTTGGAAATTTTATTTTTGGTCACTAAAAAGGTAAAATCTCTTTCCATTTAGTAGAATCCGATTGTTTAGCTTTCAATTTCCGAATAGATTTTCCTTTAACGTACTTATTGTTAATCCACGATCCTCAAAGTGTATTTTTATCTTTCTAAATTGATATTGTCTTTTTAATTACACCACACAAATGTCAACTCTTTTTTCAATGTCATCGTATCTCCTTCCGCTCCTTTTGTACTCACTCGCCCATAAAAAAACCATAACCGATAGATCTTAGCTTCCTGAGCGTCTTCTTTGGTAATCGGTATACTTTGAACCCAATAATTAACTTTTCCTTCAAAAATGCAGTTCAACAACTGTAATCTAATCTATTTGCGTAAAAAAGTTTCCCTGTTTTCCACCTCGCTAGCGTCCTTTCAAGAGAAGAGATGAGAGGACCACAATCGACCGACGTGCTTAAGTCTCTCGTTGAGAGAGTGAGACCTAGTTACTTGATTGAGAAACTCTTCACTGGAATTTACTAAGACATTTAGTTTGGGAGACCCAAAGCTTCTTTATTAGGGACTACCGGACTAGGGAGGGTGGGTGTATTTAGATTTCAGACATTTGATCTTTTTTCAATAAAAATATATTATTGGGTGTCGGACACTCGGACTGGACTATTTACTGTCCAAGTTTGGAGAAGCAAAAAAAAAAAATGGATTCCAAAGACGTAGCCCTGCTATCTGCATCGGCGGCGTTTGGAGCGATTGTCGCCGCAGCAGCGCTCCGATATATTTCTTCAACTTCTACGAAGCATTCGTCATCTCCGTTGTTCGCATCTGAAATGACCAATGGCAATGCTGGTGCCGTTGCTTCCTCTCCGGATACTCGAAATCCTTTCGATCCATCCAAACGCAAATCGTATGAGTTTCTTCTTCTTCTTCTTCTTCTTCTTCTTCTTTGTTTGATCGATGATAGTTAGGTATCTTTCCTGGGATGACTACTTCATGGCGATTGCTTTTCTTTCGGCGGAACGATCCAAGGACCCCAACAGGCAGGTCACATCCTGATTCCCGAACCTTTATTTCTTAACAAACAGGCATTAACAACTGAACTCTAGAAATTACATTGTCGAAGATGAGTGCTCACATCATAAATTAAGCAATTCGTCCGTCAATTTTTTTCTATATCTGTGTATAACTCTGTAGGTTGGAGCTTGCTTGGTCAGTGAATCTGGGATAATACTTGGTAAGATCAATTACAGCTTATTTTACAATACTTGTGAAAATTTATATATTGAACTTGAAGACAACAAGTGTAAATGAATTTACTCTTAACATGGCATTTAACCCTAAGCTTTTCCATATACCATAAGGGTGATGATCAACTTCATTTGCTGAAAATATGTTTGAATCCTGTCTAGCACATTATTCAAAATCCTATGTAGCTGTGGAAGGTGTTCAATCAACTTGCTAAACCTCAAGACTCAATCCAATTGATTAACCTGTAAAAAATTTACAACTTGGTATTTATAGATGTATTCTAGGACTAACTATATTAATCAACTACTAACTAAGACACTTACAAAGGTGTTAACAGTTAGCACTGTAATTATTTTTTAACAGTAGCAAGCAATCAAACACATCATCTTGGGTTCAAATTGAATATTAATAGTGTGGGTGACTCTCTAAGTTCAAAATCATAAACAATAAACTCCAAGTTTTCAGATTTTACGGAATACATGCATATGCATTGTTTAAACTAATGCCTTTCTTTTTAATTCTATTTTCCTTACTTATTTGCCATTACTCAGGAATTGGCTATAATGGATTCCCAAGAGGCTGCTCGGACGATGATCTGCCATGGGCAAAGGTAGTTTTCTCTTTTGAAATTTAAAAACTCACCAAACTGAAATATTCATTTGATTTTATGTCACACGCATCTTGTTACTCGTTAGTAAAATATGTTTTCTTCTTCTTCCAGAAATCCCTTACAGGAAATCCATTAGAGACCAAGTATCCGTAAGTGTCAACAGTACAAGATATGTATAAAAAATATAAAATCACTAGCAAAATACACACTAGTTATTTGCTTAATCGACAACTTTGAATGAAAATTATGTCTGTCAAAACCTAACTTAATAATATTGTTGAATACGAAATGATGTGATTTTGTAATGTGTGCATTTGTGCAGGTATGTTTGCCATGCTGAAGTTAATACTATCTTGAATACTAATCATGCATCTGCTAACGGGCAGGTCAATTTTCTTCCTGGGATAATATAATAATACACTAACAATATTAATAGACTGTTTACTGTTAAAAAGATAATTGTATCCTAAGCCATATGTTATAAAATCTTCTGAAGTTTCTTCAAAACAAAAAAAATCTTCTGGAGTTCTTGATGTTGTAAATTCTAAAATATTCCATTACTTTTATGATTACCTTTGCAGAGACTATATGTTACCATGTTCCCGTGTAATGAGTGTGCAAAAATTATTATCCAGGTGGGTAAGTCTGCCCTCACCGTCCATTACTCTACTTCATCTACATAAATTTGTCACTCAAAATAATATGAAATATAACTTCAATTGGTTTGCTTCCCTGTACTGATATAATTTTGGTCCGCAGAGTGGTGTAAAAGAAGTAATATATTTTGTTGAGAAACGTCTGGATAATTCAGACACTATATATGCTGCCTCACGTAAGCTCCTGTCAATGGCTAACGTCAGTGTAAGTAATCTACTAATCTTAGTCTCTTTTTTATAAATTATAATTTGGCGAAAGTACTAATCTCTAATTCAATTCATTACAGGTTAGAAAGCATCAACCAGAAATGTCACAAATTCTAATAAAGTTCGGAGAAAGATAGAACTTGTACAGGATTGTGTGAAGATGTCAAAAATCTAAAGCAAAAATACAACACTTAATTTATAAAATAAATTGAACAAAATCTGAACTATCAGATCATCAAGTATTTTTATCACAATGTTGAAAGACAGCATTTACTGCATAATTTATTCCCTCGTATAAGCATTTATTCTACAGTTGATGGATCCTGGTGAATAAAACCAAACTAGTAACTAAAATCATCAAAAAGGAACTACCATTCTAGAATTTACTTAATAATACTTAATACATTATTAATAAAATTCAAAACCAAGATATTAACATCAACTATATATGAATTTAACTAATTCGGTGATGTCAAAATCAAGAAATGAAAATAAACGAGTTCTGAAATTATACTAAAATTAACATCTCATAAATGCAATTTAATCTTATCACTTTCCTCTGCTGTAGGATCGTAAATGCAATCTAAATTTTTTGAACTCTTTAAGCCATTTGATTCTTCTGCCGCTTGACATACTGAAGAATGGGATTTACAACCTACAAGACAAAGGGAATATAAGAAGAAACAATTGTCATTTATATGAATGAAATAACAATCAACATTTGTTTGACAAGAGAACAAACATACACTGTCGATCTTCCTAATCCTCTTGTCCTGTATTGAACGAGTGCAAACAGAGACATCAGCTTCTCGAGGGATCCTGTCATAGTCTTTGGTTTTCACAATTCCATTTACTCCACTCTCCAAAGATGAAATTGGCTGTTTTGGTTGCAATTAAGATTTAGACCATGTTAGCGAAATAAGATTTTCATCCTTTGTGTTTTACTGTTCTTAAATTACAACCATACTTCTACTGTATAGGAATTAGGAATACCTCAGGTCTGCTTGTAGGAGTGTTGGATTTGTTTGGTGATTTTGAATCAGATGGTTGTCCATTCTGTAGAGATGTGTTACGAAGTGTCTCGGATAGAACTCTGGTGCGTGTAAATTCAGACCCAAATGAATGGAGAGCAGCACAAGTAGAACCATTTCTTGGGATAGAACCTGTGTGAGTGATAACAAAAAAACATCATTATGTTATCGATTGATTCTGATTCCATTAATAAGACTCGATTTTTATAAATGTACCATGACTATGAGAGAATTCCATGCCATTTAATTTTATGGTTTGATCATTAGTTTCCTTTGCCTGCTGGTAATAGAATAATGTAAAGAAAACATTGCAGGTTAGGTTCAAACTCAAAGTTAAACAAGTTTATGTTGCAGAAAATGTATGCAAACTCACTGTTGTTTTGCTTCCCATATCTCTTTTAATCTCCAGTAACTTATTATTAGTGAAATCACTGTGAATAACAGGTTTACCTGCACATCATTGTAGATTCATGCATATCGAAACAATTTTTATATGATGTACTGACGTGGTGGGGAGAGAAAACAATAGAATTCCTTTTAGTTTAGGTAATAGTTGAATTCAGATATCTGAAATATCAGTTTTTTGTTAGTTCCAGAAAAAAATTCAAATTCTCAAGTCTATGACTTCTTGGGTGATATAACCCAAAGGCACATTCTGTGCCACTAGGCAAATTTAGAGTGCTAAAATTGATGTCACCTCTTTTTAAATATAAATAAATAAATTTGAGAAAGATACTCGGGTTTGTTCTTTTTCTCACCCAGTTTTCCAAATCCTTTGCTTTCAATGAATCCATCTGTTTCCATTTTTTTAATCAATTTTCGAACTGTGCCCTGGTTAGCCTCTCCTTCTAGTTTGCTTTGAAGCTTCGAGACTGTGACATAGTCCATTGGAAGGGTATGATACAATGCCTATAAAATTCAAGTATTAGAAAATAAAACCTTAGCAAAAGATATATTTTCTTTTTGCAATATAAAAACCATACCTTTGTGTACAAATCATCATTGTCTCTTCTATGGATCTTATCAATTTTGTGATTAAAATCCATATCATTTTCTTCTTTTACAAAATAAGGGTCATGATTAATATCCTGTTTCGGTATGTAAAGCTTTTGTTTGTAAGATATTAACGTGAATAAACAATAAATGTAAACAAAAGTTATGTGACCTTTTCCCTGTTTATTGCATAACTCTCTCTGCCAGAATTTGATATTAAGCCCTCTTCCAGTAGCTTGCCAACAATTTCTGTATTAAATTGCATGCCAGTAAATGGATGATGCATTAAGAAAAATTGTGCAAGAGATGAATTTCATTCACATTATCATCACAATGACATGTATTGCTCAGGATCATTTTTTTTAATTACCTTCAGTCAGTACCTGCATTTTGTTCATAGAAAAGATAAGTTTACTAATATTGTGAATATGGTTCAGCATTTTCATTAGTGTACAATTAATGTGCATATTAAATTAAAAATAGATTATAAAAACTCAATTATCAACCAAATACATATAGAACAATAAAACAGATATATTTTTTTACCAGTGATATGTCTTGGAAATTCGTACGAATGTCTTTAAGAGAAACATCATTAACATCCCTAGATAAAATCCAATTCCTGATTCTTGTAGTGTTTTCTTCTTCCATTTCAGAATTCTGAGTATAGTCTGCCAATATAGATTGATAATTAATTAGGAAAGCTTAAAATATAAAATCTAATTACAGTGCATCAGTGCACATCACTAACCATCATCAGTCATGCTATTATCATCATTTTGGGCCCTGTTACCTGCAAAATCAATTACTTAGGATTACATAACATGTTAATCTAAAACTCCATATAAAAAGATCATATACTTGCCTACAGGTTCCACAATGTATTGGTTTTCTTGTGACTGGTCACCCTGAAATTAAAATGCAATCCTTCATAGTCTTAATATCTTGACAATTAGCCAAAGAACAAGAAAAAGAAGCAAAATAAATGAATATGAAGTTTAAAAACGGATTATTTTGCAACTAAGTTGGATGCCATAAGAAATTTCAGTTCACTTCTTGTCTATTAAGCAAAAAACAATCCAATGTACATAATTTAATAAAACTCATTTACACGTGTTCAACTTACATCACTTTCTGATATTGCATCATGCTCCAAAGCTGTTCCAATGCTCATTTCAACATCTTCTTTATCGTTATCATTCTCATCCTCACAAGGATCAAGGACGCTCTTAACCTGTAACAACAAAGTGTAAACTCCAAATTAACATGCACAAAGAGAATGCAAAATACACACAAGATACTTGCTGTTGATAATTAAAGACACGTATTTAAAATTATAGATCTTTAATCTTAAACCACTCACCTTCAAAGACAAAACAAGATGCCTACTGTTGATATTCCCAACATCCATTTTTAAGGGATCCTTTGTCCATGTATTATTTGACTCACTATCAGAGCTTTTTCGGAAAAATGGAGGTTCGTAATCTTCTGGCTGAAAAGCGAGTTGTGTAAATAATAAATACTAAGTTGCAAGAATAATCTACTACCATCTAAATTCAGGCACATTGCCATATTATAGACTTATGGCAGATCATCATAGCCAAATAAAAGAAGAATAAGGAGACGAGTTTAAAAAAAGAGAGTCAAAAGTAGACAATTTTCCATTTTCAAAAATAAATTTCATAAGATACTTTAGTGTTACAAATTACAATTTATTTCTAATTTTCTAATACGATTTCTGTCTAAATTTCTTGTTTGTTTGAAAAATATGCATTTAAAAAGAGTTAAAACTTCAAGGGGAGAAAAATGCTAAAACTCATTACATACCGTGACGTCATCGTAGTAGAGAAGTTTCATTAAAATAGTGCGCTGTATGACAAAAGAAATATCGATTTATCTATAGAAATACCATCAAAATCTAAATAACATGATATTTCTGACTTTTATCCACACAGTACCTCATCGGGCATCTGATCAAGAGTTCTCATCAATTGAATGAGCGTTCTTATCATCTTGCAAGCAGAGAACCTGAAATACTTAATGATTATCAAAATTACAGCAAAACCATATATATTATTCAAATAGCCGCTCAGAAGCAAGTTGCACAAGTTATACCGCATCTGCTCTGGAGTAATTTCATTTGAGTTAGACTTGAAAGTGGCACCATGTTTTTTGTTTCCTCGTCGATTTATATTCATCGACACTTCTTCGTTATCTGAAGTGGAATAAGTAAAAGAAACTGCAACAAAGTATGAAATGTATCAATTGAATTAATCTTCAAAAATTATAATTCATGGCATCCCATTAACAAACTAGAATATACAGAACACGATGAAATAAAAAGATATTAAAAATAAAGCTAGTAGATTAGAACCATCCATTTCCCCTTGTGTAACAAAAAAACATGAAGGAAAAATGGGTGGAAATTAACAAACATGAATACTCTTCAATCATCGGTCCATCAACCGATTCGCAGATGCAAAATAGTAATGTTTTCAGGTACTTTTTCTGCAGTGCATCATAAACACCTGACGAAATAAAATCATGAGGAAACGAATCAGATTTAATTATTCTGTTGATAGCGATGATACAAACCTTTCTCCATCCAGTCAATAAGTCTCCGCGAGTCGTCATCAATTGGCATGAGCTTCTTAACCTTCATATCTGGGATATAAATGAAAGGAAGGGTCACATTAAGATTTCAATCCAAACAACTACAGAGGACATATTTGAAAGAGTGATAACTGGCCGACCTAGAGCGGAAACATCTTTATCATTGAAGTAACTCTCAGGAAATAGGCCTCTGATATAGCTAATGTTGAAGATCGCAATTCGAAGCAGATTCCTCGTCTATCACGCGATAAATTCGTTAGAGGTAAAAAAAGTAATGGAAAACAATCATCGATCGCGCATATTATCAAAATTCATAGAATAAATTACCAGAAGAAGTGAATCTTGCTCAGTGATCTCCGATTGCTTCGTCTTCTGAGCAACTTTCGCCTGCGAAGAACAAAACATGATATAATGATATAGAGAGGGGGGAACAGAATCGATCGAAACTTAAACTATGAATGATGACAGAGAGATCCGATCGCGTACCATTCCGGATCTAGTTAGTGAATTCCCTCCGTCGTTGCTGATCGGGACGAGCTCAACAGTGAGGCTTTATTCTTTTCTTTTGAAAGCGGGAAACGTGTGAATGGCGGGAGTGATTGGTAACTGGATTTGCAAGTGGACGGGTGTGAACTGTGAAGTGCGAGTGCGATTTAATTGCTTTTATAGAGTTGTTAAAAATCGATTTTTCTAGAAGTTTTTTCTGCTTCTGTTTTTGTTTTATACTTTTTAATTTATTTATAGTTTTACTTTATCTATTTCGTAGAATTGCTAGAAAATTAGAAAAATTGGAAAAGAGAAAATTGGGACCAGTTCTCCTTGTATAATTGTATTGTGTTTACACCAGTGAAAGCAGCTGTGACAACACTGTCTCTCTCCATTGCAACCATTTTATGTCACTATTACACTTGCAAGTATCAATGTAATCATGTAAATGGTGGATTTATCAATTTAAGAAGATAGGACTGAATTAATGATCTTATAGAAATTTTGTGTCATCAAACTAACTTGCAAATTGCAACTCAGTGTAGCATGTATGTGGGTAGCTCGATCAAATCAAGCTTCAATAAATGAGAGTTAAACGATTGGTTTATCCAAGTGCAGATGAAAATAAAATATAGATCATTAACCGTGTGGCCGAGCATATCTATTCTACAGCAATCTAATGATACAGATCATGGTTTAATTGTAAAGCACTGATTTGATATAAACATCAGTAGTAAATGACAAAGCAGATCAGAACTCCGTATCGAAGCACGCCATCGTAACTTTTGTAACCATAGATCTTGCAAAAGGAATGTAGCTGAGACTGTACCAAATAAGAGCTCCAAACTCTAAGATAATGGCGAATAGCGTAAAAAATTTATTATGAGCCTGTTCATTGTTCAACCAGAAAAATGTTAAACACTAAAGAGTAAAGACATCATTGCATGTTATAGGGTGCATGCTGTGGACGTAAGATAAGCAAAGCATTGAAAACATACATATAGAGCACAAAAAAGGGCAATTATGATACTTGCAATATATAGAGCTGTCGCATAGATTCGCACAGGATCAAGCATCATAAGGAATTGTCGCTGGGGACCTATTAGGAAAGCAGTACTGTTACAAAAAAGATTTTGATTAAGCATATTGCATTACTGCATACATATATATACATTCAGACATTCAGTTAGATTTCAATTTGATAAATTATTTGTGACCACAATGACTTGTAAATTGTAGTTAGATTATATTGCAAATAAAACGTGTAATTATATACTTTTTATCATTTTAAAACCATGAAAATATCATGAAGTAAAGAAGATAGAACTGAATGATAAATGTGAAAAAAATACAGGAAAGGGGGGCTTGACATGTTTATAAATAATAGTTAAATACTGAATGCAAATAAAAAGTAAAAAACTTAGCACTCTTCCGTGATCTATTTTCAAATGGAAAAATACTAACCTTCCAAGAGCAAGCATGTTCCCAAATGTGAATGTTATACCAAACTTAACTGGATTAAAGAACACAAGCAATGACTGTAACAGTAAAAGAAATCATTTCAGATGCAAAAGATTCTATTAAAAAACATGTTTGACTGCTGTTTGAGAGAGCCAAAAATCTAAATTCTAAATGAGCGGAGTTTATCTATTATTTTCATCATGTACAAATTCCAATTAAACCGATGAATTTGTGAATCTAAAATTTATTTAATTAATAAATAATACTCAGATATAAATGTACTTGAGCAGTTGAGCTTCCTCCATTGATTTTGTAATTGAGTAATCAAACCCATCTCAAAAAACAAACAAGAAACAACCCATTGTTTTTTTAACTTTTTTCGATATCAGGTAAAAAAAAATTAAAGGAAAACATTAAGCAAATTCTAGCATAAAAATAAAAACTATTTAAGCATGTAATTTTCCTTATAAACAGAACATAAAAAGAAATTATTAGAGATGAATTTACCCGATTATAAACAAAATCTAGCATATGTTAAATCATAGGTCCTCATTTTTTTAATACAAGTGAAGTTAAGGAGTACTGGGGTAGGGAGTATAATGGATGAATGGTGAAATATCAGATCTCGCATAATATATTATCATATAATTCAAATCGTACAAACTACACTCAAATGAAGAGCTCAATAATCAATCCTTCAACTTCAAAGTTCAAACAAGGCTATAATCACTCAAACAAACGGCGATCGGGCTCGGCTAGTTTTTCATTACCAAAGCTTTTCATTTCATGTAGATAAGGGAGAGTGGGTACAAAAAGATTGTAAAAATTTAGAAAAACTTTAGAAACACATGCAATGTACTTACCAGAAATGTGCAAGCTAAACCAGTGACCAAGCATATAGCAAATCCGTACATTCTCTGAATCAAAACATAAAGGAAAAATCATGCATTCCATTTTCGAAAACCGAAATACAAAAAATTCTAACAGTAAATAATGCTGAGCATCAAAACAATCGATTGTGTTTTAAAATTCAAACAAACCAAAACAGAACTTCAGAGTATGAACGAATGGCAATCGACCCAATGATAAATAAGTAAAAACCCTTATAGGAAATCAAATGTGAAGGAATTCAATCAATCTGGATCTGATGAGTGGAAGAAATAAAGTACAAAAAAAAAACAGTAGGAAGAAAGAACCTGTTGGGTAGAAAGCGTGCAGTATTCACGATTGAAATCATCGAAGAAAGATGTCTCAGTGGATTCGCCTTGAGCATTGGATACTTCTTCATCTACATCAAATCCAACCAGCATCTTAGCTCTCTCAAGTGCTCTGTTCATTTTATCCATTTCAGCTATCCCCGAGTCTCTCTGTCCAGTGTCTACTGTCTACCACCTCACCTTCCCAAAATCAATACGCCGATAACGATAACTAATCGACGAGGAGGGTAAGCAAGAAGAATTGCAGGAAGATGATGATCTGTCGCCGTCTAATACATGAAAAAGAGACATTGAAGAACAACATTGGTAAAAAACAACCATGAAAATGAAACAAACACACAAAACAATCCCACACCAAAGCAAACCCTATTATCAACAAAAATCAAATTAAAAAAAATCCTAAACATTCGTAACAGATTTATTCCCAAATCACATAAAAAGAATAACAAAAATGAGGCAGAGATGAAGAATTTTGGTTTACAAAAAGAAAATTGAATGATTGCGACGACGATGACGACGAGCTGGATAGGAAGTAGATGCGTTTGAGGAAGAAGCTTGGTTTAAACGCGAAATAAGAAGTCCGGCACTATCAGCACTCCAGCAGGCAGCAGTTAGATGAAGAATTATTTGCTTGGGTTATTTAATAAAATGTCCTTGTAATAAGTATATTATCCTAAGCAACCCACTAATGAGGTATTAAGAAGTTATTATATTAAGAAAGGTGGCAAGATGTGAGTATGTATGTTAATGTGACGGACCGACGGATGTCCAGTGTTCACTTATAAAAACGACAAATAAACGTGGGTACTAACTAGTAACTACTAAGATATGATTTTTTTTTTTTTTGCTTAATTAGTTTTCTTGTATAGTATGATTAGTATCATTTCATTCATTTGCTATTAAGATAATCAGGTATTTCTAACCAATGTTAACTTAATTAAAATGATCAAGATTAATTAAATTATTATTTATTAAATTTGTTATTAGTTAGATATGTAAATTTAGTTAGTAGTTGGGCTAACCCCATTTTGTATAAACACATGGAAGATGTCATTTGATTTACAGTCTCTCTTTTCTTGTATTACAGATTACAGGTTCTCATTTGAAACTTCAACACCAATACAAGCAGCATAGCGTTTTCTTGGGGCTTCAATTCACTCCACTCTTACAAGTATGCAAGCATCTGCTTATCCATTTGACAAAGTAATGATGATATATATATATATATTTTTTTTACAGCTGAAAAGGAACAGTCTTAGAGGTATTTTGAATGGCCAATAATGAGGAAAATGATAATAAGCAAATGGAGGAAATCATAGAAGCCGGAGGCGTAAATGTGATTGATTTTGACCGCCCAATATTTCCAATTTTGAATGGCCATTCAACATGCTCTTATGTAAGCAATATAGATAGAGTTTCGTTTAAACAACTGGATATGAATAATAAATTATAATCAAATTAGTATTTTATCTACAGACTTTGAATGACGTGCTGAGAGATGATCGGGCAAGGGATTTACAGCACAGAATTCAGATGATTAGAATCTGCTCAAAAAACATTGGCCAAGCCATTGAAGATACCATCAATCCTGTCAAGGAGGTGCTAGAAGAAAGTTGTGATGAAACCTCAAATCACAGGCAGTCGATCTCCAATACTGAAACAGATGCTGAAATAGCTTCGACTAGTTATCATTGTTCTCCTTCTCCTCCTATTCAGAAGAAAAGGCATAGGAAGAAAAAATCAAAGAAATAAGATAATTCAATTACCATCTTAAAAATATTAAAGTTGAGTGCTGTAATAATTCAATTACACGAGATTTCAGAACACCAATGGAACACATTGTTTAAATCTATATAGTAATTAACACACTAAATAAGAGACTACCTAGTTATCAATTTATTAAGTAAGCCATGCAAACCATGTTTACAGCTTAAATGTAGCGAGAAAGTAATACAAACAATGCAAAACAAAACAAAATGTATTAAGGAACCATAGATTTTAAGATTTTGAAGCGCTGGTTGTTTCGCCTGTGGTTTCAAATTTGTCGATTGCCACCTGCAGTTCATCAGAATTTCCAACTGCTCTCATTGTGTAGTAATACACACCCAAAACGAAACCTGTTAGTCCACCGGCAACTATAACATTCTTGGTCTTTGATGAAAGGTTCCCGATTTTCATAAATGAAGACATCCTTTTGCCTTTGATAAAAGAAACAAGTAGTCAGGAAATTGTAAAATAATTCTCACCCATTCTTACTTTTTCAGTACAGAATTCTCAGATTTCTTATACCAAAATCGTCATTAGAACTCTAATGCTTAGGTGAAATCACGAAAGATAATGAAGCGCATATGTAAAAAAATCCATCAATGCAATGTCTATTGTTGATGAGACATTTAAGAAATCAAATATGCAAATAAAATGAAGAGGTAATTAGAACATCAATAACCAGTAAGTAACCTCTTGTTGTTTGTGATACAGCAGTGTTACATAAATTGTTTCGATATCTGTTGACACATGATTCATAAAAAAAAAAAATCGAAATTGTATGGAAAAGGGAAATGCAAAAACAAAACAAGAAAAAGATGGGTAATCCATGCAATATGATTGCAGTCAATGAGAAATTGATAAGGATTTTGTCCCGACCTTAATCTCGACGGATGGATTTGGGCGAATCGGAGGAGTCGCTACTCGCGAGAGAAAGAGGATTTAGGGTTGGAAGTTGGAAATTGAAATCGTATGTTTTATTTTAAAGAGTTAAATGGACATATTAATCATAAAATATACTGAGATTATTTTTTGTCTTTAAGTAATAAAATATTTTTATGAGAAGGAATCTGCAGTAATCGGTGACTACTGGTTAATGGTTATGGATTTACATGTAATTAGATGAAAATAAGTAGTTAACCAATTAAAAGTAATTAGATACGAACGACTTCCAAAGCCTAGAAGAAGTCCAGGTAGGTTTGGGGTCCGGTGATCCGGTTCTACGAAGAAGATGGTCCGGTTTTATTTCATAAGTCGTATCAATTTTGGAAAGAAAAAAACTTCAAATCTACAAGCACATCTAATGTGACAAAAGTTTCTTATATTTATTAATCAGGGGAAGAAAACGTGAAAAAAGTTTAATTACCAAAAACAATGGTTACATAAGGAGGAGTTGCTTGGAATTAGACTATGTAAAGTAGTTTAAATCCACAAGCACAACTAACGTGATAAAAGTTTCTATCATATAGCAAAAAAATATCAGTTACAAAGCTGAGAATGGAAGGATGGGCAACAGAATCGAACAGTTTTTTTTATTTTTTTATAATCTTTGATCTACTTTTAAACTTACTTTTAAATTGTAACATTGAAGTATCTTTTCTTTTGTATGGTTTCATTATATAAATATCAATAATCAAATTAGTTTTCTCACATATCTAAACATACAAATGAATTTAGAAGCTCTTCCAAATGAACTCTTCTAATCATTTAGTTATTTGGCTTCTGGTGGTGTCATTATCTATTGGTTACGAAGCATATGGACTTTCGCAGAACAACAATAGTAGTAATGGAGGTGAAGAGATCATTCCAATACGAACAGGGTGTTTCGCACGACCATGGATTTGCATTGGTTTACCATTCCGTCCCAGATCAGTAATGTGTTGTTGGGATGTATGCATCGATGTGAAATCTGATAACAACAACTGTGGGTTTTGTGATCGAAAATGCCAAAAAGTAGAACGTTGTGTCTCAGGAATTTGTATTCCAGCTACAAATATTCCATCACCAACTCCACCATCACCTAATCCTAATGGAAGGTGTGAACGAAGATGTCCTCCAATCCCACATTGGATGTGTTGTGGAGGAAGATGCACAAGCACACAATTTGATAGATTCAACTGCGGAAAATGTGGAAACAAATGCTCAGGAGATAATAACATTTGTATTAATGGTAAGTGCATATCATTATTTCCAACCATACCACCATTGATGCCATCACCAACACAAAATCCACCCCCACTATTTCCACCACCACCACCTTTACCACCATCATCACAACCACCTCCTCCGCCATCACCACCACTTCCGCCATCGCCTTCGCCCCCATCTCCACCATCCCCACCTCCTCCGCCATCGCCATCACCACCTCCTCAGCCATCACCACCACCTCCACCATCCCCACCTCCTCCGCCATCGCCATCACCACCACCTCTGTCATTGCCTTCACCACCACCTCCACCATCTCCCCCACCTCTGCCATCGTCTTCACCACCACCTCCACCATCGCCTTCCCCACCTCCTCCGCCATCGCCATCGCCCCCGACTCCGCCACCACCACCTTTACCACCATCATCACAACCACCTCCTCCGCCATCACCACCACTTCCGCCATCGCCTTCGCCCCCATCTCCACCATCCCCACCTCCTCCGCCATCGCCATCACCACCTCCTCAGCCATCACCACCACCTCCACCATCCCCACCTCCTCCGCCATCGCCATCACCACCACCTCTGCCATCGCCTTCACCACCACCTCCACCATCTCCCCCACCTCCGCCATCGTCTTCACCACCACCTCCACCATCGCCTTCCCCACCTCCTCCGCCATCGCTATCGCCCCCGACTCCGCCACCTCCGCCATCACCCCCTCCTCCGCTATCGCCCCCGACTCCGCCACCTCCGCCATCACCCCCTCCTCCGCTATCGCCCCCTCCTCCGCCACCTCCGCCATCGCCCCCACCTCCGCCATCCCCACCACCTCCGCCATCCCCACCTCCTCCGCCATCACCACCACCTCCGCCATCACCACCACCTCCGCCATCACCACCACCTCCCCCATCACCACCATCGCCCCCACCTCCGCCATCGTCTTCACCACCACCTCCACCATCGCCTTCACCACCTCCTCCGCCACCTCCGCCATCGCCGCCACCTCCGCCATCACCACCACCTCCGCCATCGCCCCCACCTCCGCCATCGCCCTCACCTCCACCATCACCACCACCTCCCCCATCCCCATCACCTCCACCATCACCACCACCTCCCCCATCCCCACCACCTCCGCCATCACCACCTCCTCCGCCATCACCACCACCTCCGCCATCGTCCCATCCTCCACCATCACCACCTCCTCCGCCATCACCACCACCTCCACCATCTCCCCCACCTCTGCCATCGCCTTCACCACCACCTCCGCCATCACCACCACCTCCACCATCGTCCCATCCTCCACCATCACCACCACCTCCCCCACCTCCTCCATCACCACCACCTCCCCCCCACCTCCACCATCCCCACCTCCTCTGCCATCACCACCTCCTCCGCCATCCCCACCACCTCCACCATCGCCACCTCCTCCGCCATCACCTCCGCCTCCACCATCACCACCTCCTCCGCCATCGCCAAATCCTCCGCCACCACCTCTGCCATCACCGTCGCCACCTCTTCCACCATCATCAGCTTCTCCGCCATTACCACCACCCTCGCCAGCACCACCAGCTCCGCCATCGCCTTCACCAGCTCCTCCGTCATCGCCAGCACCACCAGCTCCGCCATCGCCTTCACCAGCTCTTCCGTCATCGCCAGCACCTCCACCTCCGCCATCGCCACCACCACCATCTCCGCCATTGCTTTTGCCACCTCCTCCGCCATGCACCTAGTGTTTTCAATCATTAGTGATTTTGTACTTTTAATTTAAGATCTGCATATCTAGCCAGCTTGATTCTTCGAACAAGAATCAGTGGAGTTGTATGAATATTTTAATTTGAAAATACAAAGTTTAATTTGTCAGACTACTAAAACAAGGAGTTGTGTGACCATCAATATCAATCGCTAATGAGAAAATTTATATGGTTTATGATGTTCATCATGTTTGACTACGAATGGTTGCAAAAGCTTATTACGACTAGTTTTCCACATCGATCGATCGAAAATGTAATGTTGCTTCCACATTTTTGATTTGTTTTAACTAGACGATTGTAAACATTTATCTATGATTGATTTTAGACACTACTATTTCAAGATGCAAAATGGTACTTCATTTCACATGACAAACTTAGTGCATCCATCCTAATCAAACATATCACAACTAACATAAAAAAAAAGGATGAGTCACTACATTTCAAAGACATAACGTTAAATTTCAAAAAGAATTTTAATGAAAACCCATGTCATTAGCGACGAGGTATATTACCGTTATAATGAAAACGAAGTTAGCATTAATTACGTACATTGTCGTTGTTTCATGAAAAATTTCATTTATGAAATGGTAGATAATAGACAATAAAATCAAATCCCTAAAATAAAATCATCTCTAAATGGAAATTAATCATTTTTCAATTTAACGACGATTTTTGAAATTTTGTAGTGACATATCCTATCATATATATATATTGATACAAACTAATTCCGATCAAGGCTAAAAGAACCAAAATAGCCAATCTAACTAGGAATTAGTCAGATATAACTAGCGTTGCAAACCAAGCCTACTCTTGGGTATTCGGTTCGGTTCGTTTAAATAAACTAATCTACTCTTGGGTTTGAGTTCGGTTCGTTTAATAATTTAACCGAATAGTTCGTCGAATACCGAATTTTTTTAAAATCATCTTAATTAAAAATAAAATGTCCTTCTGACCATTTTTAAAAAATAAACGATAAAAAAATTTTTCATAATTTATTTTCTTTTTTTAAGTCAATCCTTAGTCACGACACAGACGCAGTCTACAACCGCCCCAATCCTAAAGACACGGCAAGACTAAAACTTTAAAATCTAAAAAATTAATATATACTATATTAGTGAAATATATAATAAAAAGTCATATAATATAAATTTATAATATAAATATAAAAAATGTTAAACGAACCGAACCGTTCGTCGAACCTCAACTAAAGTTTAATAACTTGGAATTCACGAGTTGGGGGTGAATGGGTGATTCTTCCTCAAATGACTAATCTTGTGGAAATTCTCCCTAAAGATTGAAGGGGGTGTGTTTTCATTATGGTTGTTATAATTATGGTTGTTAAAGCCAATTGATCCATGATTGTGGTTTTCATAATTTGTTTATTCTTTGTGTATTTATACTGTATTCATACTCATTGAGGGCGATCAATCTAAAAATTATATTTATAAAAAAAAGCTTTAAAAAATCAATCTAATTGGTCAAAATTGATATGGGCGGTTAAACCCATGGAAACACGCATGTTTAAACGTTACCCAGAAAATCCTCAGTAACGCACCCTTTTCTCTTCGATTTAAACACAAAATATCACCGTTCAACAGCATAAGCCATCAAGCAACACAACATGTCAGCCTCAGGTTTGATCCTACTAGCTCTTTTCATTCTGAGCATGGTGGTTGCGCCGGGATCCGGGGACACAAACAACATCCCGTCGTTGCTCCGTCAGAAAACATCATCAGATGGGTGCACACAAAATCCACTGGTGTGTGCCGGCAAACTACCACCTGGCAGCAGGTCGATGTGCTGCCAAGATGTGTGTACAGACGTATCCTCCGACGTCAACAACTGCGGAGTCTGTGGGTTTAGATGTCTCATACCGACGTGGGGTTGTTGCAACGGCCTGTGTATGGAGTTACTGATCAATCCTATTCACTGCGGCAGTTGCTTCAATACATGTCCGATCGGCCGGCTTTGCTTTGCAGGTCGGTGCATATAGCTGACCGGCCAATCTAAAATATGTATTGAAGCAATATAATTAAAAAGCGTCATATATTCGAATAAATCTACAGCGTACATTTTCACTTCCAGCGTCATAAGTTCACGACCAAGACGGTGATTAATTAAAGTAAAATCCAATCCAATCAAACAGACGAACACGATAGTAAATTAATTAATTATCGCTATTATTTAACGACGTAAATATCTATTTTAACGGAAACTGATCAGAGTGTTTCCTGGTCTTGGATTTCTCCAGAAAAGATTTTCTTAAAGCCTTCTGAATCCGTTCTTCGTGTTCTTTAAGAACGTCCTCTACGTTGACACCTGGAGCAATCAACGGCCCGGAGTAATTGATCGTCCTATCTCCCAGAGCCTAAAGAAAAAAAGGGAAAGGTAATGGGTAAAATTAAATTACTCCAAATTCATCTATGCAGTCGTTAATAATTATTACGTACCAGAGTAGCATCCTTCCGTCTCTGATCATCTTTGACGTGCGACGATGAGGTTAAGTGATCTATCTGATCTATCCATTCTTGTATCTCGGAATCGTCAATGGTATCGAGCCTTTGGGCCGTCAGTTCTTTAGAGATTCTTTTCGCTTTCTCGGAGAGATGATTAAACGGCGAGCTAGTTTCTCCAGGACCATGGGACGACCGCTTAAATGATCTCTTCAGCGCCGCAATGAATCCTTTCTTACCATCACCCCAATCAGACCCAAAACCTGTGGGGTTCAGCAAAGGACCTGAATGATATAAATTACTACCACTCTTATCGATCTTCTTTCCTTTCCGATCAACTACTTCGTTTTCATTGTTGTCTGTGTTCACCTGTTTGCCCTACATTAATCAATTACAGCCGCCAATTACGATTTTGGATCAGTTAGTTAGTACTAAGTAGTAAATCATCGGCGATTACCTTGAAATATTGATGGAAGTATTTATTGGCAGCGGAAACTGAAGAAGCGGAAGATGAAACGGATTCCGGCAATTCTTCCTCTTTGCACCCCATTTTTTGTTTACGTTCTTTTTCGCGACACATCGCATCTATCTCTTTGTTCGGTGGGTGCTTGGGTAGATCCGAAGGATCGCATGCGAATGGCTTTGTGGTGAAGAACTGATCGAACGAATTAAGTATGATCAATGAAATATCGAAAGAATATTTATTGAGTCATCGGAATTGGCTTACATTGCTGGCCAGGGCGGAACTGGCTGTTCCTCGTTCTTCTGGTTTTATTGCCAGAAGAACGTCCAAGAGATCCAGAGTCGAGGAGGAGAATTCCTTGTAGGTTTTACGGATACAGCGTTTGTAATGGTTGCGTGGTTTGAAGATCGTAGTGTGGGGTAATTTTGACATTTTCCAGTATTCCGACGATGGGGAACCACATAGCTTGAATATCCTGTGCATTTGTTCCACTTCTGTACTCCCGGCCATGAGAGGTCTGCCGGCGAACATCTCCCCAAGAAGGCAACCAGTGCTCCACAAGTCAATCGAATCGTCGTATTCGGTTGCACCGAGCAAAAGCTCCGGCGGACGGTACCAAAGAGTGACGACACGAGCGGTCAACGATTGGGTCCGGTTTGGGTCGAAATGAGCTGCAAGACCGAAATCTGCTAACTTGAGCATCCCATTGTCGTTTACTAGAAGATTGGAACTCTTGACGTCTCTGTGCAAAATTCCACGTCCGTGGCAGTGCTCCAGTCCGCTGAAAAGCTGTTTCATGAAGCATTTCACCTGTGTTTCCGTGAATTTATTGCCGGGAATGGAAGAAAGTCCGGCGAGATCATGCTCCATGTGCTCGAACACCAGGTAAAGATTCTCGGAGGTGTTGGTTGCGATTATACCCTTCAACTGTATTATGTTTGGATGGTCCAACCGTCTTAGAATTTCAATCTCACGTGACATAAATCGAACACTTTCTCGATCCCTGTTTACGAATTTTACTCTTTTCAATACCATCATCTCGTTCGTCGCTTTATCTCGCGCTTTGATTACGGTACTGTACGTTCCACGCCCGACCTGAAGAGAAGAAAATTAAAGAACGTTTTGAATCCTCACCGTCGATCTCTATATACAAATTCGTTAGTTTTAGATCGTAAGTACGTACCTTCTCCAAAATTTCGAATTCGGTGCCTTTCCGAGGTAACATGCCTCTAATAGCTTCAGATGCGACGGAAGTTAACCAAGATGGCCAACCGGCGGCGATTTGTTCTATTTCGAGGGCATTGGGTATCGCCGGGGCAATTTGCAAACCAGCAAACATTGCTTCATATAAACCAGACGAATCAGATGTGATATTTGGAGAATTTGATCCGTCAATTGTAAGTTCGCTCTCCGCTCTTCCATCAGAAGCACCACCGTTTCCATTGGCAGGATCACCACCGCTGGTATTCCTCCGGGAGGCATGTTCATTATTTGACTTGGAAATTTGCCGATGATGAATTCCGCTTGCCCTCCCACCAGCACCACGACGTTGTCCTCTCCGGAGGTGTATTGCCCTCTTGGAGCAAATACACCCCATAAGCAGCACTCGGACTCTCTCTCTCATCACGGCACCACCTGAATACAAACAGGAAAAAAAGAAAAGAAAAACAAGAAGAATAGGTTTAATAAAGAAAATATGATAAAGGCAGGGACCTACCACTAAAATTCCAAATAAGTTAGTTTAATTTTGGACGATATTTTCATCCGTTTGGGATTTCGCGGGAATCAGCTCTTCACACACCAAGCAAATCAAACCGTTTCTTAACGGTCATTCCATTTCCGATGGATAAGAAGATGTATTATTCCTCAATCACCTCTACAACACAAAGCCTAAATCAGGATTAAATGATTAATCGCCTATGAATGAAGCGCTTAAATGATTAATCGCCTATATGTCATGGTGAAAACTCCACGTTTAGCGTTTAAGATTATATCAACCCTTAATTATGTAATTTGAATGTTGATTTAATTTAAATGCAATTACACATCAAAAAAATAATTTCACATTAATAATGGTGGTTCACCATAGGGAAAAATTGAGAGTTAACGATCATTGAATTAATAGTTAATTAATATATAAAAGCCACGTGGAATAGATTGGATGGTTAATGCCTTAATGGGTGGAGAAATTTAAGCATGAGTATTTGAAACAGCTGGTGACAGCCTGTCACCAACAACAAAGCACCCCCCAACCCTCAACCTTCCTCTTCCTCGGTTCCTCCTCTTCTTTTTCCTGTTACAAAGTTAACCTCCTTTTTTCATCTTTCATCACGTGAATTTTCGAATCTAGGGTTTCACTTGACGCCGCGGATCTAGCAAGTGTGGTTTCTTCGATCTCCGACTGATTGAGAGGACTGTCGGGAGTTATTTTTCTTCCGATTTCTTCCACTGAGCTTCTGATTTGATCTGGCGGATTTCCGTGGAATGCAGATTGCTTCGTGAGATCTCTCCTTCGTCAAGGTATTTATTTGATTTACAACTATTTTTGTTTGTTGGAGTTTTAACAATGTCGTTTGGATGCATTTTAATTTTTAAGGTTAAGATATTCAAGAAGTAGGTAGATTTTCTTCATGCTTAGAGCGGTAGAGGAAGTTGTTCATTTAAGGATTTTTTTTAAATTGTAATATTTGACTATTTGTAGAATGTCTATGCATTTTTTTCATCATCTGCACCAGATTTTTTTACCTTTTCTAAGCTTGATTTCTTAGAAATGCACTCAACTGTTCTTAAAGATTCTGATTGGGGATTAGGCTTTTTGTGAATGAAGGAATTGGTAAATATAGGTTTCTATAGGATGTAGAATCTAAATGTGTTAAATTTCTATTTATGGATTTTTTTTTTTAACATAATTACATATTGATTGGATTGAATCCAGATTGTCAACTATCTTTTACGATTTGCAATGATTTAATCAAAATATTTTTTATATACCAGAAACAACTTAACAACTGCACCATTCTACTCACTATGGTTGTTAGAAATTCTTAGCGCCTAACGGTTGAACTGCCTTGTGGTATCCATGCTAGAAGAGAGCATGTGTGGAATTCATTCTTCGGGTGATGCCCCTGCCCAGATATATTTCCGATGCATTTGGTGCTGTGACGATTTCTCTAGTTTTCATTCTTGTTCTCCTCAGTCTTTTCTGTATCATCTACACAATCTACTTCCAGTTGCAAATTATACAACAAGGACATCTTCACCTTGGTTATTTTAATGGTCCTTGCCTCATCAGAATTGTCTTCGTTCTAGTCACAATATGGTGGGGGTTCGGCGAAGTAATCAGACTAAGGTTTCTGAATTTATCATGGAAAGAAAAAATCTGCAAGGTTTATATCATCTCCAACATTGGATTTGCAGAACCAACCTTAGCCCTGATCCTCCTATTTCTTCTTCAGGCGTCTTTGCAGGAACGAACAAAGGGTGTTCTCAGACATCAATGGAGCTTAAAAACAATGGCATGCGTATTTTTGTTATGTTTTCCGATATTTTTGCTGCAAATTTTCCTTGTTGTATTTGGACACAAGTTCTTTGTCATGAAAGACAAGATGCAAGAGAAGGAATTAAACAAGTACTTAACCGACATATACAGTAGTATTACCTGCCTTTACCCTTTGATGAACACCATGCTTCTCGGCATCTTTCATGGCATTCTTATCTGCTATCTCTCATGCATTGGTATCCAGATGGTTACAACTGTGATCAATAAACGGTCAGAGAGAAGAATCAGTATTCTGGTTCTCTCAGTCATTATACTTCTGCCGTCGAGAGTTGTACTCCTTGGATTCTCAGTTCTTCCCAGCACTGGTGGGCTTCAACAAGAACTGCTTGTTTTCATCGCCTTCCTTGCATTGCTCTCATGGGTGCTATTATGCATGTGGATGTTGGTGTACCGTCCTATAGTGGATTCTTTGGCATTGAGGGATCTAGAAAAGAGCAATGTAGATGTTGAAGAAGAGTTGATGACAGTAACATCAATCGCAACAAATATAGCATCTGTTGACGATTACAATAATGGAACTTCTTCGCAGATGGGAAATCAAGGATATCTTGAGACAAGTAGAAGCTCTGATGCCTCGTCAACTAAGCATGGGTCAATTTCCTTTCGAACAATGATCAGACCTGACTTACAGTTGCCAATTTCAGTTTCTTCTGATAGGTTCGATGATGGTATTAGCTTCACACCCAATAATGTCAGTAGTCTTCATGTCTCCCCTTATACTCCAAGGTCTTCTCTTGATCGTGTACCTGAATGTAGTTTTATTAGTCAGTAGTGAGTTGTCATTTGGGTTTGTTTGTTATGTTTGCCATGTTCTTCTAATGGGTTAGATATTTTCTCAATCAATTGGATTTATGACTTTTTCAACGAACACCATTGTTTTTGTTGGAGATTCATTTACTTTTGAATTTTACCCTTCCAAGTTAAAAATATTAATAATTTACTCTTAGGTTAAAATTCAAAGACGGTCGATGAATTTTTTTCCACATGTTAGGATCATTTTTTTGAGTGGTCCAAATCGATGGCTCTCGTGAGTCGTGAAGTCGTCTCTCTGCAAGACATATAAATAATCTCATCCCACCACTTACAAAAGCAACTTGTAGCGCAAGACGCTTCCACGCCTCTTTTTTCCTCTCTCTCTCTCTCTCTCTCTCTCTGTGTGTGTGTGATCATCTGTTTGTGGAGGAGAGCGGTGTGATCTGTAGATATGGCATCATTCGCAGAAGCGCCTCCAGGGGATGCAGCCAACGGAGCCAAGATCTTCAAGACTAAGTGCGCACAGTGCCACACCGTCGAGAAAGGTGCTAGCCACAAACAAGGTATACGATTCTCTCTCGATTCCTCCTCCCTCTACAGATCTTGTTCTTTGCTATGTTCATTGTAGTTTTATGTATTCGTTTTTTGTTTTCTGATTTAGCCACTTGTTTGTTAGAATTCATTGTTTGATTATGTCCCCTCCTCTTCCCCCTCTTTTTTTGTTGTTCTTCGGTCGTGTTCTTACTTAGCGATTTTCTTGTTTCTTTATTTGATGTGATACCAGAGTGGTATGCTTTAGCAGAAAAGTTTTGATTATGTAGATCTGCTTAATATTCCTTTGGTTTTACTCCGTTAAATCAGAGAATCGGTATCTTTTTTTATATACAAATTTTTCTATAAATTGTAAAAATAGTAATAGTGAAAAGAAATAATTAACACCTAACATTTGCCTTGCACAGATATAGTTGCGTAGTTTTAATTTATCTATTCATTCTTGCTATTTTTCGGGATTTCTGAAGTTTTGGCATGTAATGCAGTATTTTTTAGGTTATGCTTGTTTTACTTCCGAGGATGTAGATTGTATTATGTGTCAACTGGATTCAATCTTACCTCTTTGTTAAATATAGTTAGTTAGTAGTTTTGTAGTCCTATAAATAATAACATGGGTTATCATGTATAACTTGACTTTTGGATTTGTCATTATATCATTAGTTTGAAAGATTAATACTTGATTGGAGTAATTGCGATTATTGATTCTTTAACATTATGAACTAAATAAATATCATGTAATTGTATTTTTCAGGTCCCAACCTAAATGGGTTATTCGGGCGACAGTCAGGTACAGCCCCAGGATACTCGTATTCTGCTGCAAACAAGAATAAAGCCGTGATTTGGGAAGAGAACACTCTGTATGATTATCTGCTCAATCCCAAGAAGGTATGGTATCTAAGTTCTAACTATCTATTTATCGACTCCGTTGTCTTTGTTTTATGACGGACCATAAACGTTGATTATTTATCTGGGTGTGTTTTGAAATCGCAGTACATTCCTGGAACTAAGATGGTATTCCCAGGGTTGAAGAAGCCGCAAGAGCGTACTAATCTGATTGCATTCCTCAAGGATTCTACCTCAGCATAAAATCTAAATTATGCTCGTTTTGTGTAATAAGATAGACACAGACATAGAGAGACCAATTCAAGGTCTGGTTTTTCTTCTATACTCTGTGTAAACAGTTAACAGACCCATTTCTCTTTTTTACTTGTCTCCTTTTGAGATCATTTTTTTACATTTGTCTTCGCAATTTATTATCATTATTACTTATCAGACGATTATGAAATAATAGAGTTTAATATTGAACATGTCTGTTTATTATTTAAATTCATAGTTGTTTATTTAAAAAAAGAAAGCAGATTTTTACCCGCCGCTCAACGGAGGAATTATGGCTAACTCATCGCCGTGTTTCAAGAGAGTGGATTCATCTGCATACTCCTCGTTGATGGCCAGCAGCATGGACTTACAAATCTCCTGCAATCTTGGGAACATACACAGGAGCCTTTCCATGGTGCTTCCAGCGCTGCTACCACAAGGAATCTTCAGAGACACGACACTCTTACCGGTTAGATCTCTAGCTCTTGCAAAGAACAAAACGTTCACCGAAACCGATTTGGTTTCGTCGTCGTCATCATCATCATCATCATCGTCATATCCTGGAAACGAATCATGGCCAGCCGGAATTTAGCAACAGGATTATCATTTAAGTAAAGGTAACGAACTGATGTCTCTTTCGTACCTTTTTCGCTTTTAGGTTCCTCCGCAGCCATCGATGACGTGGGAGCGAGGAGACAGATGAAGAAAGGAGATTCAGTGTACCTATGTCAACGTGTTGTCTTATGTTTAATTGTCTATAGAGATTGGGAAATTTATACAATCAACCCCCAGGTGAGTAATATGAATTGAAAAATTAACAAGGAAAAAAAAAGAATTTCAATAATTCATTACTGCAGAAGACATCCTAAGAAGTAGTTGAAGTGAACAAGGGCTGAATTTTCTGGCAAAGAGATAACAAACCGACGTGGTTTTGTTGTTGTAGGTACATATAGTACCGTTGTTCCTGATCGAAGTGATCAAGTCTTCGGTAACATTCCGGGCGCCAAACATGGCCGGATGGGGAGCTTTTTTGGACCAATCGACCCAAGTCACCGTTCTATTTGAATTCAAACTGCCGTAAAACATATTAATGTACGTCGGGAAGTAATGCTCGTCAGGGTAACATGTCGGTTTGCAGTGCCTCCGAAATACGTGATAGTATTTATAATCCGAAATCATTTTTACCGCTAACTTACGGTTCAATTCAAACCACTCCGATCCTTTCCTCCATTGTTCGATCTTAACCGTCGGATGCATTCGCCGATTGTACCGTCCTCGCCCTTGCTTGGAATCCTCGTCGTACGATTGAACGAAACTCTGCTCCGATTTGATTAGGTAGTCGTACACTCTGGGAAAGTTAAATACCGGAATGCAACTCTCTGAGAGCAGAACAAACCGTTCATTGTTCACGTCGAGAAGTGCATTCGCGAGAAGTCGCTTCTCCGCATTCACCAATGTTATTGATCCCCATTCGACCGTCTGTGCCTCAAAAACAAACAAATAAACAAACAAACAAGAAAGCTGAATAACTCTGATACCATGTAAATGAATTATTTTGATCACAACTGCTGCAGCTCTGAAGAATAGAATGAGATGATGATAATGAGAAATAGAGAAACAGAGGAGTTACTGGTACTACGAACGAACCTGGCTAGGAATTTGGCGGCGGTAGAAAGGCGAGGATTTGGATACATTGAGCATGTAACCGGGAGCAGTGTGAACGTAAATTGAGAAATAGGCGCCGTGGCCTTGGAAGAATCTCTCCCACAGAGGAGAGAGTGGAAGAGGGCCACGAGACATGAACATGAAGGCGATCTTGGGAACTCTTTTAAAAGGGTAGTGTGTCATCATGGGTACCATCGAACCTCTCCAGAAGAGTTGCCGGTCGTTCATGTTGTGTACCAAGTTGGATGGTGTCAAGAAGTTTCTAATTCCGGTGCCGGAGGAGCAATCCGGAAGGTGGGATTGGGTGTGGAAGAACATGTGGGGATGGGAAGGATAGTACCTTGTGAAACTAGAGCTCACGCAAAGACCCATCATTGCACCGCCCAAGAAGATCAGTAAACCTGTCAACATTTTGATTATACCCATTGTGGAATCCTTCCGCGGCGAGGAAGGGACGTAGTCTATGTCAACCTCAGACGGATTACCTCCGTCGTCGCCGCTGCTCGGAAGAGACATCAAATCCCGTTTGTCCCAATCAACCTTTAACTCACACCACACGCACACACGCATGGATAAAAATACAAAGAAAAAAAATCCACCGCCTCCACCACTACCAGTCTCACTCTTGCCACCGCTCTTCTCACAAAAAAAATGAAGAAAGACTTAATATAATAAATAACCAGGAATTCTGAAGATCCCAAATGGGCGGTTGAAGACAAAAGCAGAAGGTTGTGGGGAACGACCCAGTTACAGAAATGCTGGGCACTGTCAGAATTCGATGAGATTAGACCAAGATAAGCGGCGGCGGTTGCAGTGGCGTTTGGAGTTTTGTGTGTGTTGGACTAGTCCGGCAGTTGAAGTAGAAGTAGAAGAAAACCCCAATCAGAAACCAACCAGCCAATATCAGACGGTTGGTTGATCCTCCAGAAAGGGGACTGGGGATGAGATTCAGATGAAGCAACCAACAGAACAAGACCACCTGAGCCGGCAGACTGTTCTATTGGGTGCCACCGTGCCAGAGGAAACGAGAGAGAAGACGAGAAGTTTGATACTTAGAAAAAAGAAAGTGGGCCCAGGAAAAAGCCTGCATGACAGAAGGCCCTTGAAAACTGAAAAGCCTACTTAATTACTTATTAAATGAAAAAAAAAAATCTTAAAAAGAAGAAAACTATTTTTTTATATAAAAATATCCAAAATGGCACCCATGTTGTGTGTGTCCGGCCAGGTGGCCTGGATGTAAAATCAGCGGCGACGACCAAAGCATAAATTAAAGGTAGTCATCTATTTAATATGACTAAATATTTGCATGATTATATAATTAATGACACAATTGTACATGTTTATGACATCAATTAATAATAAAAAATAGTTTACAAATCATGTAAATTGTACCATTAGGGGGGGCATTAACGTGTGTAATTAACAAAATAGATAGATCACAGTTCAGAACATTAAAGGGAGATGCAAAAATCCAATTCCTTCCTCTGTGTTATTAATTAAGCATTTTAAAATACCAAATTGAATTCTGCTAAAGCTTCAACAATAGAATAAAAATCATGGAATATTTATTCTGTGTTACTGTGTTTAGTTATTTATAGAGATGATATACAATTTCTACCTAAAGTTTGAAAAAATATTTTAATAAACATGCTTACAATTTACAAACTGCTCCTATTCTAAGCCATCCTTAAACGGTCCAGAATCTTGCATCATCTTCATCACCACCTCCATCTGCCACGAAATCGCCAGAACAAAATCAACAAAAAGAAATAAAAATTAAGAAAGTTGGGATTGATTGTTTGTTAATACTTAATAGTTAATATACCTGTTTAGTCTCATGAACCAGAAAATCTGAAATGATATTTCTAAACTGTTCATCCACAATGTAATGGCAGCTATATGTCGCCACAGGCATATAACCACGCTGAACTTTATGCTCGCCTTGAGCACCTGCTTCAACCTTACTCAGATTCAACTCTATAGCAGCCTCTATTGCCTGAAATTTTTATATAAATAAGATGATTTTTGGCATTGTTTTTAATACTCAACAACTTTTTATCATTTAATAATGATGATCATCTCCTGCTTATGAACTCAGATCAATTGAATTACCTGGTAATAACAAGCTTCAAAATGTAAACTTGGATAGTAAGCTTGTGGTAAACATCCCCATAAACGCCCAAACAATGTATCACCACCAATGAGATTGAGAGCACCAGCAATCAGCTTGTCATCTTCTTCGGCAACAATAAGAAGTACATTATCTCCCATTTTTGATCCCATATTGTGAAAAAAATCCCTTGTTAGATACCTTTGGCCCCACCTACAATGAAATTACAACAAATATGTGTGGAGAATTTTTAAATGGATTCCTTTGGTTTTTATATATCAATGTGGACAGACAGATAGAGAGACAGACTTGCTATCTGTTGTATTCCTGTAGAATCTGTAAAAGGAATCCCAATGCTTGTCCTGTGATCACGAAAACTGACACTGACTAATAGAGGGTTTTTTGTTTTTAATCATCACTCAAAGTGATATATGTTGTAAAACAGAGTTAAATCACCTTATCAAAAAGATACCTTAATTTCATATCCACGGAGACGCTTCATTGTTAAATTTTGAGCAGAAATCTGAATGGCGAATTTACATACGAAAAAATATAAATTTGGAAACCTAAGAATGACAAGTCGATCAATATATTCAATAAATCAATAAACATGTACTTACCTAATTCATTAAAAAATGCAATGCAATTATGCAACATGATATAATTAATATGTAATTAAGTAATGTATACCATACCTTTTTGCGTTCTTGACGTATATTTTTTCGTTTGCTTTGCTTTATGTCCATCAAGAAATCGTCAAAACTGCGACATAATGCCAAATGTATTATAATAACATTCATCAATATATTTGAAAAAAAGATCATTGGCTCATTGCTATGTAGATTTGTTTGAAAATTTCAAAATAAACTAAGAATAGTATAAGAGTCTTCAATGCTAACTTCTTATAGTTACGGTTTTTCCAGTGGTATTGCATCCCTGTTCTCTGAAGAAACCCATCTTTTTTCATTCTCTGGCACTCAGTTTCGGTAGGGAATGTAACATGCAGTGATGAAACTTGAAGCTGTACAAAGATTGAAAGAAGCAATCTAAGATATCGGTTGAAAATTTCATTTACTAAAAGAATGCGATTAGCCATTATTAAGGATCGTGGTAGCTTTGATGTTGGAAAATTTTCAACCTTTAAGGCAAGGTCTTTAAGTGCCGAGATCAGCATGTCAATAACCTGATCCTTGTACCAAGCATCGCGGACTAATATCCTCTGGCCTGTTACTGGTGTGAATGGCACACAAGATTGCAACTTTGGGTAATATTGATAGCCAAATCTGTAGTATGCATCGGCCCAAGAGTGGTCAAACACGTATTCTCCGTAGGAATGGCTGTAATTTTACAAAAAAAACATCTAAAACATATTACTTGGCTATTTAAAAATTAGAATGAAGAGTACAAAAGATTAAATTAACACATGTGATGCTTCTACCTTTTAAGGTAAAGTGGAACAACACCTATTGTATTTTTATTTTCATCTTGAGCAATAATGTGTTGAGGCAACCAGCCGGTTTCCTAAAATCGTTTGAAATGAGTGAGTGAGTATACAGAAAATCCCCCCAAGTTGCGATCAAAGATTTGTTGAGATTAGTAGATTAGAAAAACCTGAACAGCACAGCCTGATTCCTCTAAACATGAAAGAAAAGCATGGGACAGAAATGGATTAAATATTCCCTGTCCATTTGCATCAACGGCACATGCGTCCCAATCGATGGAAGAAACATTAGAAATTGATGATACAACTGAAATGCTCACTTGCTGAAGCTCCTTGGGCTCTACTGGAGGTTTCTGAAAAATCCTACATAAGAAAGATTCGGAGAAGATGGATGCATATAGAGATTGAGAGATAAGCAGCCCTCTATAACTAGAGGAACGCATGAAACCATGAAGGTAGGTAGTATAAACTAGAAAGAACCTGCTCCGGCGATCCTATCAAAGTGAAAGTCCCAAGAGAAACATCCATCATACTTCTTGTCGTTGGTGTTGTAGTTTTCTTGGGTCCCCAAAATATTGCAGTAATTTTGAAGAAAGAGAAATTACGTCGCGTTTGCAGTCTTCCCTGCAACGGCTGCAAGCAATCAAGATAGAAAATCATCCCAAAAAAAAACACTGAAAACGCAAAATCAAACGTACCGTCGTATGTGAGGGATGCCGAAGGATAGAAGAGGAGAGGAAGCAGCAGGTGGCCATGGCATTCGCTGAAAGGTTTGTAGACAGTGGAGATTCTCGTTGTCTTTGGGTTTTGGGGAATCAAAATCAATGGAATTTTTATTTGCAACCACACACACGTCCACACGTGATGGGCGGATAGAAAATAAACCTTTTTAATGTTGTTAGATCTTAATCAGTTAGTATCTTCTAACTATCTATGATTAAAATTTACATTTGACTTATTAGTGGTGTTTTTGTAAATTCCCAATTACTTTTTTATTGTAAAAAATATTTATTTAATTTTACACATTATGAATTATGATCGAGAGAAAGTGCACCAAATAGCAATATAACATTTTGAAAGTCTGGCTGGCTATTCGTGGCTGGGTTTAAAATTTAAATAAAAAGACGCTGACTTTGAAATTTTAAAATATTTATTGAGTTATTATAAAAAATCACGAATTTTTTTCTTTGAATTTTTCAATGACTTGTTAATGAGAAATATTATTTGATATTTACACTGGCTTGTTAACGATCTTTCTGATTTTTCCATAAGCAGCAGGTTCTTCATCCACAAGTAGCCTGCAAATTTTGAAAATGTACTGGTGTAATTTTGTTTACCAAATTAACAAAATTTAAATACTTAAATCGACTCAATATTCAATATTAAGAACTAAGAAGTATCTACTCTATTTCGTCCGTACTGATATGGTACATTACTATAAAACGGAAGAATAGTTGAATTGTACAGGAATAATAAAATATAATATAAGGAAAGAAATATCAAATAAAAAAACAATGCTGATCATCTCCACAAGCTTCAGAGATATCCATAGAACAAACCATCGATAGTGTTAATAGAAATGTTTCTGTGAAAAACACAAAAGATCATGTCAAAACGTTAATCCTTTTCAAACTAGAGAAAAAAACAAGCTGTTTAATATACCTAAGCAATCAACGAAGAGACCAAATGAAATTGAGTGGCAAAAAAAGGAACTTATTTTAAAAGGAGATAACTCATTCAATGGCCTTTAGGAGTCTGAACAACCCAACTGCTTCCCTGATTCTAGCGAATTCTATGCAGAATGCTTGGACTTCAATGAACAACTCCTGGACTATGAATATTATAAATAAAAACAATAAGAATAGAGGTTTCGTATTTTTTCATTTAACAATAATTTTATGATATTATTTTGAGAGAGCTCAATTAGCTCACCATTAAAAATTTTATTCCTGATCAAACTTTGTAGAAAGACACAGACCAATCGTACAAGTCGATTTTGCATATATTTGTCCTGCAGTTGGAGTAAAAAAATAAGCATAACAAATATAGATTAAACGCAGTATCATCTGCCAAGAATGAAAACAATAAAAAGGTTTAGCAAAATATGAAAAAACAAAATGAGTGCCAAAACGACCTTCACAATTTAAACTTTAAACAAAACAAATGAAAATAAAAGTCATAAATAATAATAGACTACCATGGAGTCATGATGCACAACAGCCCGTAACATTTTCCAAACCCAAATTTTATGTTAATGTTATATTATTAATATTTTTGTTTAGATTATTAATTTGTTCAACTTTAGCGAACTGACTGGATAATGTTCCATGGTCTTGGTGTAGTGGGAATAACAGAGTATTATTAATTGTAATCCCTAATTGTATATATAATGGAAAGGTATGCACATATATAATATAATTACCCATTATTCACGATCTAAGATAGGGATGTGTTAGTTTTGTATATATAACATCATCTGGGTATGAATAAAGCATTCAATTTCCCGATCATTTAACAGAATCAGTTATTCCATTTGCCTAATGTTCTTATATGGTATCTTCACCCCTGAGGTTGATTAATTCTACTATCATCAATTCTATATTCGCTATTGACATCTTCTGCAGCCACAGAGTCTTCATTCTCAACCGACCAAGTACCAACTCTATCAAGTTAGTTCAGATGAAACTCTATCAAGTTTATTTAATTTTATTCTGTATGAGCACTTTCTCAAAACCTAACTCCATGACAAAGGTATTGTTTTTACAATCTCCAAGGGTAACTGAATTATGGAGGACTACATTACCCATAAATGCTTTTCTAGATGTTTTGGAAATTTCTGGAGAGAAAAATGAATTATTCATTAGGCAATAACGACTCATTTTAACTTAGCCATGACATTTGAACTCCAGACACTACTCTTGGATTAGGATCTTCGACTCGGATCAAACGAGCCATCTGGAATGGAATCAGTCAATGTTGTTACTCAACCAAAGAAACACCATTAGTCAGAGCATAATGAAGGAATTTTCAAAAACTTGAAGGTCTAACCCTCAAATAGAAAGATCTCTCATCAAATTGACCTCGTTCCGGGTTTATCTCTACCTAACTTCCCATACTAAAGTCCATGCGAAGCAAAAACTGAATCATGGTAAAATAATATATGCTAAAAATTGAATCATGGTAAAATAATGGTTTCCAATATCGAAGATTGATGATATACTTGAATGTTGATATTACCACCAAATTTACCATCTTCTAAAAGCTTGACTTGAAAAGCAGGTACCATCATATTAGAATTAAACATAGAAAAACTGCATTTAAGGTCATTGTATGTATGGATAGTCAATTAAATAATTTAAATATGCTTTTCAGTCTCTCCAACGTGCCAAGTCTCTTCAATGAATGGATTGTCATCTATTTCGACGATGCATTAATCTACAGTAGACACTCAATGTAAAGAAATGTGAGTTTGTGCCTTGGGTTTCCACTTTCCATATTGGAAGAGATGGTTTGAACCTTTGAAGATGGATCACCAGAAGTCGAAGACATTAGAAGAATGGCCAACAGTCCATCCACAGTTTTTCTAAAGTTCTAAGATTCATGGAGGCCTTGCCTTATTTTATAAAAAGTTCATCAGAATTAAGAAACTTTGGAAGTAGCACCGCACCATAACAAATTGTATGAAGAATGAAATATTTCAGTAACCAGTGGTCACTTATAGTTTTCATCAACAGATTGATTTTTCATAGGCGAAGAAAAATCATGATAGCTTTTCCTAAATAAAAAACACACCTTAATGTTTTGGCAGGACGCAATACAGTTTCTGATGTACATGTACACAAAATCTGTGGGAAGAACAACTGCAGTTGTTAGTCTGTTAACAACCTCCATAGAATGCAAACTCATTTCCATATTTACTAGAGCAGTGAAGTATCTGCAAAAAAAATTATGAAAGAATTAAACAATTATTAAATAGATTGTAGTATAATTAAAGACAAGAACATACTCATTTATTTCTTTAGAATTCATAAGTTTTTTAAGGACTTCAACTGCAATCAGTGGATTGTGCTCAACAAGATCCTGGAATAAAACAAGAATTGTACAATATATATATGAAATGAATAAAAAAATAATTTTTTAACAATAGGTATATGAAACGAATTAAATAAGAATGGTTTCACGATAGGAAATAAGGCTGCTATACATACTGGTAGTTTTTTAGCAACAAGTCCACAATGATATACAAGCTTTGGATCATATTCAAGTTCCAGCGCAACTTGCTGTAAAAGATTGACATAAAATTCAAGATATTTATTTTTAGAAGAAATGTTGGCGAACAAATTTTCGAACAGGAAAACTCAATTGATGTATTCGAGTTTCACTTTTAGTCTGCCACACTTCTTATATTCACCATTCAGTTCCATCACATAATGGGAATTTGCAATGATCGGAAAAGAAGATTTGTTCCAACAATTCCACTATTTTTTGATAAAATTGAATATTTCATTAAATGAAAATTTTAAATGTTAGGCATAGCTCGATTACAAATGAAGGGAAATGAAAATTAAATCTCATTGTCATTCTCTTATATAGCTTAGTTCGTAGCATTAAATAGCTATGGATTGAAGCCTCAAGAGGTTAGATTCCCATATGAATATAGCCTGTTTTTCTTTTTTTGATGAAAATATAGCCTTTTTTTCAATATAAGATGGATTTATTTACTTTTAGGGAGTGACACCAATATATGATAAAACAATTCAACTTATCATGAGTACATACATCTTTTTCAGTAATCATTAGGAAGGAGGTGCAAGCATAATTTAAAAAATAAGAGCTTTAGCACACTCTGAGAAGACTAAAAGCTCAAAAGTGCATCCAGGAGCACTTTGATATGTGCTTTTTAATTCGGTATTCAGGAAGTCGATAAATATTTTTCCAACCTGTTTACATCCATTTTTACAGGAGGCACAGCTATTTGGGACTGGGATTCAAGCTTTAGAAGAGATGTTGACACTTGTATAAAGATGTAAATAAGTGGGAGAGATACTCGATCCTTTTTCAGTCACAATGAGTATCATATATATACAACTTAATACTACAATAACATATATCATATCACTAATTAGTATCGTATCATATCATATCATATATATATCGATATATATATATGTATCATATCATATATATGTATCATATCATATCATATATATGATACTCATTGGGAATGAAAGGGGATCGAATATCTCTCCCACTTATTTACATCTCTTATATGGTATCAGTTTGTTAGAAAGAGAGCTTCCTCGAGTGCTTGACCTAGCAAAGAGTAGACTGCTTTTTAGAAGCCCAGGAAATTAAAGAATCCCCAATATATATCATGTATCCTGTTTGACTTCTTCTGTCAACCACATCATTGGCCCAATCTGCATCGAAGTATGCTGTAATGTTAAAATCAACTACTTTTCTCAAGATAATTCCCATGTTTTGAGTACCAGAGAGATATTTCAATACTCTCTTCATAGCAATCCAGTGAATAGGTTTGGGTTTCTCTAAATGTTGAGCCAATTTACTTACCACAAAGAAGATGTCAAGACGTGATAAAATAAGATATTGCAACGATCCTACAATTCTTCGATAATCAGTAGGATTTGAGATTATATCTTCTTCTGAATATAGGTCTGAATTTGCTTCCATTGGAGTAGGAGATGGTTTTAAATTGTCAAATTTATTGAATTTCAGCACGTTCACAAGATATAATTGCTGATCTAAGAATAGCCCATGTAAATGTTTTTGGACTCTAATACCCAAAAAATAACTCAACTCTCCTAGCGTGTGGACAGCGAATTCTTCACCCAATTTTGCAAGCACTTCATCAGCCTTAGTTGTATTTGATCCTGTGATAAGCATATCATCAACATAAACAAGTATATAAATTGTATATTCACCTAAGTGCACAAACAATGAAGGATCAGATTGGCTTGGTATAAAACCCATTAAATTCAGCACCATTTTTAGTCTGCGAAACCACATCCTTGAAGATTGTTTGAGACCATAGATAGCTTTCTTCAATAGGCAGACGTGATTTGGACATGATTCATGCATAAAGCCTCTAGGTTGACGCATTAAAATCCTCTCTTCCAATTGACCATGTAAAAATGCATTACCTATGTCAATTTGATTAAGTTTCCAACCTCTTGAGACTGCAATAGTTAATACTGCATGAATAGATACAGATTTTACAACAGGACTTAATGTCTCATTGTAATCTCTGCCTTCAATTTGATTACTCCCATTTGCCACTAGCCTTGCCTTCAATCTGTCCACACTGCCATCTGATTTTTTTTTTACTTTAAACAGCCATATAGAATTAATCACATTGTCTGTTGGCATCCTTGGTATCAACTCTCATGTGCCATTATTAACGAGCGCATCATATTCTTTCTTCATAGCTGATTTCCATCCTTCATTCTCCAAAGCTTGCTTGACTGAAGATGGAACTGAAATTTCAGAAGCTGATATAGACAGTGCATACCTAGGATTAGGCTTCTTAATCCCAGCAACTCCTCTAGTGAAGGGGCGCCTCTCATAATCAGTTAATTTTACTGATTTTGAAATTGAGAACTCATCTCAAGAGGATATCTGATCAACTGGATTAATTGGGGAAGATATTTGATCAACTGAAATAATTGGATCTAAATGAGATGTCGGAGTGACATCTTGAGTCTGAATTAATGGACTGTTTTGAGAAGAAGTACTTCTTCTACTAATAGGCTCAGGATGAACAAGCTGAGTAGACTGAGTAGTATGAATTGAATCAGATCTGTTCTCTGGACTTGTGTTCACATCTGTGCTTGCCATTGCATTGTCTGATTGGGAAATATTTTCCACTGGTATGACATTCCCTGCATTCTGAATTGCCTGATTAGGGGTCTGAAAAATATTATTTAATTTCTCACTCAAAGAGAAATCATTTTCTCTTAATATAACATCTCTGGAAATATACACCTTCCCATCATCGGGATTCATACATATGTAACCATCAGATGTAGTCGGATATCCTAAGAAAATGCAAGGCTTTGATTTGTCCTGCAATTTATTAGTTCGATATGGACGTAAATTAGGAAAACATTTACAACCAAATGCCCTTAATTTACCATATTCCGGAGACTGTTGAAATAAAGCTTCCAATGGTGATTTACCTTCTAACAACCGAGTAGGATTGCGATTGTAGATGTGAATTGCAGCCATAAATGCATAATCCCAAAATTCAGTGGGCAAGCTAGCATGCTTTAATATAGCAAGTCCAGTGTCGACAATATGTCGATGTCTTCTCTCAACTTTACCCATCTGTGGGTGAGTGTGAGGACAACTCAATCTGTGCACAATTCCACTTTTATTCAAAATTTCATCTAGCTTTAAGAACTCTTTGGCATTGTCAGTTTGCAATGCCTTGATTTTAAAATCGCATTGTTTTTCTGCCAACACACGAAATCTGAGAAAACATTCAGAAACTTCTGATTTGCTCGAAGGAGATATAACCAATTATAATTTGTCGATGCATCTACAAAGTTCAAATAGTATTTATACCCTTCATTAGAACTACATGGTGCTGGACCCCATACATCACTGAATATAAGCTGCAAAGGATTAGCAAAAATCGTATTTCTTGATATATGTGGATTTTTGTGAATTTTGCTGATATGACAAAAATCACAATTAATATCATCATTACAAATATCTGAAAATTTAATGATGTTTTTCCTAGCCATTGACTTCATAGCTCTAGTGTGGAGGTGTCCCAATCGATGGTGCCAAGTTCTAGCGGTAGCCTTCCCTTCTATAACTTGATTGACCTCCATTTGATTTATTTGGACAGGAAGCTTGTATAATCCATCACTAGAATCTCCTTCAATTAGAACTCTTCTGAATCCAGATCCTTTACCATTACCTTATGTGGATGAAATTCAATAGATACACAATTATCAGTGCAAAATTTCTTCACAGATAGCAAGTTCTTAGATGCCGATGGAACAGATAGCAAATCATTAATAACAAAATTCTTGTTATTAGAAATAAAAGCAGAAGATCCAGTATGTGTAATAGGCATAAGATTACCATTTGCAGCAAAAATCATTCGATTACCCTCATATGGTGACATTTTCTGAATATTTGCCACCTGATTTGTCACTTGATTTGTGGCACCTGAGTCTGGATAGTGGATAGTGGATACCAAACAGAATTATCATAAATCATGTTTGTTGATGCAGTGGCTGCCTTAGTTGGGCCAGTAGATGACAGAGTTCGACCATGAGTAGGAGAAAATTTGGATAAATTGATCCTATTGTAACAGTTTAAGGCCCCATGTCATTTTCTTGTGCATATTTGACATGGTATAGATTTAAGATCCTTATGTGACAACATTAAGTGTCATAGATGTGGAATTTGTTCTTTTGTATTCTCGTTCTTCCAAATCAGTTAGCATAGATTGGAGTTTGCGATATGTAACCTCACCATCTTTTGATGTAATATTCTGGATGAGAGACTCATATTCCTCTCCAAGACCTTGCAAGACAAGTAATACAAGATCTAGATCCTCTATCTTCTCGCCTGCAATTCCTAGTGCCTCCACGAGGAAATTGATCTCCACAATGTAATCGGAGACCGATCGACTCCCTTTCTTAACAGATTGAATTTTCTGCCGTAATGTAAGCAATCGAGACCTAGAGCTCGATGCAAATTCGATCTGTAAAACATTCCATACCTCAGCCGATGTGCTACATGTAGTTACATATGCGAGCATCGGTGCAGACATGGCCGATAGTAGCCATCCTTGAATCAATTGATCCTGTTTTCTGGCCATAGCATCCGATAGGTCAATTCTCCCATGGACGAAATCCAGCAACTCATGTCCTCGCAAGATGACGACGAATTGCGCGCGCCAAGCAAAGTAGTTTGAGCGGTCCAGCGTCACAGTCTTCAGATGCTTGATGAAAACGATCTTGGAAGCATCTGAATTTGCGACTCCACTCCTATCAACAGTGTCGTCCTCCACTGCAGCGGAATTCAAGAAAATGAATGACTGTTGACGAGAAAATCCAAGATTGGGGAAGCTCTCTCTCTAACAAACCGATACCATATAAGAGATGTAAATAAGTAGAAGAGATACTCGATCCCTTTTCATTCACAATGAGTATCATATATATACAACTTAATACTACAATAACATATATCATATCACTAATTAGTATCGTATCGTATCATATATATGCATGATATCATATCATATATATGCATGATATCATATCATATATATGCATGATATCATATCATATATATGCATGATATCACTAATAACTCGACATTATAAAATAATAAACTTTAAATAATAATTTGACAGAACATTTTAATAGTTTTCAAAATAATAAATAAAATGCCACTGATAAGTGATAATATACACGGTAAAGCACCTGAAGTGAAAAAACTCAAGGTGAAAACACTTTTCAAGTTAGAGTTTTTTAAATTTAAACAATGGGTGCAAGTGTATCTCAAGGTGAAAAAAGTGTGTTAACCTCTTGCTCTGCAGGTAAAAGAGGTCCCTTTAATGCTTTGCTTATTAATTCCCTTACTGCAGATCCACGACTAGTGTCAGCACACATGCCATAATCCCACAAAAGGTCGTGAGTATTGTCAGGATTTATCCATTTCAGCTGTAATAAAATCAAACATGCAAAATCATAAATCACAATCTACGCCGAATATGATTATTGCTGTAAAACCTAACCTCTTGGGGAAGAACAGGGAGCAGAGGTGGTACTGGTCGTATGCATTGCGGTTCAAGAACTTCAAAAGACGTTTTCTTTTTCTGTAGCATTGAAATTACAAGATCTTCATTGTCTCCTGATCCAACATTGGGTGGTAAATTCAACCTGAAAGCTCATTTTAGAAACACAAAAATCTATATCATTAAAGATCTAGATTGAAATAGCATCACTCAGTTTTTAGGCAATGTAACAAGTCGTACTCTGGATCGGGTATGACATTTTTTACAGCAGCTTTTCTAAAAACACTCAGGTAGGATTCTTGTTTTCCAACGTCACAACACTGTTTCTCTAAATTTTCACGCAACAAAAGACTCTGTGGAACCATTAAACAACAGATAATCTTGTTTAACAAAAATACAAAAAATAGTTTAAATTCATTTTTATAACCTAACCAAGTAATAATAGTCACAGTAAATGTCTGCAAATACTTAGGCTAAGAAGTAAGAGACAGAAGGTACGGCATATGAGTATATGACATCCATAGCTTTAAAAGCGACAAAGCGCTCCCATTTTCCAGGGAGTGCTTTTTCAGCTTTGACCGCTTCAGCGGCGCTTAAAGCAAAAAAAGCGCCAGTGGCAATTTCGTAAATATATGCAATTTTTCGAAAATTGCATATATACCCCTGTATATATATATTTTTTTTAAACCTGTAAATATATGATAAAACAGAACATATATAAACCTGTAAATATTCAAATTAAAAAAAAAATGATTGGCCGGATTCCGGCCTGTTTTGACCGAAATCCGGCAAACCTATTTAAAAAATTTCTGAAATCCGGCTACATGTTTCTATAGGGCATAACCAAGGTTTAAAAACCGGTTAACCGGTAACCGGTTCTGGCTGACCGGTTAACCAGTGGTCCGGTAGGGGTATTTTCTTAATTTTTTTCTTCATAAATTCACTAAGGCTAAAAATTTATTTTTATGCCGAAAATTTATACATTGATCCATGAAAAGAGCAAGGGCATGACATTGCAAAACAAAAAAAAATCGAGGATAGCCGGATCGATTTTTTCCCTTTTCAGATGGTATAAACTGACATCAGATGTTCACGCCAAAGTCCAAACTTTATCTGTATTTTACCTGTTAACATATTACTAGTGCACACTGCACAGATTAGTACGCCACCTATATAGCTATATATACTACCCCAGATGAACTTTATCTTTTTATCCAAGTATTTTTTATCTCCAAAATAAAAAAATACACACATAGGAAAATTATTATAATATAATAAAAAGAAGTTTCCTCTTGTTTGATTAGAAAAAAAACTCACATGTGATGATGGTTCAAACCCTTTAGTATAATCTTCAATCGACTGCTTCATTAACTGAGAAGAAGAGTGTGGTAAGTATAAGTAGATAACTAGTTACATTTTAAACAAACTGATGACTCGTTTTAGAAACAGTAATGTTAAATTAAACGGATAGCTTCATGTAAGATGTTAAAATGAGATATCTTGTAAGATATTTAATCTTGATCATATTTTTCTCTTAAGATGTTACAGTTATACTAGTCTGACTTCGAGATGTGATACGTAAAAGACAAAAAAAATTGATAATCGTAGGATATCTTATGAATGGTGGATCTACCAATATCTCATGAGATATGTCATTTTGGGTTTCTCTCAAGAAACATTGCCTTTGTATAGGATTAGTTTCATGTAAGATATCAAAATAAGATATCTCATAAGATATCTAATCTTAATCGTCTTTTTCTTTCAAGATGTTATACTAGTCTGATTTCGAGATGTGATACGTAAAATACAAAATAAATTGATAACCATAGGATGTTTTATAAATGGTGGATCTACCAATATCATACGAGATATCTCATTTTGGGTATCTTTCAAGAAGCGTTGCCTTTGTATAGAACTAGATCATGTAAGATGTCAAAATGAGATATCTCGTGAGATATTTAATCTCGATCGTCTTTTTCTCTTAAGATGTTATACTAGTCTGACTTCGAGATGTGATACATAAAAGACAAAAAAATTGACAACCGTAGAATATCTTTTGAATGATGGATCTATTATATCTTATGAGATGGCCATGACCGCATGGCCGCATAGAGAACCTAGGTGACGCCTAGAAATAGAAATATAGGATTTTTTACATTTTTTTCCCTGTATTGTTTAAATATTATAATAATTACCTGTATTTTCAAAATATTAATAAAATAATACTTAGTTTTAAGAAAATATAATAGTAGATAAAGAGAAGAAAAATATAATATTTACCCTAGTATTTAGGTTTTAGGTATTTACCTTCAAAAGCAAGAAGGTATGGAAGTGGAAGGCTGGAGGCGGCTGGAGATCTGGACGACCAGATCTGGTCGGCCAGATCTGGACGATGCTTGCAAGAAGGCTGGAGGAGGCTGGAGGCGGCCAGATCTGGTCTGTAAAATTCTTTCTAAAATGGGTAAATGGGTTAGGAGGATCCGACCCGAATCCGCATAACCCGCTCCAGCGCATGAAGGAAAACGCCTACATGCGCTGGAGCGCATGGTCGCATATGCGACGCCTAGGCGTCACATGAAAAAGCTTGAATATGACTAAAAATATTGCTAAGTGACGTAACTAAAAAATCATGGTCATTATCTAGCATATCCAAATACTTATGATATCCAAATATCAATTCATAGTTTGAATGTTTGAGGTAAGCAAGTATAGTATGAAAAACTCAATATGTCATATACTCATATACACTGTATATGTCCCCAAAGGCCCAGACATCAATGACAAGCAAATGATATACATGTGAGGCCTCTCGTGCTTCCTAAAATGAATCGATCAGTTTAACAGATGTATCTGTAAACTTATGTAAACCATACAGAATAGGAAAAATCCATCAAAGATAAAGGATATATGTGGATTGGCATCCTTAGTACCAACTCCCATGTGCCATTATTAACGAGCGCATCATATTCTTTCTTCATAGTTGATTTCCATCCTTCATTCTCCAAAGCTTGCTTGACTGAAGATGGAACAGAAATTTCAGAAGCTGATATAGACAGTGCATACCTAGGATTAGGCTTCTTAATCCCTGCAGTTCCTCTAGTGAAAGGGGCGCCTCTCATAATCAGTTAATTTTACTGATTTTGAAATTGAGAACTCATCTCTAGAGCTTGAATCTGAAGAAATTAGTGATATGATACATATAATTAGCCATCCTTGGATCAAATCCAGCAGCTCATGTCCTCGCAAGATGACGACGAATTGCGTGCGCCAAACGAAGTAGTTTGAGCAGTCCAGCGTCACAGTCTTCAGATGCTTGATGAAAACTATCTTGGAAGCATCTGAATTTGCGACTCCACTCCTATTAACAATGCCGTCCTCTATTGCAGCGGAATTCAAGAAAATAAAGGACTGTTGAGGAGAAAATCCAGGATCGAGGAAGCTGTCTTTCTAACAAACTGATACCATATAAGAGATGTAAATAAGCGGGAGAGATATTCGATCCCCTTTCATTCCCAATGAATATCATATATATACAACTTAATACTACAATATCATATCACTAATTAGTATCATATCGTATCGTATCATATATATGATATGATATCATACATATATATATATGATATGATATTATCAAATATCATATCATATATATGTATCATATCACTAATAATCTAAGAATCAGAAGAAGATGATTATATGGCACAACCTTAAAAAATAGAATTTAGAATTACCTACTTTGATACTCATACTTTTTGAAATTTAAAGTTTCATGAATTTATATTTTGATTATTTTGATACTCATTGAGAAATTATCACAGGTACTTACTTTTATATACTTGTATTTGCAAGTAGAATATTGCAAAATAAAATTAAAAATAGGAAAACGATATAGGACCGCTATAGCCACTAAATCGGTATAGCTCTACTAGCAACCGCTACACCTCTATCTGCTATTTAGAAGTATGGGACAAACCACCTGATGTTGAGTAGATAGATGGGAGGTGTGGGTAAGCAAGGCGTTGCTTATTCCCTACTTGTAAAACACTAAAACTGGAAAACGTCCACTCAATTCTAATGGAATTTTACCTTTATCAAAAAAATTGTGTTGTTTTCTAATTTCTATTTTCTATAACATAAGATCATAAGTTATGCAATGTTGCAATTCATAAACAATAATTGTTGCAAAGAGATCATGAGAAGAAAATGATGCACCTCTTTGTTGCTATTGGGACTTGTTCCCAACAACATATGAATAAATGCTCTTTCAATATATTCTGAACCTTCATCGCATGCCATCTAAATAAATAAATAAAAATTCAATATAAGAATAATATTTAAATATTTTGAGACTTGAAAGAAATGAAATAACATTACATGAAAGTATCTAGTATAAATAATAAATGCAGATTTAAACTTTAAATGTTTATGTAGTTTCTCTGTTTATGTATTACAAACCTAAATTGAAATACTCAATGAAAAATTATTTGTTTTAAAAATACTTACATCTAAAAGAAAATGCATGAATGGATGCGAGAATTTTTGTTTGTAGGAAAAAGCCTGATGCAAAATGGCTAAAGAGATCAAGCGCTGTGTTGGAGTAAGCATATTGTCCTGAAAGAGAAATTTAACGATACAGTTAAAATTTAATTACTTGACGCGTTGACGGGTGTGCAGAATTTTATTGTTGGGAGTGCAAAAAATAATAAAAATGAATCATGCAAGAAGACAATGAAACATCCATCAAAAATAACTTGAAATATAAATAGAAGTGAGATGTGGTGGCTGACTGATGTTTGATATTCTGATTTTTTTTGTTAAAACACGTCTCGTTGACATTAAGGAACCAACTTGATGCCAAGAAATTTTACCTGAGGCCATATAAACAGGGTGCTAATATGTCTGAAAATAAATTTAACGAAAATTGAAATTACAAGTAAATTTTAAGAATTCTCTACATTGTTAAATTACAATTCTAAACTATTAAATATATTGCCAAACAAAGGTCTTGTATACGTAATTACATATATGGCTATATGCAGCTATGCGATTTGCGTTTGCAAAACTAAGGTTTAGTAGGGAGGTGCAGACGATGATTCCATACTGAGTACACGCATATAGCATAACTCTTGTCCATGTAAGTCTCCAAATATGCAGATCAACATTCCATGAGTTTTCTTGGTATTTTAATCATAGATTAAAAAGAGACGCTTTAAGCGTCGCTTTAATAGCTTAAAGCGGAAAAGCACTCCTGGAGGAGCGCTTTCCAAATCGCTTTTTTTTAACGGGTGGTCGGTTGGTTTGGGTCGGGTCGTCGGGTTTTACCCGGAAAAAATACCCTAAAAATACCTTATAAATAGGAAATGATAAAAAATACGTGTAGTAAGATAACATTACCAGCAAGGTGGAAATGTTATTTTACACATTTTACTACACGTTTGCAGTAAACGTGTAGTAAGATAACATTTCCAGCAAGGTGGAAATGTTATATTATTACACGTCTAGTTAAACGTGTAATAAAATAATAAGAAATGTTTTTTTTTTTCATTTGAAATGTTTTTTTCATTTGAAAATATTTATAGGATTTTCAATATTGCAAATATTTACAGGTTTTGAAAAAAAATATATATATACATGGGTATATATGCAATTTTCGAAAAAATTGCATATATTTATCAAAATGCCACTGTCGCTTTTTTCAGCTTTAAATGTGCTAAAGCGCTCAAAGCTGAAAAAGCGCTCCTTGGAAAATGGGAGCGCTTTGTCGCTTTTTGAACTATGATTTTAATAATACCAAGAAACATTACAACACCTATACTTTAACTGCCATTACACTAGATCCTTATTGCTAGAGACCACTAGTTGTCTTAACAATGCTGTTTGGACAATTAGTGGGCAAAATCCCCCTCCTCCCGCAATAGATATTAGGATAGGGGATATTATGGAAACAATACAAAAATTCACCCACAAGTCCAGTTGTTGGGGGGTACACTGGACTATGCTAGCATCTCTTTCTTGGCACATATGGTGTGAAAGGAATAGGAGATTAAGACAGCACACCCTAAGACCCCCAGAAATTGTCAGCAGAAAAATTATAAAGGACGTGAGCATTACATATGATTATACATCCTATAAGAAGCACAATCTTTCACAGATTGAAATACAAGCTATACGCTCATGGGAGTCCAACCTCTTGAGGCTTCAATCCTTGGCCAGTTAGTCAGGGTCATAGTTGCATAAGAGATAGACAATGTTTTTACATTTACTGTACTTGCATTTCCCTATATTATTCTGTAATCTTGGGCTATGCCCAACCTCTTTTTCAGTAATAAAAGTTTCAATTTCTCAAAACAAAAAATATTTTATATCCACATATAGTCATAATTATACCAAGTCTAACCATAAGTAAAACCACCGCGTGATTGAAATCTGTAACATAACTGTGATGCCTTGGAGTAATCAAAGAATAACAAACACAATGATGCATGTGACTGAATTTCAGTCATTTCCAATGTAGGTTGAGGGGAGGAAGATAGGAACAAGTTTACCTGTGAACAGATGATCAATAGATCTCGCCATCTCTGGTGCCAAGAGTCGCGAGCAGCGAGGATAAACCTCTGATATCAATTCTTAGCCACTGTGATTAATGGCTTTTAAGTCAGATCGAAGAAGAGCTTGATGCGGCAGGGATCGCTTGGCGATCGGAGTCAGAGTGAGTCGTTGACGGAATGGAGGGAGGCGTCGACTTTACGTTAGATGGAGGACAAATTTTTAGGAAACTAATTTGGAATAAAATTGATTAATTCGTCCAAGGGTTTAATTCTGCTCTTATAGTGAGCTACAAACAGTAATTAAGGCTACTTAAAATAACACAGAGTTCAAAATAACTAACTACTCCCCATCTAAGTCTTGTAATTAACTTCAAAATCAAAATGGGACGGACGAACCCAATTACGAGTTGGGTGGGTCAAACCTTGAATTGGGGAATCTGCAACCTTTGGTTGCTATTTTTCCTCTTCAACGGTAATACCGATCTCAAGGTCATCTCCAGTATTGGTCTCAACGTCATCTCTTCTATCAGTTCTATGTCGACGATCACCAGTTCCTCATCGATTATGGTCGTATCACAATGATGCATGTGACTGAATTTCACAGGGATTAGAAATATTCATTGATTCTTGCTACCGGAGTAACTGGTGTCAATTAACTATAGTTTACATACTGTACATTTACAAACCCTTATTAATAGAACATGGGATTTGAAATATATAAATGATGCAATAAACCCGAAAGAAAATAACCAATTGTCTGTAAGGACTAGAAATGAAACCTAGCCCATCGGCTCAGATCACTTACCTCGAGGAGAGTGACGAGAGCAGAGCAGGGGGTGTAGAAATCCTTCGGAAATCGAGAGACGAAGTCCGCAGTGATATCCCCGAGTGATCTTCCATTGTCCAATAAAAGTGTGTAGAAATCTCTCGTTTGCTTCATGGTTATCGGTGTCGTCATCGGAGAAAAGATGAAAGAAAATGAGAAAGAAAATCGAAGGAAACGTTGGCAAATGATTTGGGGACTGAACCGCCCAATTATTATAAACCAGAAAAAATGAGGAGGATCCCTAACTCCCTAAGCTTATGATGTTCCTGCAGAAGTCTTTAAGATGTATATTTACTTATTTAGACACGGAGACTTTCTAGGAATATTTGCATAATTAACCTTAATAATACAGTTATCGACTTATCGTGTACAGTAATATGTTCATTATTGTGCTTGTTATTTACTTGCGCGTGATTTCGTTGCTTTAATAATAATAATAAATTGGGATTATGATTTCGTTGTGCGTGAGTGGCGTGATAGAAAAGAAAGGGGGGATTCTGATTTGGGAAATGGTCGCGTTCAAAGTTGGCGTCAATGCAGTGGATTCAGAAGAAGATCGTCGATCCTCTTCTTCAAATTCTCAGAAGGTAGTAATTCAATTTGGATGAACTCGTTTGTTTCCGTCTTTAAAATTTAAATTCGAGATTATTTTTTTTGTGTTTGATGACTTTGATTAATTCGTTTTTCCATCGTCGACAACCAAAAATAGTATTGATTATTTCTTCGTCTCTTTGCGTGTTTCAGGGGTGCTGAACCGAAACAGCTTGCTTTTTCGGCCGCGCTAGGGCTGACATTGGGAGTATTCCCCATATGCGGTATAATTTTTTATTATTGATGTTTTTTTCGGTAATCTGAATCTCTTCGTGCCGTTTTTTTACAGATTTGAATTAAGTTAGGGATTTTTTGTAATTATGTTCAAGAAAGATTTTTTATTTTATATCAGAGGTTTTATTTTATATGATATAGTTTGGGAATCTAACTGTCTAACATTCTAACCTAGTTGCATAATAGTGTAATTAATGTCACGTGGATTGGCATAATGTAATCAATGATGTGTAATTAAGGTCCAAAGTTTCGATTCTTTAATTTAATTTAATTTAATTAATGTCACGTAGATTGACATAATGTTGTCGTCGTCTCGTCGATATGTAATTAAGGTCCAAAGTTTCGATTCTTTAATTTAGAATAAGTTCCAACAATAATATTTTTCCTTAAGTGTATATGATCGCATTTGGCAAGGATTACATCCTTAAGCGGCATGCCCTTCTTGCAAATCAGAATATTTTAGGAAACGACCAAGATTTAAAAACCGACGGTTAACCACTGACCGGTAGATTAGTGCTAACCGATGACCGGTTAGTGGTATTCAGGTATTCGGGTCGGATCCAACCCGAATACCTGATCCGTTTTAAAAATTTAAAGGTTTAAAGGCTTTGTAGATGACTACGATTTCTTGAAAACTACTATTTTACTAAAACTAAAACTTCATTTCTATTACAAGTTTACTACTATGTTTGAATTTGAATTTCTATTACTACTATGTTTGAATTTCTATTACTATTTTCTTTGAATTTGTTATCTATTAGACTATTACTATTATAATTTAATGTTTATACAGGTTTTTTTATATAGATAGGATATATACTATAATATATATACTATATTTATCTTCAAAATTGTAAAATTACTAGAATACCCCTACCGGTCACCCACTGGTTAACTGGTGGTTAACCGACCTAACCGAATAACCAGTCAATCAGAACCAGTTACCGGTTTTTAAACCTTGGAAAGGACCAACGGATGTTTGATACGAATCTTACAGATTCTATATCGAGAATGAAGTGACCTGAATATCGGGTTTGCTCCAGATCCAAGATCGATTCGATCCTGGGTGTCCAAGGTTCGAGCTATGGGGTCAATCCCTGAAATTGAAGCTTAGCTCTGATTGTTTATTTTCTGTTGGATTGATATGGCAAGAGGACGGCGAGAACGGTAGTGCGTTGATGGTGGCGATGTACTCATCGTTAATGTCAGAATGATTAGGGTTTGATTGTGATTGATGATATGGTAGATTTCCTTCAATTAATTTCGATAAAAACCATGTTTCAATCATTACAGAGTTTTTATTTTTTTATTTTTTTTTTATTTTTTGAGAAATTAAAACTTTCATTACTGAAAAGAAGGTCGGGCATAGCCCAAGATTACAGAATATAGGGAAATGCAAGTACAGTAAATGTAAAAACATTGTCTATCTCTTATACAGCTATGATCCTGACTAACTGGCCAAGGACTGAAGCCTCAAGAGGTTGGACTCCCATGAGTGTATAGCTTGTATTTCAATCTGTGAAAGATTGTGCTTTTTATAGGATGTAGAATCATATGCAATACTCACATAGAAATCGAATCATATACAAAGTTTTTATACTAAAACTGGAATTTGCAATACTAAACTACTTAGGGAGTTTCTTGCAAATATTTAAAATAAAATCGATTCGTGACTACTGGCTTAGCCACTTAGGTCTGATCCATCCTATCTGGACGTCTTCACACCAGGCTGGTCTCCTAGTCTGGCGCATGAGGTTAGCTTCATCCACCCTAATTGATGAATTAGGATTTCGGCATTCTTATCAGTATTCTCCACCATGGCATTAACAGCAACAATAGGGTAATCCAATGCATATGCATTGCATCGTTGTTGTTCTCAATTGGAGATATCTATGTGAGACCAACCTTCTAACGCAGCACATTCAGTTATCTTATCATTAAATGCCATGCTGATGCTATGTAGAAAAGTATTGATGAGCTCTAACTCATCTCCCTAATTGTAATATATATACCTCCATTTTGTGATTGAGGACATTGCCCGTCATTTCTAATGAAAAAAAACTGCATCAAAATTCAAAATAAACAAAAACATAGTATAGAAAAGATCAGTCAATTCATTGAGGATATAAGAATTAAGAATCGTCGTTTTGAATTAATATATTACCGTCTGTTTTGAATTAAGAACCACGTTATTTTTCCTTCTAGTATCATACGTGTTTTTGCACTTTTCAACTCTTTGTAAAATCAACTTTATTCTTGTTTTGTTTAGACAGATATTCTTCTTGTATTACGATAATTGAATGGATGCATGTTTTATTCAAAATCCCATACATTTTCCATCCATCCATTCACTCATTCATGCATATACATTATATTTTAAAAAATCTTTTGAAATATATTATATATGTGGACATGTGGCTATTTCAACATTCTAAAACCTTCTTTTGGAATATATATGGTTATTTTGACAATCTAAAGCCTTCTTTTGGAAGCAGGTATCACGTTAGTTCTCTGTGTACTTGCTATTGCTGTACTTGGAGAATACTGCCATGCTCCTTGTATGATGCTTGCTAATTTTGTTGCCACTCCTTTTGAACTATGGTTAGTACCTCAGTACGATTTTAATCAGTATAGTATGAGACATTCAGGAAAGTAGGAAACAAGAATAATCCATTATAAAATATATACTTCAAATGATCCATGCAGGTAGAACTATCTTCTATTGCTAATGGTAGTTCTACTTCTCCAAGTTGTTTCTTTTTCTAGATAGTAATAATTATTCTGAATTTCTTATGCTTAGTATTAAAACATTGAAATGATTTAAAGCTTAAAAAATCATTTTTACCCACAATCCCACATTCCATATTGACTCTAATATTAATATCAACCAAATGTTCATCTCTTTGAGTTTCTGGTTGTTGCTGAAAAAAGTGTGGAGAAATGTTGTGAATGGATGAAATTTCTTAATAAAGAAACCTAGCTTTGACTACATACTTTACATTTTGAACATTCTTCCAGTTTGGTGATCCCTTTCTTGCGTTTTGGGGAATTCATCTGTAGCAGCTCTCATTTCCCATTGAATTCTGATGCGCTAATAAAAGTGCTGACAGGCCATGGAACAGAGGATATGCTTCTTAGTATCTTCCATGCAGTTAGTACACTTGAAATTTAAAATAAAAATATCCATAGTCAGGAGGAGAATAAAGTTGATACATTACCAATTGTTGTTGTTGCAGTTATTAGGATGGGTTTTTGCTGCACCTTTTCTATTGGCTATACTATTTATGGTTTTCCTGCCTTGTTCCAAGTACTTGCTTGAAAGGTTTGGCGGTCCCTCCTACATGTTCATTGAAGCAGCTGATCTATCTCCACTGACGGAAGAATTTTAATGTGGGAATGTTGGGTAATTTTAGTTTACTAAAATTATCTTAGTCTTACAGATATATATACCCTATATTCATATATATACTGCAAATTTCAAACTAACTTTCTCTATGTAATGGGTTTATGTTTTTTCAATGTAAATTCCAAACAATGTCTTTATTCTGTATTTTCAATTTTGATTGTATAAATGTATAATGCAAAAGGCATTCTTCATTTCTTCTCCTAAACATCGAAAAACTAAATAATAGCAGTAGTAGTAATTAGTAAATAGGAATGTTACTTAATTTGTAATTCGTAATTTAATTTTTAATAACTTTTATTTTTATTTGATCTGTGAGGTGTGACTGTGTGTGAGTTATCATCGTTTTTTATTTCATTTTTGTAGAAAATGACAGAGAGTAAGAAAATAATTTCAATCTCAATTTTTAAAAATACCAAATGTCCTGCAAAATCGACGATGAGGTAAAGTTTTTAAAATAATCAAAGGATGATTTCAACCATTTTCAAATTTTTCAGATCACTGTTGATAAATAAATAAATAAAACAGTCGATTTTTAGATGACCTAGAGATAAAACTCAACAAATCTGCCCTAATGATTATATATGCCTGAATATTATATGTGCACCCAAATCAGGTAGTCTAACTTCTAAGGGGGGTGTACAATTTTCTCTCATATCCTAATTCCTAACAGACAGTTTTGAATGGTTTGAGTTTGGTCATAATACCCAAAAAAAGATAGAAAAATAGGTATAAAAACAACAATATATTGTCTTAGGTCATAAAAAAAACGTTTGGTTCCCTTATTCTACATTGAAAACTCCATTCTTAAGCATCTGTTTCCGTTGGAAGAAAGATATCATCAGTTCTCAGATCTAATTCGATCGATCACCTGACATTGTTCTTCTGTTATCTGTATGGCTTCTTTGTCTGCATTCAGATATCTGGAAGTTTATTACTGTTGTGTATTCAACGGCTTGACAAAATTCCATTCCTACAAAAACGGAATAGATGACGGCTCACTGAAGAATATGATCGATGTGATTCAGACAAAATTCTCATTTCGGCACGCTTGGTATTTCCACCGATGCCTATGAAAAACCTATACATTTCTGGAAATGGAAGACAAAGATAGCAACGACATGACTTATATGATGATCACTCATCAGAGGTTCACAAATCCAGACATCTTGAAATTCTCCACCTGTGTTCGCGACGGATTGGAAAGCGGAGAGGAGTTCTCGCACATAATCACAAGCTTCATTCCTATTAGTCATCTAGCAATTACAGTAACCACTCCCTTCGATGTACATGTACAGCCTCAACCAAGAAATCGATTTGAGGGCTCACCACATCAATTGATACTATCCGTCTGATTCAACTGCATCGGGTTCTTCATGATATTCTTCAAAACTGTCTAAAGTCTAAACAAAAATCATAGGCATAAACACAAACAATGATCCCATTTACCAGAAATTCCTTTTTATTGTAGAAAGATATACTTCCGAGTGATATATCAGAGTCAAATAATATTGAAAATTAAACGAAAATTGCATTCACAACGAGACTAGAACCCTTAATTTAATTAGACTAATGCTAAGAGCTTAGTCGCGAACTCGATCATTCGATCATCAGCCTCTGACGACAATCTTCTCCCTAACAACTAGTGCTTTCAACGGTTGTTCTCACTTGCACGCTAGCAAGGTTGAGGCAAAGAAATGACGCTTCGAAAATAAACACCAAAAAAATTTCTTCAAACATGTGTTCTAGACGTATTAGATTCGAATCAGGGACATATTAATCCATTGATTTTTGTTTACTGATAGAAGTTATATTTGATATGCAAATATAAATATATATGATATTGAAAGATGTTTATGAATGAGATGAATATGATCAATGTATGTGTAATGATATTGATAATAAATAATGAATGTAAAATGACACTGTAGGATGATCGATTGATCAAAGATTGATAAAGCGATGATCCACAGCTTAGCTTGTTGAAGTAAATTGAAAATGGATTGAGTGATGAATCTGTGATTCAAACTGATGTGTTGCGAAAGCGTTTGGAGACTATGGAAGTTGTAGATTTAGATTAATCAAACAGTGACTATAATTGTATTACAGAGTGTATGATTATGTAAAGATCAATATAGTCTAGGTGTGTTTATATAGAAGAACACCCAACGGTTATATTGGTTGGGTGTGTTTAATTATAGTAATTAATGATATAGAAATATGGAATTAATGGGTAATGGAATATGGGAATATGAATAATGAAATATGAAGAGTTATGATGAAATAAGAGAGGTTGATTATAATATTTATTATAATGTTATATGTGTGATTTAATTTAACGTAGGGGTGTATCTCTAATATTTACCTGCATTTTATTAAGAGATACTTTAGTTAAAAACATATCTAGAAAGAAAGAAAAAAAAGAGTTGCAAAGGAAAAAGTAGTGTTCTTTAAAAATAAACACCAAATCAACTTTCAAACACATGTTCTAGACGTACTAGATCCAAATCAGGGACGTAACTATATCCTCTGATTTCCTTTCGATGACCTCCCACGCCTCAGAGGCAACAATTCTATAACATTCACTTGGAGAGTTCAACCAACTTTGTGAATGTAAGGCCTTACATACATGCTCGGTTTCAAAAAAATGAGATTGAAAGAATTGTACAAGAAATATTGGGTCAAGGCATTATTAGGGAGAGTTGTAGCCCTTTTTCTTCCCCAATCATACTAGTAAAAAAAAGATGGTGCATGGAGAATGTGTGTAGATTAATATATAGCTCTCAACTCTATAACAATCAAAAACAGATTTCCTATACCTACAGTTGATAAACTACTAGCTGAGTTAAAAGGAGCATACATTTTTTCTAAACTGGATCTAAGGTCAGAATATCACCAGATACTTATCAATCCCAAGGATATTAAGAAGACTGCCTTCATAACTCACAATAGGTATTATGAGTTCTTGGTCATGTCTTTTGGATTGATCAATACTCTCTATCTTTCAAGTCACTATGAACAGAATATTTGAGACACTATTGAGAAAGTTTGTAATGGTTAATTTCTTTAATGACATTTTAGTGTACAATCTTGATGAAGTTACACATAGACATCATTTGGCAGAAGTTTTGATGATATTGAGGAAAAAATAACTATTTGCAAAAAAAATCTAAATGCTTGTTTGATCGACAAACAGAAATTGCAATTCTTGGGTCATGTGATTTAAAAAAAAAGTATTAAATTTGACCCCTTTGAGAAACTACTGGCTATTCAGTCATGGCCAACTCCAAAAAATTTGAAGGGTTTGAGAGGATTTTTAGGCAAGCATAACTGCAACCTTGACCGACTTGTTTAAAAAAGATGCATTCTTGTGGTCTGAAGTGGCTGAGAACAGCATTAAGAAGATCCTGAAGGAAACATTGATGAACACCCCAGTCCTCATTCACCCCGACTTTGAAATTGAAATTGATGCATGTATGAATGGTGTAGGAACTGTACCGATAGCATATCACAGCTCAAAGTTAAATGGTGGAATGTTGCTAGTCTCTACTTATGCTAAAGAGATGCATGCTATTACCCAAGCAGGAAAATGGAGACTACCTCTTAGGTCGTGAGTTTATCATCTACACTGATGATCAAAGCATAAGGAACTGTGCTCAATAGTAAGTAGTGCAAACAGCAGACTCATTCATGCTTAATAGTAAGTAGAAACGGTGCTAATCAATCTCTGTTTTTTGTTTTGGAAGACTTAATGATTTGTTCTTTAAAGTTTGGAATATTAATAATTAATAAAAAATTGGATATTAAAAGTTGAAAAGCATTTTTTTCCTTCTTTCTAAAATTAAAATAGAAGAATAGGTTTAAAGATGAAGAGAGCACACTGGAAACTTGGATTTGAACTACAAAGACGGCAAGGATTTAATCATGAGAACGCGTCTTCTCTTCCCGATCCACGCCATCCAGTTTGGATCTACAGAAACAACCTGATATCCAGAATTGTCATAGAGCTTGCGAGCAGCCATGTCATCTTCATATGCTCTTAAAGCCAAATGTTTAAAACCCCATTCTTTAGACACTGCATCACAAGCCTTAAGCAGAACACTTCCCACCTTCCTCCTCCTATACATCAATCAATCAGATGGTAAATCACCATGGAACAGCAATGATTGAACAAAGTAAAGTATGAGCACCTGTAGTCCTTGAGAACAGCTATTCCAGATACATAGAGGAATTCTTCAGCTCCTTGGAGTTGTCTTAGAACATCAGCATCTCTCTGAACCATGATATCTACAACCCCAATGTGTCCCTGCACTGGTGTGGATGCCAAATTAGAAGAAGCATCCTCCATTGCCTCTGCTACCAAACATGCGTACCTGGGATGGAATCATGGAAATATGCATACCGATCAATACCATCAAGGTTCAGAATGCAGTCCTGATTTTATGTACATCATATAGCAGAACAAATACCTGATTAATTCTACCTGTCTGGTTCTGAATTCCTGATTTTATAGATAAGAGCTGATAACACCTCGGCCTGCAAATAAAGTAAGAAGAAATTGAACCCTAGTTTTATCATATATAGAACATTGAGATTTGAGAGAGAGAGAATACTTGAAAGAACTGGAAGAAGAAATCATCGAAGAGGAACACAGGAACATGAAAGGCTTCGGCCTGTATATAAGCCACACTCCTCATCTCCTCACCAATCTGAAGCATCCTCCTAACACCCCATCCAAACTCACTGGCTAAGTAGTACCCAACCGTATCCTTGTTATCCGCATACCCAGTTACTCCAGTTGAAGATGATGGTGAAGAAGAAGAAGAAGAAGAGCAGCAGATCCCAATCATCCTTCTTGGATACAATGGCAATTTCCTCTTCTGGAACTGACAGACACGTGCTACGGTGGGACTGAGCAGAACCCATCTCTCATCCGGCACAATACCGCTTCTTTCGAGAATATTAGATCTGACTGAAAAAGTTCTGGAAGGCAGCGGTAGCATCATCGTGACTGATTGGCTTGGCGACTTGGGGTTTTGATTCTACTACACACATTCTTATGATGACATTTTTATTTTATTTTGATAGAGACCTCAGAGGCTCAGACTGAGAAGTGAAACCCATGAACCCATCTCTTATTTCTTGTGTTAATTATTTCCTTTGGCTCTCAGTTAAAAGGTAAAATTCGAAATGAGACCCAACCAAGAATCGGAAATTAGATTTAAGAACATTGAAATCAGTTGGAGTAATTTTATCTCATTTTGTTTCAAATATCAAACCAAATTAGATTATAAGACAATCAATATATACAATTATACACTCATACCCACTACTTATGGCTTTATACTTGGATTTTGATGATAGCCCAACAGACGGAGACCAGCCCGAACCAAACCTATCAAATCCAAAAAGGTTCTGAATATAAAATTCTTTATTCTCTTGTGGAGGGTGAAATAAGATCATTTAAACACGTTCAAGAAGTTGAGGAGTTGAAAAGTACAAATGTCTTCTGTTTGTTTGTTATGCAATCTGAAAGATGAAACTAAGAGTCATCTTTTCTTTAACTGTTCTTATTTCAGATCTCTCTTAATTCCGTTGGCGGAACACCTGGATTTCGCTTTTCTAAAAAATAATAAATATTTCAGTTCCCACCTAATCCAGTCCAGATATTAGATTGAGAGATCTGACGGAGGCAGCACAAAAGATTACGCGTCACTCTCCCCCTTGGGGGCTAATATGAAATGCTATTGGGTATTTGTCGTGACATATATGAACAGAAAGAAATAAAAGGTATAGACAATACATTAGTAGACCTCCTGAAGTAGTCCTTAAGAAGGTCATTAAAGACATCAGTCTTTTCTTTGATTCAGTGTATTACAAGAAAAATTGTTGTCATCCTTTGAAGACATCTATGATGGAAGTTTTAAAGACCAACCTCCTGATGCAGCATATCAAGTTACTATATAATTAGACTACATAGATAATAAGAGAGAGTTAATAAACTTTTTGCTCATTTTTTTATACTTCTGTTTCTATTTCTATGCTCTATTTTTTTTGTAAACTTGACATTAGTCTTATTTCAACGGTCCGAATCCAAAAGTGTTTAAAGATGATTTTTAAAAGAAATCTTTTACCATATATAAAAAATACATTTGTAAGAAGAAATCTTTTACTTATAGTTATATACTACATCATAAATCATAATGTAATAGCTATATTTATTAAAGAGAACCATTTTTTTCATTTTATTCGTTAACGACTTCAACTCCTGTCAACGGAACTCCATCATGGATTTGAAGAGCACAATCTCCAACCACCTGTAAATGTGTGAAGGAGTGAATTAATTGATGGGTTTTCTTTGATGATGAGATTGAAGTGAATAAGCGACAATACCTTAGCCATCGTTCTATAGGAAAATTCAGTAACTCCTGCAACATGTGGCGTAATCAGTACATTCTTAAACTGCAAAACTGGGTCATTGGGATCAAATGGTTCGGTCCAAGCAACGTCAATGCCTAAGCCACCCAGGTGCCCTGTCTCTAGATGACGGAGGATAGATTTGTAGTCAAGGATACCTCCTCGAGAAACATTCACCAGAAGGGATCCCTTGAAATAAAAAAACAGTTTACAATCAAAATCATAAATAAACAGTTTGCAAACAGAGATCACCAACCAAAGGATTTTGCAGAGTACAAAAAGATGTACCTTTTTCATCGAAGAAAGAAATTTATGGTCCACTGTGCCAGACTGGAAATTGCAGAAAGATACAAGGAAGCCAAGTTATTGGGGAAACATATGAAAAAAAAATTCTGGGCTTTGTGGGAGTTTAGTAGTATACTGACTGTTTCTGAATTCATTAACAAGCAAACAGCAACAATATCCGCCTCTCTAGCAAAATCATAAATTTTCTCATGACCGCCCTTTACATCAACCAGGCTGTCTATTTCATCGCTTTCAACAGTTGAAAGAGATTTGATAGAATCTATAAGAGGTTACACAGACAACATATATTCATGAAATGTGTAGCATCATAGGTATAGGTTTTAAACAACCAAGTCACACGTACCATTTAACTGAGAACCCCATTTCCTTTTTGTTGCAATTATTTTTACTCCAAATGGTTTAAGACGTTTTGCAACATCAGTTCCAATAGCCCCGAATCCCATAATAAAAACCTGGCAAATGAAATAACGAACAATCACACAACAAATAATTTACTTATATCAAGTGTAGAATTAATTGTCTAGACCTTTATTTTCATTCAGATTAGGGGGGGGGGATAAAAACACAATCGAACTATTTCCAAAATAATGAAAATAACAAAACAAAATGAAGTATTCAAAGTTGAAACAAAGGCATGGCTCATAGATGAATTAAGAATGAATTTATGAATTTGGTTAGGTGAAGAGAATTGTCATTCCAGATCCGAGCTGAAAAATAATGCGCTCATTCTTTTTCTCTTGTATTAGCTATAAATACTATAGTAAGATTCATCTAATTAATTATCAACATAATTATCCTCTTAACCTTTACTGCAGTTCATTAGTTTTAAAGAGAAGAGATCTTGTTTTTAGAACTAGGATTTTCTGGTGGCAGCTATGATTTTTTTATCGACTAAACTTGGTGTTTTGGTACCAGGTAACTCCAGGTTATTAAGTTACTGCAAGAAATATTGACATTGATTCTCCTCTTATATATATTAGCAAAATAATTTACACGGTTTTTTTCAACTAGATTATATAAATTTTATATGATGTGCTTTTTATTATTCAGTATTACAAACAATATGCAAAATTATTGAAGAAAATGTCAAATAGTTAATTATACATACAGTTTTACCAAGAAGTGTTTCTCCACATGGCTCGCCTAATCTTTTTTCCTTAATAGAAATTTCCAACTCTTTCTGTAATAAGCTTCCATAGATGATATTTGTAAGAAAGATGATGGTTTTGATTGAAATACTGTGGAATAAACATGGAGAATAAGTAATTATCTTGAAAGAGAAAATATACCTGCTTTCGAAGAAGACCCAACATCAAATATATCGCCATTTCAGCACAAGAAGTTGAATTACCAGTCATGCGGCCAGGTATTCTAGCAACCTTAATTCCATGTTGCGTAGCAGCATCGACATCAACACCTTTCATGTAAAATGAAAATAACATCGGTGTTGATTTGAGGTTGTATGACAGTATGACTTTGAATGAAAAGAAATGGTAGAAATTTTGAAACACTAAGTATAGATTTTATGTAAACATAGTTCTCATTTTGACCCCAATTTATTACTAAAGAAAAAAGGAAATTGAAGTATTGAACTATAGCTAACCTTCCAGTCCAACACCATACTGCATTATAAGCTTCATTTCCTTTGCGCGAGCTATAATTTTTGAGTCAATGTGCCGATTTTTAACTACACAGATATGATAATTTCCTATGACATTGGGGACATCGTCAAGATGTACTTCATCTACCTGAAAATTTAGAATAATTAGAAGTCAAAAAATTAAATAATTGAAAAACATGGACATAATAGTGAAAAAGGTAAGTGTAACGTGTATCAAAAAAATTACAAATATAAATTATGCTTAAACTTATAACAAGGAATGAAATCACAGTCTATTGTTTTTGCAAAAAAATAATGTTAAAATTATGATGTATAATGGTAAAAAAATGTCATGAACTACAAAATTCATTTACCAACCATGAAAAATTTAATTTCCCACCAAGGACAGTGAAGATTTGAATAAATGGCAAGCATTTGGAAGAATAATGTAATTCAAACTGTCCTGTTGATGATCAAATAATTTATAACATTGGGGAAAAACAGTAAAAATAAAAACATTATTATATTTGATAGCATTGAAGATTCTTCACGGAACTAAGTACAAACTCATGTTCATTCCTCTGAGCAGAAAATTTACAATGTTAACAAAACAATATTCTAAAATAAAATGTAAATACCTGGATGAAAGGATAGCTTTCTAAATATTCACGTGTAAATTTTCCTGATGCAGGAAAGTGAAAGCCACAAAAAAGCACACGAGTAACATCCCCAACATTATCCGTTGTCATTTTCTCCATTCTATTAAGATACCCTACACGACTGAGGTTTCAGTATATTGATTAAGAAAATATGAAATAAAATGTTTGGTTATACACTTATACTATGATGAACTATGATGAAGACACGTTTGCTAATTCAAATTCTTTAAAATGAAAATGTTTGATTAGATCTCTATCTCTTTTTTAAAACCTACATATATTTTTTGAAAACCCGGTTAAATCACTCTTTTCTACATTTTTGGAATGAGCACCAGACATTTTATATTTCATTTTTTTCTTGGTTTTTGGTTGTTTGAAAACAGAGAAAGTAAAAAAGTAAATATTAAACAATGCTTTGAAGAAGAAAAATGGAGGTTACAAGTTTTGATTATGATATGTAGTTGGACATTTTTAATATTTTTACTATACTAGACTGACTGCTAGTATAGTAATATGGATAGCGGGGAAATGGGGGAAAATGGCGTGATTATTTATAGAAATAAAGGGTTTGCAAATGAAAATTAGTTGGTATTCCAACCTTTTGCATTGGTTAGATAGATTAGAGCAACGTTAAATATTTCCTCAACTTTGCCCTGAACCACAACGCGATAAAAGCCAGAGAGAAAAATAAAGGGAAAACACAAGAGAGAGAGAGAGAGAGAGAGAGAGAAATCAAACTTGCAAAAACACTCCAACGGAGTCTTCCACCATCGAATTAATCGAAATATAGATGTGTAGTAATCAAATCTTTTTTCCAGATAATCGAAATAGCAGTCCGATCGTATTATCCTAGAACATCGATTCTTTTTCCGTAGATTAGAAAAATCAAATTAAGACGAATCAAACCTTGAAATCCTATCAGATTTGGCCATCAACGGTCCAGATGAAAAAATATAGAAGCAAATGAAGTAATAGTTAAGGAAAATGAAGGGCCGACCATTCAACCAAAATATAGAAGCAATGAAAAATAGTTACCTTGAACTAAAAACCGACGACGAGGAAGCTGAAGCGACGACGGATACTGAGAGTATGAGACTCCTCGAAAAACACGCCCTAAACTTTCGGAAATCACACGAAACATAGATTATATAAAACAAAAAACCAAACTTAACTTGATTACCTGCCTATTTTGGTCAATAAAAGTTATACATCGAACCCTCAAAATTTCATTATTTCAAATCTTGAAAGTAAGGACCTGTAATGCAAATTCAATAGTTTGTCGATTCGTCATGCAAGAAAGGGATAAACAGTTTGAGGTGTTAAAAACAACACATTCGGAAATCGGAAGTGACAATCTTCTTTCATTTGAAGAACAGAAGATATGATAGGTAGACAGATTATAAATAGATAGAAACATCGTCGGCATTCGACCTTCGTAATCTCTGTTCTTTCCGAATCTGGAGGTTAGTTTACGTCCATCCATTCTCATGTTCTAAAAAAATTAATACACTTGTTTATTACGATTTACCAAGGAGTTGGATCCCAGATCCACACAAGTAACTCCGAAGCTGTTAGTTTTCTTCTTTTTTTTGCTTCCGTCATCATCGTTCGTCCCCAGTCCTTTGAGATCTGTGATATTAATTGATAACTGAAGATTGAAGAAGATTTTTTTTTATCACCATAATCGCCATTCATCACCAATGGTTCCGATGAAGTTTCCTTCAATCTCGATATTAGTACCATCCGCGATCTTCATAAGTGTAACTCTATATAGTTTCCACGGATATCTTCTCTCCTCCGACGATAACAACACGAAACCCCTAATTTTACCAGAAGATGCCAACCCTAGAGATTCTGTTAGAAAGGAATATCCCGGGAATTTGACGTCGCCTTCTTCTCCATCTTCTGGTAAGCTGATTTGATTCTTCAGTTGCATGCATTGATCTCAGTCAGCAGAAACACACACACATAGTTGTCCAACTTTTGGTCTTGTTTTTGAATCAGGTGGTTGCGATTTGTATCGGGGGAGGTGGGTGTATGATCCGGTTGGACCTCTCTACACGAACAGCTCATGTCCTGTAATAACACAGACTCAGAATTGCCAAGACAATGGGAGACCGGACAAGGACTACGAGAACTGGAGATGGAAACCAGACCATTGTGACCTTCCACGTTTTGATCCATGGAAATTTCTCCATCTCATGCGAGGAAAGACTCTAGCATTTGTCGGCGATTCCGTTTCTCGAAATCAGATGGAGTCTCTGCTCTGTATTCTCTGGCAGGCAAGGATTAAACTAACGAACCCCAAGATACCAAGTCAACCAGAGTCAACCTCTACATCTCCCTTTTTTTCGTTCATCCATATCATAATCTCTTACGGCGCTTAATTGTTTCAGGCTGAAGTTCCAAAGAACCGTGGAAGCAAACGGATGCATCGCTGGCATTTCCAATCGACGGACACGATGATTATTCGAATATGGTCTTCATGGCTTGTCCATCGAACGGACGATCCAATTGGATTGGCACCCAAAGATGTTTCCAAGATCCACCTTGACAAGCCGGATGAGAATTTCATGGAGTTACTTGCTTCCTTTGATGTGGTTATTCTCTCATCAGGTCACTGGTTTGCGAAGCGATCCGCATATATTATTGATGACAATAAGATTATTGGAGGACAGTTATGGTGGCCGAATAAAACTCAGAAAATGGAAGTCAACAACGTACAAGCCTTTGGTATTTCAACCGAAACAATCGTTTCCGCCATTGCCAACCATCCAAACTACACAGGTTTAACAATTGTTCGGTCCTTCTCTCCTGACCATTACGAGGGTGGAGCTTGGAATACTGGTGGGTCGTGCACAGGTGTCACCACTCCGGCGACCAAACTGGTAATAAATGAGTTCACCAATGCCATGCACAAGCAGCAGGTGGAAGGGTTTGATCGGGCATTGGAGAAAGCAAAGACAAACAATAACAACAACAACTCGGGTGACAAATTAAAACTGATGGATATCACAGATGCGTTTGGATATAGGCATGACGGTCATCCTGGCCCATATCGGAACACTGACCCAACAAAGAGGACGACAAGAGGGCTAGATGGGCGGCCTCCGCCCCAGGATTGCCTGCATTGGTGCATGCCCGGTCCTGTCGACACTTGGAATGAGCTTGTAATGGAAATCATAAGAAATGAATTCCAGGATCCAGCTAATTTATATTGATTATATCTTACAATGATAAATAACATTTTTTCCATTAGTAGAAGATAGTGGGAAATTTTAGCATTCGTCTATCCCAATTCGAAATCTGCAACCAGAAAAAATACAAGGTGATTAAAATTTGTTGGGCATCACAAATCTAACAGCAGATCTTATCCTAATTTCGGCTCTATTCAGATCGGATTTTGGATGGAAACTCAAATCAAATGTAAATTCGATAAACGTAAGATGAGGAAGATCAAATCGTGTATGCATACCCCGTTTGACCAATCACGAGGATCCGTTGCTATGATGACAACTGCTCGTCCCCTCTCCGTCTCCATGACCATCACGATCGTCTTCGTCGTCGCTGCCATCCTCATCGAAGGACTTGTGCTTGTGGAAGATACAGCACTTTTTGGAGCTCTTCCTATTCAAAAATTCGTTATCCACCGTCCCTTCCTTCCACGACACCTTCTTCTGAACCCGGAGACGAAGAACAACACTGTCCGTCGAGGATGGAGACGGTGCTGGTGTTTGGTGATCTAGAGTTAAGGTTAGAGAACCGGTGTTTGACGATGATGACCCTGTTCTTTCTCTCGTCGCCATTCTGTTTTGACCGACGTTTTACGAGTCCTGTTCTAAAAACGAAACAAAACGAAACCACCGCACCGATTATAGCTCTCTTATTGTTATATATTCCGCAGGAAGTTTTTTCATTAAACTTTTACATCTCTCGCACAAGCACAAATGCACGATTGCACGAAACGACGACTTTGATATTTTCCATCATTATCTACTTGTGTATCGGTGACTGTGTAGAAGATCGATCTAACGGTGCAGATTAGTTGGAACCGAAGTAATGCGATCGTGAATTCATTTTTTTTGAAAATAAAGTCACACTTACTTATGTTCGTTCTCGTGAACAATATTAAAAAATATTAAGCTTTTATATGAAAAACTTCAATAATAGCATATATGTAGTCTATGGATACCGTGAGATTATAAGAAGAGCGTTTGGAATGTTTAATGCTATTTTCGTAAATTACTTGACTTGTTTGTCGGAATCTGTTTATTACTCTAAGCTAAAATGTGGTAATCAAGTTTAAAATGATGATTAATAAGAATAAAACCGTCTAAAGTATTTTAACCACTTCTTCTTTAACCATTTTACAGTCTCCTAAAGCCCAAACCCCTAAAAAAATAAAAGCGCACTGGTGCTGCGCATTTAGGAGCTGATAAAAGCTGGTGAGAGTACCAGGGAGAGTCAGGATGTAGGGTGGGTATCTTCTTTTTCCATCGTATGCAAGTGATACAGTACTGTACAAGTGTGGATGCATTGCATATGTGATTTGGAAGATGCGGAGAAAAACAGATAGATAGATTGCTAAGTGGGGTCAAAATTGAAGATCGATTAAATATTTAAATGAACAACGACACTTTTACTTTGTCTCTCTCTTTAATCTACCTTCTCCTGCATGCTTGTCCAGTTGTCCGTCCGTCGATCTAATGCCGGCGGGGACCAAACATTGATCTTTTTGTTCTTTACTTGCAATGGAGGATTATAAGGCTGTATAATAATGACTTTAAGATAAGAGAGTGTTCCATTCATTAATTGTAGATTTCTTTATTCCTTGCTTCTCCATACATATGTAGTATTCCTCCTATCCATCAATCAATCGATTGTAACTCTTTTGTTCTGTACATGAATTTTCATGATGATGTCTGTTCATCCCTATTTTTCACACAATCCAATGCATTCCAGCTTTTCTTTCCTCTTTTTCAGCAGTGGGGAACTCACTGTGTACTTTTCCTCTTTTATATTTGTTATGTTTTCCTTCTTCCTCTTCCACCTGGATAGATATTAGATAGATAGATTGATCATAGATAGATAGATAGCTAAGCTTGTGCGTCTCAAGAGATGAATGGGCTGAGAGATCCTTCGACAGACATGATAACACCATCAACGACGACTTCAGAGAGTCTACACACGGCAGTGGACAAAGATGTTCTTCCGTTGACACATATAGGAGCATCAATGAGTGCAATCTCGTTTGGATTCGTGGCGACGGCGATCTTAATATCGATGTTCCTCATCATGGCCATCTTCGAACATCTCCTCCGCCACCAGAACCAGCAACGTTCTTCTTTTCTTCTTCCCGTGAATCACAGCGCCGGGAACAATACAGGTCCGGCGATCCGGCAGAAGCTTACCACTGTCCAACGTGTAAGTATTGTCGTCGAATAGATGATATTAACACGCAATTAAGATTGGTTTTAACTTGATTTTTACGGCAGATTTGTGACGTATCTGTGGTGATGCCTGGACATGATTATCCGACCTTCATAGCCCAGCATGCTCCTCTTCCATGTAACAGAGAAGGCATATGCTGGCCTCCTCACCTATCAGATGTACATTAATTTAATTAATTAATTAATTAATCCACATCTTGTTCGATTGATTCACTTACGTTAATCCAATGCTAATCATTAATCTAGTAGTTAATTCACAACGACGACTGGAAAATAAGTATTTAATAATAAAATCTTCATTTCAAAATAGAACCGGCCGGGTCGGATCCAATTGATGTTCCCAACCGAAAATGCAGATTCATCTTCTTCGTCCCACACCATGTCTGTCACCTTCTTCACAAGTGTTTTTTTTCCAGACCAACTGCAGAACCATCAACCTTTTCACGTCTTTTCCATTCTTTTTTTCATCCTCGAGAGACTCGCTGACCGTTAGAAGGAAGGTTTCCGTTGAGTTCATATCTGGAATTGGGCGATTTCAAATTCACGCTAGGTTACGATCCTCATCTTATTTGAGATTGTTATTTGGTGCTTAATTTAAATGAAAAAGGTATTTAGTACATAATTTAGAATTTGAGAATACATTACAGTTCACTTAACTATCCGCAGCCTCATCGACTCCCATAAGACCATGGACCTTTCTTCACTGCTAGATCGACTCCCATAAGACCATGCACCTTTATTTGCCCATCTCTAGGATTGATTACCTTGGTTTATAGCCCATTCTATCATAACAGTCCGTAACAGTTTTATCATCTTTTGTTGTAGTCTGTCTGCATAGCGGCGATCCGGCGTGGCGGCAACCTGAGTATTCCAGGTTGTTTGAAATAAGGTGTTGACGGACGGACGGCTTTCTTAGCCAGCTGTTCAAAAATCTAAAAGGCTTTGCGGCTCTTTCTAGTAGATAGAAAGACCCAATGGGCTAAATAATACTATGTTAAAAGACCTAATCCAATTAATGATATTTGCAACAACAAAAAAAAAAAAAAAAAAATCAATTAATGATGACTATTTTATACCTTACAAATTACAATTCATTTTTGACTTTTAAGAGAAACCACTCAATTACTCAAACCAATGGTTGAATATATCAATCAATATTAATTAGTATTTAGATTTCATTGAATCAATCCTCAATTCCGCAGGCCTCAAGGTGTGTTTATTTATATATATATAATACTTTCACAGATTTTTTTAACAAAAAAACATTGACGCTATATGCTAAAATACAGACCTTTCATGGAATATCCACTTCTACCAAAGACAGCACCGATCATCTCCGACTCACCGAACAGTAGACGCTACGACATATCCGACGTACTCGTAACAATCTCCCTTGCATACCTGACGTATGAAACATTCTCAGCAATATGGCGATTCAGATGCAACATCAATATGATAATCTTCATCGTCGGTATGTACCTTAACAACATGACTCTGCTGTGGATATGGAGGAAGATGGACACCACGCCAAAGACTGATAAAGTCAAGAAATACAGGCTAAAGAAAATCGGCTGTGTTGCAATTGTGACAATTCTCATGAATTTATCGTACCCATTTATCTTACCTTTAATACCGGGCCCTTTTCCAATAATTTACATTACTATGGGAGAATGTCTTGTTGTCTGTACCGTATTACTCTGCTTTTGGTATTATATTGATGAAAATAAATATTAATTATCAACGTCGGACATACCTATTGTATAAAAAGCTCAACTGAATAATAAAGCATATTATCTTTCCATCAAACAAAACTCTCGGTTTATATTGTACTGTCAAATCAAAATTTCGTTTTAAACCTACAAATCAAAATTAAATCGAAAAACAGGACAAAGGGGAAATGTATTGAGAATCATCAGACACCAGTATTGTTTCCTCATAATTAAATACGGTCCGCATCATGGTTAATCCCCCCAAAAAGGAGAACTGCATCATCTGATTCCAAGAGTCAAAAACAAAACAAAAAAAATTGAAACGCAGAAGAAGAATCGAAATTGAAAAACTCATGAAGAAGCTCAGATCAAAAATAGGTAGTTTCAATTTATCAGCACTGCAGATCTAAACAGAGATCAACAAAATCAGAGTGGTGCATGACAGATTGCTCTTCATCGCAACTACTGATTTTCAATAACAAATCTACTCGACAAACACGACGACAAAGAGAACAGAAATTGAAATGGTTGATGAAAATTACGCCGCAGTGGATCCATATTTATAGATACAAAACCAGACAAACCCTATTAGGATTTATATGAAAATACAAATATATCCCTCTATTGTTGGATAAATAACAAAACTACATTTTATAACTAATCATTTTTAGTTATCTGACCACAGACGGTACGATTTTTAGATTTTTTTTTTGATAAATTGCATGGTACATAAATCTCGAACTACTTTAATACTGTCTTTGACCTTGTGAAAGGATTTTTCAGATTTCACATCACATATTGTCCGAACCACCTCGCTCGTTATGCCATTCAGATCAACATTGATTTGCAAGATTTGTGAATATCTCCGGATATTGACACTAAAAATACAATAACAAAATTTCAAAAACATCTAAAGATTTAAAAACTAAAAGGACATAAGATTTAATTATAATTTGATTTGACAGTACAAACCTATAAGATATTTCAACTTTAGTTTGATCATTTTATGTGAAAAAGATTCACATGAATTAAAACATCATGCTGGCCTGTTGGGTTAGATTATATTACCATCTCTTGCTTCTAACTAATAATGTAATATCAAGTCTGCTAAACTGCTATGCCCATCTCTCACCGTTGAACTCGAAGGAATGATTCCCAGTACGTGAAACACTTGTTCTTCTATCTTGTTTCACACACAGACTACTATCACTGTAACTCCCAGTACCGTTGCTATTTCCACCTTCGGATAATTTCTCACGGCCCTCTGAGAGGATATCCCACGTCCGGGATTCCATGGGTACGAGATAACTATCATCCCTTGATTTCTTTTTCCACTTCTTTGGTCGCTTCACACTTGATGATAACTTAGAAATTGCCTGTTTTGTTCTTGCAATCCCTCGCTCCATAGGTTCTACTACATGAGAAACTGTGTACTTCACATCATCTGCCACCTACAGGATTAATTATATTATCAGAGTGATTCATGAATGAAAATGATTGATAAAATGGATTCAGAGAAGCAAACGCACAATTCCGCTACTTCCTACAACCACATCCCGGACGCTTTGAGGGAAATTCAGTCTTTTGGCTTTCTCCTCTGGGCGAGCAAAATGCATTTTTGTAGCTCTTTCACTCTCCCAGACCTCTTCAGGGTCAGGAGGCATTCCCAAACAGGCATAATCAGTCAGCACTGCTACATTGCGTATACATCTTTCTCCAAGTTGATAAGGCTTGGCTGGAAATACATAAAGGTGTACCACTGCAGCCATACCCATCTGCATCCACCAGTCCAAATACAAGATTTTTTTTTTTAATTCTGTGAATGTAAGTAAAGTATATTATTTTAAAAAAATCTAACTACCTCTATACAAATGAAGTAGTCTTGTATGCGAGTTTTTAACTCTTGAGCAAGAAAACCTTTACCAAATCCCATTGAAAAGAGAAAAGCTACCACAATACCCTGCCACCATGTTAGAAATACAATGGACTTGAAGGTCAGAAACTTTGGCAACGGCTTGATAGGTTCCAATTTATCCTTAGTGACGGAGTAAAATTGTACAAGGCAATAGAGTGCCCATGTTTGACTAAAGTTTAAGACAACGGCAAGATATGGATACCTGTGGAAAGATTTCTGGGTTTGTATTCACATATATATAAACCAACCCACAAGGAAATATATCAATTGAACATAGACAAATGGAAGAAAAAAATGAAATAAAATTATACCCATATCTCCATTCAAACTTTCCTTCTCCGTAAATACCAAAAAGTTGTAAAAAAATTGCCAACAATGCGCAGATTGTCTTCAGAATCATCTGAATGAAAACTTATTTAAGTTATGCCATTTGAAATTTAAATGGTTGATATGAAGCAAACCTTGCATGTAATTGAAACACGTACATATTGAACTATACCAATCTTCACAGAATAATAAAAGTCAGAACCCAAGTACCATTGCTTTAGAATGTAATTCAAAGGAAATGGATGTTCAACGACTGTTTCAACATACGAGACTTCCAAAAGTAAAGGCATAGCGGAACTTAATCGTGTCTGATTCTTCATAAGTGCAATTGTACGCTCTTCACCGCCTAAGAATAAATAAATAAAATGATTAACAAAGGAAATACTTATATTTCCTGTGAAGAGATAAATTGATGTGTAAGGTGGTACATATAGGGTATAGAAATATTACTTGAATGTTGAAACTTGAAACAACACACATGGTTATTTTCATTTTTGATAACCATACAATTAAAGTAAGATCGTAGAGATTAGTTCTTAATTAATCCAAAGGGACTTTAAGTAAACAAAAAAGGTTTTCTAACTTCTATTGCTAAAATTCTACACACATATATAGACCAAATTTGCTAAATGCATTTAGCCATTTAATAGATTTTAGCGTCTGCATTATTACAAGGCATAATTATACATGTTATGCAAATCCGATCTTTTGAAGTTTTAACAATTAAACTAGTGCTTTTACACACTTACACCACCATAGCTAAGAAGTAACTCAATAAACGAAAGAGCAGTGAAGTTTGTCCAAAAAAAACAGTTACGTAAGTATGTGATCTATATTCTATAATACCCTTGTTTCTAGTAACTTCATTTGTAACTTGTAAGTTTTGTTTTAAAAATATTTTCTGAAGAAAAAAACAGCATAATCAATTATGAAGTGTCATGAAGTTATAAGGTAAGTTTTTCATAAAACATAAGAACGGTTGTTTTTTATGAAAAAGCACCAATAAGACGGGGGAAAATATTACTGTTGCCTCCAAACAGTTGGGGAACCAACAACGATAGGTTGGGTGTATTGTTGGAAAAATAGACTGTTTTATTGCCCGCTTATTCCAAATTCTCTTTAAGAGGTATCATGAATATGATCCCTCTTTGTCTAGGAAATAGGAATTGGATTTATGAACAAAATCTTATTTGTATTTCCACTCTTGTTATGAACATACATCAAGTAAGGTAAGTACGTACTATTTGTATGATTTGGTTTTTTGATGCTTCTATAAATTGAATGCATATAAATAAACTAGATTTTCTATACTATATGCAATTATACATATAATTTTTTTTGACATATAAAATATACAATATGTAGAAATAATAAATTCTGGCAACCAGTCAGTGACTTACCTAAACAAGCTATCAAATATCTTTCAAAGCAGTACAAAGCAAAAGCCTCATAACAGTCTCGCATAATTTCACAGAAGAATGCAATCTTATAATTCAATAATGATAAGAACTGGCATAAAGAGAAGAAATAGTGTTATTTTGCATAATATTAGATAAGATTAAGGTGTATTAAATATAAAAAACAAACCTGTCCATTAAAAAATAGAATAAAAATTAGGTTTCTCATATAATTAAATACACTATAAAAGAATTTAGCAAATGCTCATGGACAGGATATGTACGACAATAAAACCATGGAGTTTTCTAATAAACCTCATAATAACATACTTTAAATGTCATTGACTTTGCACCATCCTTATTCTTTGGTTAACATTAATATATTATTTTCTGACCTGGAATCGGTAAAAATTTCTAAATCAGGTTTTACCATATTCCCCATACTTCTAAATAGCGCCGCGGCAATATAGCGTTTTGCGCCACTATAGCGGCTTGGCAGGGCAACGCGTCTAGCTCTATGCCTTAGCCGGATCTTGGGTAGATCCGTATAAGGATCTGTCCGATTTTACTTAAATAAATTATCTGTTTTTAAAACAGATCTAGGGATTTTTAAAATGGAGTTTTTTCCAGATCAACCTCTTTTCCACCGAACAGGCCTCTTCACGGAGTTCTCAGGCGACCTCCGACGAGCTCGGACCTGCCAGCTTCCTCTCCGGCGAATTCAAGTGACCTCTAGCGAAGACTGATTTTTGACCAGAACTCTGTTTTTGGTAAGAAAATCGTTTTCTTGAGTATTTTTTTGTTTTTTAGATTAAGATTTGTAGGGCTTTATTTATTTTATAGGGTTATATAGATTGATTTTTAAATTAAATTTTATAGAATTTTTTAAATCATTTTATAGGGTTTGATATATAAAAAATTGGGAAACGTTATAGCCACTAAAGCGGTATAACTCTACTAGCGACCGCAACGCCGCTATCCGCTATTTAGAAATAATGATATTCCCTATCTTTTTAATGCATATTGTAAACATGCAGTCATATTAAGTAATTTTGATTCATTCCATAGTTCTTGTCTGTTGGAAGGTGATGATATCAAAACATAACATCAGTAATTTAATATCAAGATAAATTTAAACAGAAACATCATACAATTGCAAAATCGTCCATACCGACTCCACTGCGTAAACAGGAACCATTAAAATGAGACCAATCAGAAACTTTTGCTCCTGCATTAAACCATTTTATGTAAGTAAACACACACAAATGAAATTTTTTAACGTTTTCCCCAACCCGTCTGAAGGATAAAACGGAAGAAAACTGCATGAAAAAAGTACCTCAGGAAGATAGTAAACGGCAAGGTGTTCACAGATAAGAAACAATGAAAGAACACCCGAAACAGCGACAAACACCCCAGCACTTAATATAGGCCAACTGGGAAGAAAACCTAAGATGCTAACCATTTCAGTGAGAGTGGACATCTTCTGTGATGCTGATTTTGCGGGAAAAAGAAACAACAAACTGACAATGATTGCAAATGTCACTTTGTAGAGAATGTCAAGCCTAAACCTCCAATAATGTCAATATTCATCTTGCATCTAATAGCAACAAGTGCTCATTTTCGCCTCAAACTGCAGACAAGAAAATTTAATCAACAAAAAAATTGCTGAAAAAAAGGAAATACTGGTAAGAAGATATCCACGAAAAAAATAAGAAGCATGCAAAATAAGGAGGGAAAAAATCAAACCAAGTGACCAAATAAAAATGCCAATCCTCTACAACCGGAAAATTCTCCAGATCGAAGAGTTACTACAACGTGAAGATTGAGAATGAGACTCGTAGAAAAAGTGGTTGACGAGGATTGTGGCAGTTTTTATAGGTACCTGAAATCTGTGCCGGAGTAGTAAGTGGTAACCCTAACTCACTAGATGTTGCTAATTCCTCCATCCCATACTCACTCTAGCTCCGGGCAGTGGGAAAATAAATGACTATTTCACGTTGTTTTTTGCCACGTGTCAATTTTTTAGTTTCTTTTTCATATATAATATTGTTTATTATTATGGTATGTACATTCTAATGTAATAGATCATTTCAGAGATGGTCAGATGGATTTAGTATTTTTTTCAGACCTTAGACAAAGTCAATCATAAATTGATAAAAGTAACATAAAATTCAAAATAAAACATAGTCGACTGCAAATATAAATAAAAAGTAAACATAAAAGAGTACAGAATGGTTAACCCCATTCTTCTTTACATTATTTTGTATCAGCAAAGCATTATCATGGAATGGCTAATTGATAATTGGAGTATGAATAATGGGCTTTAAGTATTAGTTCACTGGGTTGGTTGATTGTAAAACCAACACATTCTATTAGGAAATTGAACAAACAAACAGCATGAATTTTTTTTTTGAAAGCAACAAACACCATGAATTCATGATGTATAAAGTATGAATAACGGAAGATTAAGTGATGAAAAATATCAGATATATGAAGTAATGATTTTTTTATGGAAATAAGATCAAATGATTAAGTAGAAAAGAATATATGAAACAAACTACGACACTATGATTAAGAATTTAAGAGCCAAAGTACAAATAATGAAATGAAGTTTACTTGTGTTGATGTCGATTGTGAACTAAGTAATTGAAAGTTTTAGTAAATTGTTATTTCTTTCCTTTTTCTCAACTCTAATATGAAATTCTGAACAAAACTAACCTAGTTAGAACTTAGAAGAAGTGATGAACAAAATTCTTATTAACTGAAGAAGAAAAAGAAGGAAAAAAATTGAAGAAGTGAAGAACATACGAAATTTAATGCTAGAGCGTCTGCAGCGAGAAGATCTGGTGAAGAAGTCCTAATTTCAAGCGCCGTTGGGAAGTGGCCAAGTAGGGCTTTCCGTTGGGAATAATTTAAGGCGATTCTGAGATGATCTATGATGTTTTAATTTGGGGATTTTGGCTCACTAAGGGGTAAATTTCAATAACCCCTTGAAAATTAACTAATCTAATCCAAAGAGGCAAGGACCAAGATCTGTGAAGAGTCTGAGATATTGTTACCGGAATTACTCCGGGAATAACTGGAATTCGCCAGTGTGATAGAAAGATGACGAACGTATTTTGTACGCAATTAACACGCTTACATTTTCCTTTGCACAATTCATAATTGAATGACTGGATGAGGTCAAGTATCACAATCAAGTGGTGAGTTTTTTCTATTTTATTTTAATAACTGAGTAATTTTTTACCAATAAAAAAAAGACCTAGGTGGCTGGCAGGCTACTGCTTGCTAGGCGATATATCATATATTTGACGTCATATTTTATTAATATATCAATTATATATTTATATTATTAATATCTTAAGTGACCCTTAATAAATAATAGACAATAGTTATTACTTATTCGTTAATACACTAATCTTAGATTAAAAATTAAAATATGAAATTTTCGATTTTTCGATTTTCGATTTTCTGTTCATGTACTTGTATTTTAATTAAGTAAAATTGCAATTAAATTAATAAATACGGCCAACTCAAACAGAGTCTCAGAACAGTTATCTTAAAATTAAATAAACATGGAGCACGATCTTCTTATCTGACCAAGTCTACCGGTATAAACTCCGATTGTTCCCAATCTCAGAATGGCGTCGACGAAGTCCCTCTCGAACGATGACGATGATCCATTCATATCATTCAAGTATTGGTCGATAATTCTCTTGGTCTTTGGATTATAGTACAATGCCGCATCGGACCGGAGCACGGCGAATCCATCGCGGATGTTAGCGAAGATATGGTTGTCAAATCTCGTTTCGCTGCCTGGATCCAGAGGGCACCTTCCTTCGGGAGCTCCGTCAAATGGACATACAATTTCCATTGGCGGTATATTTCGAGGATTTATTGTCCGATCTGGTCTTCCTGGACCATACAGCCGATCTGCCACAAAGAGGCACGATGTCGTTCCGATAGTGTGTGCAGCTGCAACAGATGGATTGATTGATTGATTATTGCTCAAATTTTATTATCGATTGTGTAGATATGAGATTTAAGGAGGTGAGTATGGTGTGTGATACCGATGAGAACCACCATGTCTTTCTCGGAGAAACCTTTGGCGCGGAATTTTTCGATGAGAACCTCAACGGGATCGTTAACCACAGGCATGTAAGCTGCGCGTCTGATGTCAGAAACTAACCCGTCTCGCCGTCCGGTCGGAACAAGATAATTTGGCCCACCTCTCTTAGTTGACAACAACACAGACAAACAACTCATGTTAGTATGTATTGGCATTCTAATGGAGAAAAAGGGAAATGGAGTGTGCTACTGACAAGAGCAATGGCGTCACGAGCCATGAGAGCCAAAATATCGGTGCAGGAGACAACTCCAGGGCACCGTTGTTCCAGTAAAGCTTTGGCTGTTTCAACTGTACTAAATCCACTGACACCTTCATGTCCGACGGCTTTTTTCTCCGCGGTGCCGAAGGGGTTGTCGATTAGTATCGACCCATCACATCCGTCCACGAAGCAATCGTGGTAGTGGAGTCTTAAGAGAATGGCTGGTAAATTTGGGCTTGTTAATAAATCGTTCCTGACGACGCTGGAGACGATGACTTCTGCTTCTGGACATGTTGAGGCATAAAAGCCTACTTGCAGCTGTCCATTGGAGATTTCTGCACTAAGTAGCAGTAGAAGCAACAGGAACATTGTGTATTTGTGTTACTTTTGTGGATTGATGGGAAAAACCAGGAAGAACAACACTATCATACTGATACAGATCTGGTATGAATTGAATTGAATTGAATTTATTAAGATAACGACCATTGTCATAGGTGACATTTATTTCTTTTTAGTAAATATTACAGAGGGTAAAATCCATTACAACAGAAGTAGCAAGATGCAGGGTAAAATCTTAAGGTTGAAAAAACTAATCATCCATGCGAATGATGCAACGGATACCCTGACCACTGAGCATCAGATCAAAAGCTTTGTTGATGTCAGCGAAGGCGACTTCATGGGTTATGAATTTCTCCAATTCCAATCCCTTATTCATATACAGATCGACGACACGAGGGATGTCGGTACGAGGTTTGTAGTTGCCATAGAAGGTTCCCTTGAGTGTTTTTTCACTCAGAAATTGCAGTGGGTGAGTCTTGAAAACTGCATCTTTCTGAGGAACTCCCACCAGAACAGCCACACCCCATCCATCATGGACGCATTCGAATGCAGAAATCATGGCGTTGATGTTACCAGTACATTCCAAACAACGATCTACTCCACCGTCGGTCATTTCAGCAATAACCTCTTGAACAGGTTTGGTGTGTTCCTTTGGATTCACAAAATCAGTGCACCCGAATTTCCTAGCTGCATGTCATATTCACAAAGAATTCATTGATTATTGTTCTCAATTCTCATACCAACCATGTTATTGAATTATTGATGTTAACCTACCTTCTTCAAATCTATCAGGATTGATGTCGATACCGATTATTCTCGCCGCTCCAGAAACCCTCGCTCCTTCACAAGCCTGAAAGAAGAAGGAGAAGTGATATAAATTAATCCAAGTTCCTTGTTGAAGAAGGAAGAGGGTGAAGACGTACAGAAAGACCGACGGCTCCCAGGCCGAAGACGGCGACGGAAGAACCTTTGGTCGGCTTTGCCACATTAACCGTCGCGCCAAATCCGGTGGAAATTCCACAGCTAAGAATGCAAACTTTGTCAAGAGGTGCTTCAGGGTTGATCTTAGCCAAACAACCAACATGCACAATAGTGTATTCACTGAAAGTGGAGGTTCCGACAAAATGGTAGATTGGTTTGCCTTTGATGGAGAATCTAGATTTTCCATCAGCGAGCATGACACCCCGATCGGTGTTTATTCGAAGGAGATCGCACATATTACTCTCTTCTGATTTGCAGTGGCGGCATTCTTTACATTCCCCAGTGAAAACCGGGAGGACGTGATCTCCCGGCACGACGTCGGTCACGCCTTCCCCGACACTTTCCACAATCCTGCGAAATAGTAATAAATAGAAAAGGTAAGGCAAAAAAAAATCAACCCTGATTTTCTAATCAAGTAATGAGGTGAGAAGATCGGAGACATACCCTCCGGCCTCGTGACCAAAGATACGAGGGAACACCGGCGTTTGGCCCTTGGCTTCCCAAAAGAAGACATCGGTGTGACAGAGTGCCGTGAACTTGATCTTGACACGAACCTCATCTTTCTGCGGTGGTGCGACGTCGACTTCCTCCATAACCAATGGTTTCCCTGCCTCCCATGCAACGGCAGCTACGGCAAAAACAATCACATCAAGATTCATCCATTAAATCAATATAATCGATCGAAAATCTTCCAAAAACAACATCGACGAAAAGGGAAGAAGAAGAAGAAGAAAAAGAAAACCTTTGCATTTGATGACCTTTCCTGCTGTACTCGCCATTTCTCTTCCTTGTCTATCTTGAAACAAATAAAAGAAAAGAAGGAAAGGGGGTACTTATAGCTTGATATTGAAGTAGGGTCAGCCTTGTACAAAACCACCAAGGACTGTTGTGTGCTGGATAAGACAGACCAAAGAGAAAGAGACCCTGGTTTTCCCCTCAGTTCACATCTGGTTTTACGAAAACAAATCCAAGGTTTTGTTCCTGAGTTGGGTCAAAAACCATCAGAATTTCAGATGTATTCAAAGAGAAAACAATGATAAACACTGATAAAAAAACCACCATCCGGTTCTAGATGACACCTCGCCTGTCGATTTATTGAGGGTAACATGTAAGTGTGGCAAAAAGTATGGTAGAACATGTGGAAATCTTGGGTTTCCAACGAGTCTATCCAGGTTCAAGCTCAACCCATCAAGGATAAGTTAAACTAAATACGATTTGGATATATACGATCGATCGGGTTAGTGTCGGTCCAATCGATTTTGACTTTTGATCTGGATACTGTTGCACAGGTCTATACTATTACTATACTCCTTTTAAATGATTATTCTCTTTGAAAAAGAGAAACCACGAGGCAATACACTCCTGAGTTTTGACCGCACTATAATATTAAGATCTGTGGATGTCTGTGTGCAAATCTTCGCTCAACAACAAACCCATCAATTTCGTAAACACTCCACTTTAGTCCACTAGTTTAATCTCTAATAATTTATAATTTATTACTTTACTAATAAAATGTGTTTTGATACTATGTAAGGTGATTTAAGGTAAGGAATAAAAAGGTGACTTAACTTTTATTTTGGTAGAATTCAGTTATGATAATAAAAAATTAAATAAAACCACAATTTAAATAAAAGTGTTGGGCTGTTGGCTAGGGTTGCCCATGTCTTGGATAGTACCTGATCTAACTTGATATCATTGGATAGATTATGGGTGAATTTTTTCACTCGATTAAAAAAGTTCATCCGACCCCGAAGGATTTTTTACCCAGCAAAATCACATAAGGTATGACTTTTATGAGTATAAGTGTTTTATTTATTTTTCTTATATATTTAAAATAAAATTCTGTGTGTCATCACCTAATGTGCCAAAATGTACCTACCACATTCAGACTATTCATTTTCTATCTTAGGCTTAGCAATTTTTAACCGAAACTAAAATAAAATTAACTGCCAACACTAGCGAATAATGTTTTATATCTGAAAATCATATTAAATGTCATGACTTTTTTAACCTCGAACTGTATTTTAATAAATACTGATTTGATATGATATGTAAGGTAAATTTTTTGTAGACGCGTGTACGACAGGTCACTCAAAGTTTTGGGTTTTATCATGACTTCTGTTATATCTTTATATTATCCACTGGTCACTACTTATTATAAAACCCTGGGTTAATATATACAAGATATAACATACAGAGATGTACTAACACCATTAATGTCAGACTAAAAAACATTTTTAAACTACAATCATACAATTCAATATCACACTAAAGTCTGATCATATTGTACAAACAGTGAATATCAGAACTGACGGTGGTGTACGGCGAGGGAACGGCAGTAAAGCAAAGACAGCTATGGGCTGGAATTGCAATGCTGCGCCCAATGTCGATGGTGGAGGACTGGTTAATCATCAGGGATTTCAACGAAATCCGCCATCTGTCCGAGAGAGAGGGGCGAGGGCAATTCGACAAAGTGGGAGCAAACGAATATGAAATTACCATAGATGGGTTCACGGAAATCGAATCGATAGGGGGCGAATTCACCTGGGCGAACGGGACTGGCCCTCAGCACGCGAGATCTCGACTTGATAGAGCGCTGGGGAACGCTCGGTGGATTGCGAGGTGGCCCCAAGTGCGCCCGACCTTGGTCCTCAACACGACCAGTGACCACTCTGGATTGCACCTGCAGCTAACGTGTCCGGAGAAGGGATCATCTCCTTTCAAGTTCTATAACAGTTGATTGAGGGATGCGAAATTTAACTCTGAATACAAGAATGCTTGGGAAGCGGCATTTGAAGGGACTCCGCTATACGTTCTGCAGCAGAGGATAAACGTTGTGAGAAGTGCGGGGAAGAGGTGGGTGCAGAGGAAAAGAATTGCAGGCAACACTCCAACCAAAATAGCGGCTTTATTGCAAACCAAAGCCTTGGAGTTGCAAATCGACCCACACAAGATAAAGCTGCAGAATGCTTGTAAGGCACTGAAAGAAATGCTGGTTGAAGCACAACACAGAGAACTACTTGATACCCAACAAAAAGCCCACATAAATTGGATAACTCAGGGGGGCATGGGAACAAGGTTCTTTGCCCAGGCCATTAAAGCAAGGAGGGCAAAGAACTCGATCATGGGAACGATCGACAGCAATGGAAATCAAACGCACTCCATGGCAGTGATGAAGATTAGAGCCGTTGAGTACTTCAAAACCCTGTTCGCAGCAGCCCCCAGAGCACCGCAGCTGCCAAATCTAAACATCGCGATATCTAGAAGGCCTACAGCTGAGGAAAACACAAAGATTCGGACATTCCCAAGCGAGAGGGAGATATGACAATCACTGAAGTACATGCCCAAAGGCAAAGCGCTGGGGATGGATGGGCTAACCACTGAAATCTTCCTCCATCACTAGGGCACGATGAAGGCAAATGTAATCGCGGCCTGCCTGCATTTATTTAGAACCAAACGCATGCTCCGATCCCTCAACATAGCCACAATCACGCTAATCCCGAAAATTGCGTCGCCGGAATGGTTGGAAGACTACCGCCCCATTTCGTGCTTGGGAGTAGCATATAGATGCTTTTCAAAAATACTCGCATCGCGCCTAATGCGGATACTGCCGGAGATAATTAATCCCAACCAGACAACCTTTATAAGAGGTAAAAGAATCACTGATGCAATCAGACTAGCCCAGGAGTTCACTTAAGGATTCAATTGCCAGAGCACATCACGGCGGGCTTGTATCACGATCGATTTCTCGAAGGCGTTTGACATGCTCCGGTGGGATGCGATAAAAATAACGATGGAACTTCTAGGTATCGACGAAACCTTCAGGAGGCGTCACGACGACGTCAATGTCGGCGCTAATCGAGGGATCCCCGACTGAAATTATTAAGCCAGGAAGGGGCCTCCGGCAAGGTGATCCCCTATCACCGCTACTCTTCGCGATAGTGATAGACTACCTATCCAAGCTTATGGATGAGGCAGTGCATAGTAGAAAGATAGAACTCTACTCCTCAGGTGGAGCAGTGGTGGAGAGTCACCTCGCGTTTGCTGACGACGTGATCTTTTTCTGTCGAGCCTCGTACAAATCAATCCGAGCACTCCGGGAAATCCTAGACGAATTCACAAACTTCTCGGGCCTGAAAATTAATCCAGAGAAGAGCCACACAGTCTTCTCCAGAAGAGTCATGGATCGTAATGAGCTAGCCGCAATCCTTGGGTTCCAGTCAAAGGAGCTACCAGTGAAATACTTGGGAACTCCACTCACGGGGAAACTCATAAGGCTTCGCGACTGTGATAGGTTGCTAGCAGAACTCCGGAGCCTGCTAACGAGGTGGAATGGGAAGAGGCTATCCTATGCAGGTAGGATACAACTGGTTGATTGGGTCTTTCACGGGAAATTTGGCTACCTGGTGCAGAGAAGCATCGTGCCCAGGGGAGCGCTCGACGCAATCCAAGCCATTACCTACCAATTCATCTGGGGGACGCAGAAGGAGGTGGCATGGGCAAGTATGGTGAGAACCAAGAAGCAAGGAGGACTTGGAGTTCGCAACTACAAGGCAACACAAGTTGCGGCAATTGTTGACAAAACGTATCGAATGTGGGGAGGTGATGGAATCTAGAGCACTTGGATGTGCAAGCGGTACATCAAGGAGCGTCCGATGGAGCTAATCGAAAAGCGCTAGAGGGATTCATCGGCTTGGAAGACAACCCTCTGCCATCGTGACCAAATAACGAGGTGCGCAAACTTGGGCTCAAACAGGAACAGAGTTTGGAAAGGCAATGGGGGGAGAAATTCAATGAAAAACGCGATAACAACGCTCAGGCCAGACCAGCAAAAGGACGAGCTAGCGGCGGGAATATGGGCAATAAAAATCGGGAAAATCGTGTTGAATCTTTGGAGAATACGGTGGGGAAATCTACCCACCAAGGACAGACTATTGAAGCGAGGCATGACAATCGACGAGAACTGTAATTTATGCAGTCGAGAGCTGGAGACAATCAATCATCTGTTCTTTGGCTGTGAATTTTCGCAATGGGTTCACATGGAGGCGATGGAAGCTGCTGGTGCACTGGTAAAGACAGAGCACTAGACATCTTTCGACGACGCAACACGCGATATCAACAGGAACACAATCGGATCCCCAGCGTGGGGGTTGCAATGGACCATGATGGGAGTCGTCCTCTTCTTCCTCTGGAAGGAAAGAAACTGGAGAAGAATGAAAGCTTCAACTGAGATGAAGCAGCAGGTGCTGAAATGCAGCATTGACATGGGTGTAATCGGATTTGTGGACACAAGGTATAAGAAGAAGTGCAGGAACGACAACGAGGTGAGGGCATTGCTCCAATGGGATGCCCTCACCATGCTCATCCAGGAAAAGGATGTGGGAGGTTGACATAAGCTAACAGCCGGGCAAGGAGGTAATCAGGGTTGTGTTTTAAAATCATTATAATTAAATTGCTGTAAAACTATATTTCATTTAATATCAAAAGTACCCTTAACAAAAAAAAAAATGTATATATCAGAACCAAACATTACAATGGCCAGGATGTATTTGGCGCTTTAGCGCATTGGTGCGCCCTATATATTTAACTTCAAACTCTAAATATATCTGATACCCGACTCAAACTCGACCACTTCTGGTAGGGTATGGATGAATATTTTTTAGTCAGTTAATAATTTTTACCCGATCGGATCTTTTACTTGATCAGTAGGGTATGGGTAAGGTCATACCTTACCATTGCCAACTTTATATTCTCGACTTTATAATATGATTTAGTATTACCTGGCAGTTTCCCAATTGTTTAGTTAATTATGTATTAGTTGGTATAATGATGTATGTGTTGATGGAATTAGTGTGTGTATTATATTAGTATGGTAGTAATTAGGATTTCATATTTTTTATGTTTTGAATTATATATATATAAAGGTTGAGGTTGGAAAAAGTTAAAATTAGCTTTAATGTTAACGTCAGTAAACTAGTTGGAAATTGATTTATCCCAGATTTTTTATTATTTCATTAATTAGACCTGATCCAGTTCAATCCGATGGAGCCATTCCCGCGTGGATCAGAAGATATACTTTCCATTTTTTGGGTGTATGCTGTTTGGTTGGTTTGAAGTTTTAAATTTTACAAGGAAAATAAGCTATTTTTTAGTATGAATTATGAAAGAAGGAAAGTAAAAAAGGAAAGAGGGGAGGGGAGAAGAATCGGAAGTAGGGGAGGCCGGAAGAGGAAGAAAATGGCTCACAACAGATTCCAGAAAACGATCAAAGCAGTGAAGGATAAAACGGCAATGAGTATCGCCAAAGTAAGTACGACGACCACCATCGAGACAGAGATCGAGATCAAGGTCGAAAAAGCAACCCGTCATGACAGTCATCCATCCGATGACAAACACATCCGTGATATCCTCATACTCACGACACCTACCTCCTCTTCCTTCTCCCGTCAACCAATAACTACATGCGTGTCGACCATCTCCCGACGACTGAACAAGACACGTAACCGGAACGTTGTCCTCAAGACACTGATTCTCATCCACCGTCTCCTCCCTCTTAGAGGGGGACACAGCGTACGAGGAGGAGGTTTTCTTTGCAACCAAGAGAGGTATTAGGTTGCTTGACATGTCGGATTATCGTGACAGGTCGTGGGAGTTCTCCAGCTTCGTCAGGAGCTTCGCAAGGTATCTTGACCAGAGGGTTGGATTTAGAATGCGGGAGAGGCGGAAGAGGAAAGAAAAGAAGAAGAAGAAGAAGAAGAATGGTCCTACTCCGGCGAGGGAGATTTCTACAAAGATGATATTGAATAGATCGGAGCAGCAGTTGGAGATGTTGGAGAGATTCATCGACTGTAAACCCATGGGTTTGGCAAAAGGCGATCCTTTAGTGGCGATAACTATGTATCCATTGATGAAAGAGGGTCGTCATATCTACAGTAACCTGAAGGAGATGATGGCCATTCTGGTCGAAAGGTTTATTCAAATGGAAATCTCGTATTGCATCAAAGTCCATGATCTTTTCACATCTCTCTCCAAGAAATTCAAGGAGTTCACCACCTTGCACGACTGGTGCAATACTGTTGGAATCGGTAAACCCTCCTCCGACTACCCCACCATCGTCGAAGATATCACTTAGACTAGACTCGATATGATGTCCGTTTTTATTCGGGAGAGATCTTTAATTTCTCGCTCAAAATAATTACAAGACCATTACTCTTGATATTTGATAACGTGGTGGTGGTCGTCCATTCTAATTAGGAGAACGACAACGAGAAGAAAGTCTTGCCTTCGCCTGTGTCTCCGCCGGAGACGGTGGCGAAAGTGGATAATAATGAATTAATGATCTAATAATCAATCTTGATGAGGAACAATACACGACAATTAGCAGTGGTCAGCCATCGTCCTCTACCCAAACCATCGAATGGGAATCGTTTGCCACCGACTGGGAAAGTTTACTGGTGCAGTCCGCCGCCTCCATTTCACAATCCCAACCATTTTCTAGCGTCGACATTTGGGAGCCGTTTGCCGTTGAGTCCTCCCTCCGGTGTAAGCAAGTCGTAATTGAAGTCGTGAAATGGATGGGTATATTTGTAATATTGTAAAATATAAGTGTAAAATCGTAAATTAGAAAAAATTAGAGCACTACGCCACCACTGTACAGTCAGCACTATACAAGTCAAGTCACGACCTTAGATTCGTTAATGTAGTCGTAAATAATAGTTAATAACATGATGACGTATGAATGTGACGTCAGAAAACAACAAAAAACTGTAATTTGAGAAAGATAGAATAGAGATGTAAATTAAGTGGTGTAATTATATTATATCAAATGTAATCAATGATTCCAATTTCCCATCCTTGTAAACAACTAACTCCCGACCCGAACATTAAGTGGGTTCGGATGAAAACCCAAATCGAAATTACTATATTTCTCAAGGGCTTACAGTAACAATTCCCATTTTTGCATAGGGTTTTTTCGAATCAGAACGCCGACGTTTCTTCCAGTTGGCCGGCAGTAGACATGGCGGAATCTCAAAGCCCAAAACACAAGAAGCAGAAGCATGCTTCGTATGAAGAAATCAAAGAGAATGAGAGTAGAACAAAAAGTAAAGTGATCAATCAAAGCGATGAGGAGAATGGTAACGATCATGATGGTGAGGCAACTGTTTCCTACTACGATATATACGGTCCACAGGTCCTAACCCTTGTTCCTATGTTTCTTCATCTTGTTATTTTTAAAAAGATTGGTTGGGGGTTTAGGATTTTTATTTAATTTTCAATCTTTTTTTTTAATAATCTCGGCAGGGTCGAGCCGAAGTCAGCTACACCACTCATACGGCCGATTCAACTTTGAATCTTCAGGTTTTCCTTCTATTATAGCATGCTATCATTAATTAATTATACTTTGTTGCAGGATTAGGATCAATTTTGGAATCTAAAAACTTTTCGCATTCTGACAGGATGTTCAGGGACTTGTCACCTGGGTTCTTGGGGAGGGTTTCATGCCAACTTGGATTTTTATCAAAGTAAGATATTATGAACAATTCAAACTACCACACTAATGGCTAATACTGATGATACCGTGGACTAATCTACTATATCTATTGTAATATAGTAGCATATGCTTAAGTATTTTGTTACAAACAACCCCTGGATCATTTGATCCCCTCTTATTTTTTCTTTATAAAATTGCCACTTAAAAAAATAATTCAAACTTTGTAGCATTGTAATTTTTTTTATCAAGTTTGAAGTAAGTTCGTGAAATCTGGTTGTTTGATTTACATAATTAAACAGAATCCAGGGATGGTTGGTTTTGAATTTTCTTATTTACCATTTTACGTATTCTTGAGAATCTACTCTCCTCGGGTTTTACTCTTCTACAGTTCCACTATGATAAAAATTTAATTTCTAATTAAAAAATATATCATTCTTATCGATGCAAATATATTTTCTTGATAAATTTCACCTTTATAGAAAAATCCTTTATCTACATTGGGTTTATTGTTTTTTACGATCAATGTTTTAAGTTTTAAATGATCTTTTAGAACCTAATCGAATGTTGATGATCTGCAGAATAAGCCACTTATTCGAAAAGTTGTTCTGCTTCATATTCCAGGTCTTGATGCTGCTTTATACATGTCACACTCTAAACAACTTACTTATCTTAAAAAAATATGTGGCAAACCAAAGCCAGTTTTAGCACTTAGGTATGTCATCTATGTTCCTGTTTTTACTTCTTGTTATTTCATTTGTAAACCAAATACTGTACTGCTTAATATGTTTATACCCATTAAAGAGATCTATTTTCTTGAACCTTCTTCATTTACATGCCACAGTTGTTTATCAGACGGAACACAGACCATCGATAATCTTTTGACTTGCAGAGTTAAGAGTGAAAAGAAGAATGTAACTTCTCTCTCAAATTGTTTGAATATTAAAAAAACGTCTGACCAAGGTATTTGAGATGAGATAAAAAATTGTTCTCTAGAATATGCAAGTTTCAAAAAAATAGCATTCCACAGTTTAATCCAACAATGGAAGGCATAGAGAGTTATAGAGTATAGACAACACATTTCTTAATTGTAACGGCAGTTTATTATTTTGCAGACAGTGTTCTTTCTGATTCTGTAAAATCAGAAGTGATTTCGTATTACATGGAAAATCGTATGAAGCTACCGTTTCCTATTTCACATTATACTCTTAATAATGCAGAGCTAATAAATAATGGTTATTGCTGTTCTCCCAATGCAGGTATTAGTCATCATGATTTTACCCTTTTGTTTTCTATGAATTTGACTTACCTTTCTTATCTTTGGATTGCAGGCTACATTTCAACCATTGAATCTCCAACTGGTATTGTAATGCTGGTGCTCATTTACTACGTTTCAATCATATCATGCTTGATCTTCTTTAATTAGAATGGACTAATACTAATATTAATAGCAAGTTTTTGGTTTTTTTTTTATTGGAGAAAATGAGAAATGATTCTTTTAATATAGTTAATTATCTTATGTTAATTTATGTTGGAAAGTGCAAACATTGACAATATGTGTTATCCTGAATCCTGATAAATATTTCAGGACTAGTTGATTAAAAGTAAATTGAGAATGGGAATCATTTATTTTTATAAATATTCTTTTATAATTTTATTTAATTATTATCATAACATTATTTTTTTATTCTTGATCAGTGTGTGACTATTGAGGGTTTTGAACTTACCAGAGTAACGTTGGTTGATGTGACAGGGAAGGTAATATATGCTAAACTATTTTCATGCAAAAAGTTTAAATTTTTAAATATTTTTAGCTTATATTACTTTTCAAACTTGCAAATTTTAAACTGGAAGTTGATCATAGTTTAAAAAGTGGCTAAGTACTGAGTGGTCAGGCCGTCATAGTCACCACTCAGTTTGCTTAACAATGTTTCAGCCATACTTCTAAATAGCGGATAGAGGTGTAGCGGTCGTTACTCGTTAGTACCGATTTAGCGGCTATAGCGTATTCCTCTTTTTAATTTTTTTTTACAATATTGAATATTCTATTTGCAAATACAAGTATATAAAAGTAAGTACCCGTGATTTAAATCTTAAACATCTTTAAAATATTTTCGATATAGACTATCAAAGTAGCTAGTTCTATTTTCTAAGGTTGTGTCTCATCATCATCGTGTTCTGATGGTGCATGATTCTGAATGTCTCTCATTAGATATTCACTATTTGTCAAATCCCTCTTAGTATCCTCTCGTCGTGTTTGACTCCTTGTTGTACGACAAACAAGCTCATCCAGTCCAGCAACCCTTGCCACCGTGGACCATGTCAATCCCTCTTCTCCATAAACGAACTCGTTAGAGGCTGGCCGGTGGAAGAAGGTCGGAGCCCGGAGCTTGCCGGGATGAAGCCTAGCCAGTGGAAGATGGTTGTTCGGTGGTGGAGGAAGATAGGTTTCCCGTTGGGAGCTCTAATCTATTTTAAAAACCGATTATATATCTATTTTTTTATGTTAATCGGACGGATCCATACCCGGATCGGTCCGAGATCCGGCTAGGGAATAGCGCCTGCCAGGCCGTTATAGTGACCCTATTTAGAAGTATGACTTCAATATTTGCTTTAATATTCACTATATTTTTTTGAAATTGCTTAAAAGTAATAACATATAACACTATATATAAAATCTATCAAACTCCAAGGGTTTACCAATACTCAATAGATGAGCGGAATACGTTGTTAGCTTTGACATCCTCAACATCTTGGGTATCCTCATGAGAGGACTCTTGGGGAACATATTCCTCTCTGTTGGGTGACATAATACAAAGGACTTAAAAGTATTAACTCATTATTGTCATTATAGATTTATAGTCCAAAAAATATTTAAAATGAATATCAGTAGGGAAAGGAGAACTGACGAAAGGAGTAAAAAAACTGCCTAATTAGGCGCATTATCAGTAGTGTTTCCAATAAAACTCTAATAAACACAATTTATTCTGCTAATTAGGCGGATTATATCCAGATCAGCCCAAAATTTATTCAAGAATGAATAGTCGAATGCTCATCCTTAAATGTCTGTTTAATGGCCTAACCTATGATAAGCAGATAAAGGATAAATAATTTATAACTTGCTTAGTTGGATACCATTTTGTATTTTGCCATTTGGATTTTGCATTTTTTTTTGATGAATTTAAAGATTGAATTACCAAAACTGGTTAAGCATCGATAATAGCATAGTTTTGAAATCGCTTAAAGCGCGCTAAAGCTCCAAAGCGCTCTAGGAGGAGCGTTTTCTTAGAGTTGGTAGTCGGGTAAATATCTGTCCGATTACCCAATTACACCTATTATTTAATAATATTTTCACCTAATTTTTTTCTTCTAATCTTCTATTCTAACTTAAATTAAAAACCCTTACCCCTCTTTTCATATTTTAGTTGGATTTACTTTTATGTATGAATTAATTCTTTCATGTTTTATTACATGTGATTTTATATCTTTATAAGATATTTTTAATTTTCTATAGGTTTTATATGTATTTGTATCGCGTTATATGTATTTTTACAGGATAATACTAAAATATCCCTGATGCTTTAAGCGTTTTAAAGTGCCTAAAGCGAAAAAGTGCTTCCTGAAAAGTGGAAACGTTTTTCACTTTTTTGAACTATGGATAATAAACTTTTTGTAGAACACTTAATCTCATTGGTTCTCTAAACATGTTGTTGAACTCGGTGCTGATTTATGATCTTTTTGTTCTAGGTTGTGTTTGACAAGCTTGTTAAACCTTTAAATGACATCACTGATTATAATACAAGGTACTTCTTTGATTTTCTTACTTCAAATTTATATGCAATTTTTGGATCGTCGTTCAAGTACTTTTAATATTCTTCATTCCAGAATGTATGATTTTACAAGGGAAAAATGTCCTTAAAATTGTACATTAAAATTAGCAGAGCATTACAAACAACACATCTTCTTCATAATGATCATACATTCATAATCATCTCTTTGAAATATGAGATTAAATTGCATAGTTAGATGCATAAATTAGTAAATTATATTTTTTTACACATCATCTTGGTATTTTAAACAGGTATAGTGGAATTACGCATGAAATGCTTAATGGTGTCACGACAAAACTTTCAGATATTCAGGTTCATTACCTATATTATAGTAATCTAAATTACATTGCATATTTTTGCTTTCGTTGGAGTGAGATTTGCTTCTAATGTTTATGTTATTATTTCTCATCTAGGAAGAGTTTGTGAAGATAGTTCATAAGGAAACTATCCTGGTTGGCCACTCGTTGGAGAATGATCTTTTAGCATTAAAAATATTGCACAACCTTGTAATCGATACAGCTATTCTTTATAGAAATGGTCGTCGTAAGCTTGCTTTACGAGTTCTTTCAAGAAATCTTCTCTTCCGGAGTATTCAGGGATCCGAGAATGGACATGACAGTGTAGAAGATGCTAGAGCTGCAATGGATCTTGTATTGCTCAAATTCAGACTGGGTAAATTTTGAAACATAATCAGTACCTTCTGCTGTTCTCTTTAATCTTAATACCTTGTCTTGTATTGATTGCATCAGGGCCAGATTTCGGTTTAGCTTCATCTTACACACGAAAAAAGCTTGTTACTATTTTGCACGAAAACCATAAAAAATGTTCTTTAATTGATAATTTTACCATTGCAAAAAGATATTCCGATGATTCTTGCAACACTATTCCAACATCATCAGACGACGAATCTCTTTCAAGATCAGTAAAAGAGGTAGTTGTATTGCGTACCTAGTTTCCTGTCATGTTATACCCTATTTTTGACCATGTTTGACTTTTTGTAATTTTGCATTGCAGGCAAGAAACGTTAAAGTCAGTTTTATATGGACTCAGTTTTCTGCATTAAATTCTTATTTCACGAAGCGAGCACAAGATGATGTTAAGTTCAATCAACGAGTAAGAGAAGTGCTTTCATCTCTATCCTCCTCTGAAAACACAAACTCCACCATCACCACCATCCAACCAGCATCGAATAATTCTCAGTTAAATGAGATACTGTCTCAAATTGATGCCAGAATTAAAAAATTACACACCGAATTACCTTCTAATTCCATGTTGATAATTTCTACCGGTCATGGTGATATTGCAATACCAGATAGGTATGCTTATAAATTATAGCTATATAGGTATTCCCGTCTTTGATTTATTTTGCTTCCTGATATTTTTACTTTCTCTTCTTTTGTGGTGAAAAAAGAATACGGAGAATGCTCAGGAATTCGAGTAAGACGTCTTTCAGCCGTGACAACTTAGTTGAAGTGCTGCAAGAATCAAAGACCACTGCCGAAGTCGCTTTATGCTTTGTCTGCATCAAGGGTTAGGTAGATAGGTTCAATCATTTTTGTTACTGTTACGTGATTAGAGGTTTTAGAGGTTTCATTTATCATTTTTTTTATTATCTATGGACTATTTAGTATTGACTATAATTATAAAATTTTATTTTTATGACTCAATTCAATCAATAGTAAAAAATTATATTGTATTATATCATTCTTATTTTTTGTATCGTTATTCACTATCAAATTAATAACTACAGAATTAGGAGTTACATACATGACTTACATCAAAATGTCATTTGTTAACATTTTCACAATCCCAAATTGCCAATTTACTACTAAAAGAGTTTACATGTAATAATCTAATACTTTTGAACCTATTAAAAAGTCTAAAATTTACAAATACCACAATTTTCAAAATTACAATATCTGCACAATCGTACATGACAGTCGATGATCGCATTGTCAGTGCTGTTAACCGTCTCCGATCATGCACAACACAGCATTTCCTCCGAGGGGGTCAGCAATTGCACATTTTTTTACTCAAATCAGGACTTTCCACTTCTCTCTACTATGGCAACTGCCTTCTCCACATGTACTCCCGTTGCAGTACCAGCACCAGCAATCTAATCGATGCACGTTTTCTGTTCGATGAAATGCCGAAAAAGAACATCTTCACGTGGAACATTCTCATTGACGCTTACTCTAGATACGGAGACATAGAATCCTCCATGAATCTCTTTCGGTCAATGCCCGATAGAAATCCCTTCACATGGAATGCAGTGATCACTGGCTGTATTAGAAAAGGTGATGTTATGTTTGCACAGAAGCTGTTCGATGAAATGCCTATCAAAAATGTGGTTGCATTGAATTCTGTAATGCACGGTTTTGTTAAGCAAAGTAGAGAGATGGAAGCTTTGAGGATTTACAAGAAAGCAAATTTGGGTGGTTGTGATAGTTTTGTTACGGCTACCGCTCTAAACGCATGTGCCCGGGACGAGAGGTTTGATTGTGGCAAGCAAGTACACGCTCGTTTGATGGTTTCCCATTTAAAACTTGACTCTATTTTGGGAAGTGCTCTTGTCGATATGTACTGTAAATGTGGGGATTTGCATAGCGCCGTCAGATCTTTTAGTTTATTGCCGGAAATAGATGAGTTTTCGCTTTCTGCAATTATATCAGGTTACTCGGATCGGGGTCGGTGCGACGACGCGCGTCAATTGTTCGACAGAGGAACTAGTATGAATGCGATTTCTAGTGCCGTTCTATGGAATTCGATGTTGAATTGTTACGTGTCCAATGGTAGAAGTGAAAAAGCCTTCGAGCTTTTCAAATTACTTATGGCTAGGCAAAATGGCAACGTGTCTCCTGATCCTTCTACCCTCATTAGCGTGTTGAATGTGTGCATTGGCGCCGGCCGGATTGGAACAGGCAGGCAAGTTCATGGTCAAGTCTGGAAACTTGGATTGATGTCAGACATTATCGTCGGAACCGGTTTGATTGATCTCTACAACAAACATTGCATTCCCGACGACTCTTGCAAAGTCTTTTCCGATCTCAAAGAGCACGACACGATTTCGATGAATGCAATGATTCATGTTTATTCCAACTCCGGGAGAGTTTCAGAAGCTGAGCAAATCTTCTTGAATATATCCAATAAGACAATGATATCTTGGAATTCGATGCTGGTTGGATATAACCAAAATGGCCGTGCCGGAGAAGCAATGAAGTTGTTCCGGGAGATGCATAGACTCCATCTTAAAAAAGACACGGTTACTATCTCCACTGTTCTAAGCTCATGCGGTTCCACATGCTCCCTGGAATTTGGAGAACAGATCTTTGCTCTTGCCACGACCACCGGTCTCAATTCCGACACCATCATCACGACTTCACTTATCGATCTTTACTGTAAAGCCGGCCTCGCCCAAACTGCCAGAAAGCTGTTCGATTCGGTGAACGTGTTCTCTACTGGGGCCGCCGACGAAGCCACATGGAACTCGATGCTAATGGGATATGCAATGAATGGTCACGGACCGGAGACACTTGATCTCTTCAAAGCCATGCGAACGAATCCAAATTTGAAGCCAAACGATGTGACGTTCATCGGAGTACTGACCGGGTGCTGCCACTGTGGGCTGGTCGAGGAAGGTCGGAGATGGTTCAACGCTATGGAGAACGAATTCAACATTGTACCGAGCATTGAACATTATTCTTGCATGGTCGATCTGTTTATCCGCGCTGGCCGGTTAAATGAAGCTGTGGATTTCTCGAACGTCATGCCAGCCGGAAGTCGCGATGCCGGCATACTGACGACTTTGTTGAGAGGGTGTGTTGTAGAGGGAGGAGGAGTCGGACAAGAGATTTCAGAGAGGTTGACTGAGATGAATGGAAAGAAGGAAGCTTCCTGGTATGTCGAGCTCTCAAATCAGTATGCTTCTCGAGGGAATTGGGTGAGATCCGAGGAGATCAGGAAGACGATGCGTGAGAGATCCATCGTCAAAGATCCTGGCTGTAGTTGGATTAATGTGTGATGATTAACAATCGTGCCGGCGACCAAATCTCCTTTTATGGCTCCATGTAACAATCGTGCCGGCAACTAACTCTCTTCCGTTTCCGTTCTGGATCGAAGAATAAAGACCGCGAAGAAGAGGAGTGGATTCCGCAAGCAAGAAAGTGATTTTCGACGGAGAATAGGAATGGGATGCGGTGGTTCGAAATCGAATAGGAGATCGACAGCAATAAAGCCGATATCTCGTTGCAAAGATTGGAGGAAACAGATCAAGAGAGTCATCGGCGCCCGAGAAGCTTTCGAACGTGCACATGACGCGTACAATAACGGTCTTTGCAATGTCGGCGTGGCAATTCAACAGTTTGTCCTCAATGATCTCTCTGTATCATCTTCTTCTTCTTCTGAATATTCAAAGACGAATACGGAAAAATCTAAGACTGGTAAAAAGAACACCAACACTTCCTCCTCGCCGTTGCATTCTTTAGCGGAAGAAGAAGGAGAAGAAGATTTGATCTCGCATACTACTTTCGAGGATTGCCGGTCCAATTTATCCGATGATGACGGCAAGAAGCAGCAGCTGCACGGTAATCTCCATGGATATCATACTTACGCCAAAAATGGCGATTTCTTTAGTATATTTGAGGAGTATCCATTTTGTAGCAAAATAAAAACTTCTCCTTCTCCAAAACTTGCCACATCTCCTCCTCCTCCGACACCACTTCCGCCAGGAGAAGAATCGGCGGGATGGGAGTTTCTCAATCCATTCGATACTTATGATCATGATTACTATTCGAGGTATAAGATCGGATTTATCGAGGGCAGCATAAACTCAACTGAAGTGAGAGAAAAGGAAGGGATTCCAGAATTGGAAAGTATATCGGAGGACGACGATGGGAATGTTGTGATCCATAATCTATCAGAAGTGATGAAGTCCCCGACGAAGAAATCAGTAATATTTGAAGTAGAATCTTCTCTACAGACGGAAGAAAGTGGACCACCAAGTCTTCAAACCGCATTATATGTGCAAGGAAACCGAGATACGAGGAAAGTAGCAGTCGAGATCGAAGAACATTTCGTAGCTGCTTCACGTTCCTCCGACGACATAATTAGCTGTAAGCCGACTGTCCTTGACATACTGTTCGTTTGGGAATCAAAATTGTTCGAAGAAGTTAAGGTAATTTTTTTGTATATTTTCTTAAACCTTAAGCCCTATTTTTTTTAAAAATCTCTTAACATCTGTGGATTCTCCAGAATGTAGAAAAACTGCGGATCACTTATGACAAGAAATTCAGGAAATTGGATCATCTTTCTCAAACAGGAGGAGAAGAAGATCAGAAGATTGGATCAACCAAATCTTCAATGCACGATCTGTTAATTCAGATTGAAATCTCTATCCGATCAATAAATTTGATTTCTCAAACGATACATAAGATGGTTAAAAAAGAGTTGCAGGATCATCTGGTTGAGTTATTTAAAGGGTATGTGATTATGTGAATCATCCCGATCTATTATTGAATTGAAATTCTTCTCTTCTAACCTAACTATTATTGACATTTCAAGATTCAAGAAAATGTGGAGCTGTTCATTGGAGTGTCATCAGAAGCAGCTCCTGGCTACGACAGAAACCAAGACCTGCAATGTAACATGGAAAATGGCCACCGATGCAAAGGCGACTGCACAATTGGAGCAGGAGTTCCTAAACTGGTCATTGCGTTTCAGCAAATGGATCAAAACTCAGAGAAGCTACATCAAATCGATACTTGATTGGGTAGAGTTTTTAGTGAATGATAAAGAAGTAGGAAAAACAGCTGTTGGGGGCGTCTTTTTGTCGAATGAAGCTCCTTGTATATTTGTATTATGCAAAGATTGGATGAAGTTGATGAATGGTGTTTCAGAGGATGGTGTGATTGCCTCGATGAATGCTTCGGCGGGAACTATGCATGATCTGTTGGAGATGCAGGATTTAGAAAAGTATCCATATAAAAGAAGGAGTAGGAGCATGATGATGAGGTGGTTGGGATGGATGTGTTCCCCCACCTTCAATTCAAAGGATTTGGAAACGAGTGAAGCAAAAGAGAAGCATGGTGAGATTGTCAGGCAATTGAATGGGGAAGCTTCGAGAATTTTAAGGACATGTCTGATTCCCATTCTTCACGCACTAGGATGTTTTATAAAGAACACTTCAACTTCTTATGAGGAGCTCGGAGCTGGCTCGCTCTTCCAAATAGATTGAGTAAACTGATTCGTGATTGGGGGCGGCCTTTAGGGTGGGAAAAAATCACTTTCACTCTATCCAAAGTTGTTGTAATTTGTTAAAAGATATAATGAAGTAGAAGTAAAGAAACATAAGAACAAGTACCAAACTCCCTATATATCGATCTGGTTAATAATACACCACTTGATACAAGTGCCATTGTACATGGCCTCAATGGGAGACAACCATCGTTCTGAGGTCGATACTTCACGTCCTTTCAAATCAGTTAAGGAAGCCATTGCTATCTTCAGCGAGCGTATACTCACCGGAGAACTCCACTTCCCAAACTACGATTATTGTGGAGTCGTCGCCAACATATCATCTCCTCCTCCACCACAACCATTGGAGGTCTTGGTAAGGAGATTGGGAGCGGAATTGGATGAGATGAAGAAAGACATGTCGTTTCTTAAGGAAAGGAATTTGGAAGTGGAGGTTGTTATGACATCTTTGGATTCGCAGATTCAAAAGAATGTATCTAAATTGTTGGAGATTCAAAAGTGTGGGCATTGTCGACACTCGCTTGGACATGCGCTAAGCATTGAAGCAATTATTGAGCAAGGGTTCAAGAGAGAAGCGAGAAAGGTGAAACCAATTGTTCCTCTTATTGGAGATATATTTAGGTCAATGAAAACGATGCTCAATAAGATGAACAAGTCTGTTTAGTTCATCAACTTTTATTTTTATAAGGAAAAATACTTTATTTTACAAGTAGAAAAATCTAATGATATACTAAAATTAAATAATCTTATCATCAGTTATATCATATGCGGTTGTTTTATTTGTGTTTTTTACGTACTTGGTTGTTAATACTCACACACAATCACACATGCACTAATGATCATGATATGTACTTAAAACATGCGAGTAAGACTTTTGTAACTTGTTCATGTTTTAATTATGCGACTTAAAAAATACAGCTGGACGAATTCAATCGATTCAAAGTCAACTCAAATGATACAAATTTAATAGTTTTTAAATGACTCCAAAATTCAATTTTGGTTAATCAAATCTCTCAACTATCCATCCCAGTTCCCACTACGAAAAAAAACACAACTCAAAGTCAAAGACTTCATCACATGCATGTGGATTGAGAGTAAAAGTCAAACGTAATGTAGATTCTTATTATTCTTCATCCAATCATCCATGTTACTAGCTAGTTTGTTCTATTATATATAAATTCGGAGCAAATTAAAATGGTCTTTGGATTTTAATCAAACGGTAAATATGAACCATTATTTCAATTGAATCTGAGCTTATAAAATCAATTTATACACATATGAACTACATGATCGATTGTAAATGCAAAGTCGATCTTCAATTCAAACGATGATGTTCATGACTATATTTCTATTCATCACTACCGTATTTTTCTCTCTCGCCTTTCCGACCACCGTAGGAGCTTCTTATTCTGGTTGGTCTCGTGCTCATGCCACATTCTACGGAGGCCGTGATGGCTCTGGAACTATGGGTACGTGAAATTAATGCATGTGTAGTGTTTTTTCTTTCGAAACTCGATCTTAATTAATTAAAATACTTAATTATTCTAAATGGACATACGTGTTTAGGCGGGGCATGTGGATACGGTAATCTCTACAAAAGAGGATACGGACTGAAGACGGCAGCATTGAGCAGCACTCTATTCAACCATGGAGCCTCCTGTGGAGGTTGCTACCAGATAGTCTGTGATGCGATCAAATCCCCCAAGTGGTGCCGGAAAAGAAAACACATCACCATAACCGCCACAAATTTTTGCCCACCGAACCCAGCTCTCCCCAACAACAACGGAGGGTGGTGCAACACTCCTCGGAAGCATTTCGACATGTCTCAACCGGCATGGGAGTCAATTGCGATCTACAAGGCAGGTATAGTCCCTGTGTACTACAGGAGTGTCGAGTGTCGTCGGAAAGGTGGTGTGAGGTTTACTATCAACGGAAGGAACTACTTCGAACTTGTTCTAGTCAGCAACGTCGCCGGAGTTGGGAGTGTCAAGGCGGTGTGGATCAAGGGTTCCAAGAAGAGGGGGTGGAAGGCCATGTCGAGGAATTGGGGCGCGAATTGGCATAGCTTGGATGATCTGAGGGGTCAGAGATTGTCATTTAGGGTGCAACTTACTGATGGGAGAATCAAAACTATGAATAACGTGGCACCTTCTAATTGGTCGTTTGGAATGACTTATACTTCCAATGTCCAATTTTAAAATGATTGTTGAAAAAAGAAGAAGATGAGGGTAATTTACACTATATTTCATAAGGTATTTAATATTTACATAAAAATTACGTCGACTTGTACCAGATCGACACGTGTTAAATATTCTTTTTTTAACAATTAAATTAAACTTTCACAGTTTCACATGAGTCACGAATTCACGACACAAAAATAGAAAAAAAAAACTCGATACGAAACTCGAACATTTCTCAAAAGGAAAAAAAAACATTACGACACCAACAGATCCTCCACATACCACAGTGCACAACATGAAAATCCTTTTTCTGTTCATCATCGATGCTACCGTCGCCGTCTCTATCGTCGTCATGAGAAAGTAGGCATCCGCACTTCACGCCTCCGCAAAAGTAACCAAAAAGGGGAGCACACGAGTCACAACATACGTTACATGTCGTCGAATCCCGATAGGTTTGCGTTTTTTGTTTGTTTGTTAGTTTGTTTATAGATAATCGAGTTTGATTGGGTTCAATGCATTTTTGAAGTTGAACCATCGTTAGATCTACTCACCCAACTCTGGAGTTTCAGAGAAGACAAAAGATGAGCAATGAAATTAACTCTGTTGTTGTTGGGATGAAAATGGATGTGCAAAGTAGAGACCTTCTCACTTGGGCACTTGTCAAAGTTTCCCAACCTGGCGACTCTGTTGTTGCTTTCCACGTTCTTCTTGAATCCAACTCCAATTCCTCTTCAATGGATTCTGTAGCCGATACCATCAATTCCACTCTTGCCGTGTATGCTGGTTTCTGCAATTTGAAGAAGGTGTTTCTCCTTTTCCCACTCTTCTTAGTCTTCTATAGAAATTTTATGATTTGGGTGTCTTGATATTTGCAGATTGATCTCAGTTTAAGCTTATGCCATTGTTCATCCATCCGCAAAGCTCTGGTCGACAAACTCCAATCTTTTCGATCTGCAAAATTGGTTCTGGGTGCCTCTAAACACAATCATGGCATTGGGTAATCAAACACATACTCTCTGGTTTAACAAAAAAACAGTAGTAGTTGATTCAATTCTTCATTGATTCATTTCCATCAGGATATATGCATCAACTGCCAAATACTGTGCTAGGAAGCTTTCTAACCTACACGAGGTGGTTGCACTGAACAACGGTAAAGTTGTCTTCCAAAGAGAAGGTATTTATGTTAATCATTGTCATGTTTTAAAAAAATTCCATCTATTCTTGCTTCTAAGAAATATAATTGTAGTCAGGTATAAATTTGGCAACTCTAAATAGAAGCAATGACGATACTTTATGTTTACTTCCACCCAAAAAATATGGGAAAAAAGTCGAATGCAAGCAAAACCGATCAAAAAATAATAAATCAATGCTTAAGAGGGCACCTCAACCAACTACTCTGGAAGAAAACACATCGGCGAAGAATAAGGTAACCTTAGTTCCTTCAGTTGAGGATTCAGTCAAGTCACCTTCCAAAAGTAGTTGGTTGTTGCTAGACAACAAGAAGATGAAGAAGAAATCTTTTGATAGATCCAAGTCTAGCTCCTCCTCCTCATCATCCTTGGACACAAAGTTAATGGGAAAGCTAGACAATAACACCGATGAAGAGTCTTTTCATGCAAGTTATAGATCAAGATGTCAATCATTCAATTTTCAACAACTCGTCGATGCAACTTCCAACTTCTCATCTGGTTTGTTCTTATGTTGTTTCTTCACAAGGGAATTTTTTTTGCTTGATTTTTTTCTTCCTCCTCTTATGGTTTTGATGGCACAGATAATTTAATTGGAAAAGGTGGAAACAGCTATGTTTATAAAGGAGTTCTTCATGATGGACGAGAAGTAGCAGTGAAAGTACTTAAGAAATCTGAAAAAATACTCGAAGGGTTTGCAATGGAGCTAGAAATAATTACCACACTGCATCATAACAATATCAACTCTTTATATGGATTTTGCTTTGAAGATAAGGGCGCCATATTGGTTTATGATTTCTTCTCAAGAGGAAACCTTGAAATCAACCTTCGTCCAAGTAAGTACGCCATCATTGGTTTTATTTGAAATTCATACATGATATGAGTGTATCATTGGTTTTATTTGAAATACAAGATTTGAAACCTGCATTGTTCTGATCTTCTTTGTTTGTTGTAATGGATTTGTTTGTGTATCTCAGATGCGAAGAGAGATAAGAACTCGATTGGTTGGGTCGAGAGATACAAGGTTGCAGTTGGTGTAGCAAAGGCTCTGAACTATCTTCACAGTGATGATGGGAAGGAATCAGAGGCAGTGTTCCACATGGATATAAAATCCTCCAACATTCTCCTTTCAGACGATTTCGAACCAAAAGTACACATTTCTATCTTAATTTCTTATGATAATTGTTAATTGCTAACTTTCTTTTCACTTGTCAGGTATCTGATTTTGGACTTTCAACATGGGCATCATCAGCTTTGTCGCAGACATGTACTAATGTTGCAGGGACATTTGGGTAGGTAACAATGCATACATATTGATTATTGATGCAACCTCTTAATATTCATACTCTTACAGATACATGGCTCCTGAATACTTCATGTGTGGCAAAGTAAGCGAAAAGATAGATGTCTATGCTTTCGGAGTTGTGCTTCTTGAGCTTCTTTCTGGAAGGAAGCCGATCGAAACTGGGAATCCAAATAGCCATGAGAGCATTGTCATGTGGGTAAGTAAGTAGGCAACCTGATATTTTTTGTTGTTTTGATTTTGTTTATAACATTGTATATTTGTAGGCAAAACCAATCCTTCAAACTATGAACTTGAAAAAATTAATAGACCCAAATTTAGGTTCTGAATACGACGAAGAAGCAGTAGTTAGGATGATGTTTGCGGCTTTTCTTTGCATTAGAAGATCTCCAACATTACGACCAAAAATATCTATAGTAAGTTCATTCATCTTTTGTTTGAAAACATCAAAGCAATTTCGACATCTTGTTATTTTTGTGATTTTATTCGAAAGGTTTTGGAGCTACTGAAAGGAGATGATACTAATTTGCTGAAATGGGCGAAGCTAGAAATGGAGTTGTCGGAAGAAAAAGAAAGATTGGATGTTTTTTCAAGAACTTGCTCTTCTATCGACATGAAATCTCATCATAGTATTGCATTTCTTGATTTGGAAGATGAAGATGTTTCTCCGTCAGTTTAGAATGACAGATCACACTATCAATTTTGTAAGAGTCCTCCTTAAAGCTTCAATTTAATAAATGTTTAGTTTTATATACATTTTTCTTTTGCCATTACTCATTAGTGTTCTTCAGGATAAATGGGAGGTGTTTTTCAAATTTTTAGAACAAACACAAACCATAATGCATTTCTAATTTTAATCATTCTTCATCAAAGCCTCAAAGCTTGGGAAAATAAATGACATTTTTGTCTTAATTATAAAATTCAAGTTTAAATATTATGCAAACAAATTACAAACTTTTTTTTTAAAAATGGATCATCATTCTTTTTTTTATTTATTTATGATTGAGGCCTTGAGGAGTTGAGGCCTGACTCCTGAGGGTATATTTTTAAATATTTACCTTCGATTCCTAACTTGAAAATTTAATAAAAATTACAGAAACTTTAATAATTTAAAAAATATATTTAAATAGAACATACGGTTAATAGCAGATGGCTTGGTCCGTACCGGATCCAATCCATCTAACGGGGCACCCGACCCATTAATAAATAATTATTTAGAATTCCAAAACCTAAACCTTTTTTTCTTCCAGTTTCCACTTTTCTCATCTCACCATCTCACTAGTGATAGGTTACTGCACAATCATTCTATATCCACCGTTGATTTTTATCTCCGATTGTCGCCGGAGTCTCACTCTCTCTCTCTCTTGAATCCGCTCCCTATTTCGTTCTTCACTCTCTCGAGTTTCGACTGATGCGTCATCATCATCAATAAGCGTTGGTTTTTTATTTCACTATAACTCATGTATGTTAGTTCCGTTTTCAGCTTGTTTTATGGAACATCATATTATTCATATACTGTCGATTTTCTTTTACAATTTTTTTAACCTACTTTGTTTTTTTTTGAAATTTCCTAAATTATCAATTTTGTGATCTTGATCGGGTCGTTTTTTAATCTAAGAGAGGAATTTTCGATCAACATTTCGAGGAAGGGTGATTTGTAAAATAAAAAGAGATTTGCGTTGGAGAGGTGAGCAAAGATGGTTTTTGTTCGGAAGATGGTTGGCGAGAGTCCAAAGAAACTTTCCAGTCTGATAGACATTGCCAATATCCCTTCCAGCACACTTCGTGATTTTCTTGGGAAATCTCAAATCTCATGTCTTGGATGTTTTATTTCCGTTTGGGGGTACATCAAGACAAATAATCTCCAGGTATTCTTTCTACCTTTTTTAATGATTTTTTAATCTTTTGGAAAAAAAGTTAATTTGGGGTTCACGCAATTTTTTGATCAATTAGAATCTATAATTTTTATATTTACTACAGTATCACCATCCCTGGTTTTTTTTATCAGATATATTTTTGACTATTGAGTGTTCAAGGCTATGGAAAAAAATATTTGTTTTATCTCTGATACATAGTTTTTTTTTTATGTAAGATAAGTTTAAATCTTCATAATGCTGATTGGATGAGGTTCAATGTGTTGGTTGTTTAACAATTAACAGTAACTTGTGTTGCAGTTTTCAATCATGTCGTTTACTTGACATTAATTGATTAAGTTTGTTGAGATTTGGTTGTTAAAACTGTGTTTAATGTACAGGATCCAAGAAACAAAAATGTTGTTAACTGTGATGACAAGCTAAAAAGTATACTCTTGGGAAAATCTCAGGTTCAGCTTGCAGAATTGCCCAGGCTGATCAAGTTACATTTTCCAAAGAAACCCAAGTAATTTAAAATTTAAATCTTCTCTTTTCTTAAAATAATCTAGTACTTTAGAGTATTTTTAAACTTGTTCGTGCAAACCCAACCAGCAACCGTTTGGTAGAGTTTGGATATGGTTCAGTTGATTTTTTGGATACATCATTTTTTAAACATGAAACCCACAAACCCGATAATTTTTTGGGTGTTGCAAATGTTTGAAACTTTTGGCATCTAAATACCTGATAAACCCAAAATTCATACACTAAAATCCACCGATACATTTATACACCTCCCCACATTTAGATTCCTATATAAATAATACAATTTGCCCCAATGCCAAATATTTACAATTAAAGTTTGAAGTTAACTTTGTCCAGTTATCCAATTAACATGTGAGTTTCCACATTCCAGACTGAGAAACTAAGAATGAAGCCAACAAATCCTAATTGCCCAAGTCTACATGACGCAGGAGCCAAGAAGCAAAGAGATTGATGATGGTGATATCATTCTTATTGTGTATTCTTCAATTCGTTAACATATAATGAATTGATGACCAATTTGATAGTTTGAAGTTTATTTTTCCTAATTTTGTAATGACCAGATGGAATTTTTCCGATTCCATTTAAGTTTGAATCCTTTTGATTTTGTTAATTTAAGTTTAAGAGCAGAGAGCAAGGTCTGTGTTTGAAGGGATGGTCCTAACCATCTAATTAACAGTTGTAATGTGACGATTAAAAAATTGATTAAGGAGTTTGCTATTACACGATATATTAAGTGCGATAAGTAGAATACAAAGTCCGATAATGAAGAGTAAGCGATAATGAAATAAACGTTACATTGGAAGCGACACGACCACGTCATCGATCGTGGCCGTGCCGCCGTAGTATTTGGATCGGAGGCGTTGGCAACGGTCCTTGTGGCAGTGCTTGGCATCCTCCGGTGGTCGACATCGTCCATTGAAGATCTCCAGTGCTTTGTGTCGTTGGAGAGGCTTTGGGGTTCCGGGGTCGCCTGAGTTCCGGTGAAGTTTGTAGTGGAAACCATCTGATTGAAAAGTTAACCTTGATATGTTGATTCTTGGGATGTATATATCACCTTTTGAAAAGATAGCCGTTGGTGACCTGTAGTGGTGAATGTATATATTATTAGTTGTAATGGATGAAAAATAGTGCATGAAATATATATGTTTGGGTTGTAATATTTGATAGACTGGAATTTTCTGGATTATGATTTATGAATGTTTGAGTAGATTTAAATGCATAAAAAAACATTTATTACAAGAAAATGAAGAAACAATGAAAAGCTGGATTAAATATTGGATATGTTATGGGCCATAGGTTTGACTTTTGGCATAACTGCCTAACAGCCTTAGTAAGTGAATTGACTTTTGGTTAGGTCATTGTCAATTTTTGGTAACCAATAAAATAATAAAAAAATAATGGGTGGAAATTTTGTGGGAAACGGAGAAGAACAGGTTAGTTCATGAACGAACGTGCGAAACAAATAAACAAAGAAACCAAAGCTTTCTCATCCTCTCAAAGAAGGAAGACTGGATCGATCGGCGGAATACATCTGGTGTTCTCCATGTTCTAGAAGCTAGCGGGCAGCCATGTTTGAGTGTAAGCTTAAATTGTCTGAACCAAATCCATGCTGCTTTACAGTTGATTTCTGCAAATCAACATGATTTCTTGTTTATTTCAAGTATTCCGATCAGGGAGGAAGAACAAGACGGATAAAGGAATTACCAACCAACCAGTCTCCCCACCATCTCCATCTCCACCTCCGCCTCCGCCAGTGGTGGCTTCTAGAAGGAAGTTCCAAATTCCGGTCATGGACAATTTCAAAAAGAAGCGTCTGGACAGCTTGGATTCTTGGACATCTCGTCTCGAGCAACTTCACGCTACCTACCGTCCACGTTCCAGTGATGACGGTAATGACAGGTGGGAGGCAGATTTCTCACAGCTTTTTATCGGTAACAAGTTTGCAACCGGAACAGACAGCAGAATCTATCGTGGGATTTATAAGAATACTGCTGTGGCAGTGAAGTTGATCAAAGTCTCCGAACAAGAAGACGAAAACAGAGAACGATTGGAGGAACAGTTTGATTCTGAAGTCAACCTACTCATTAAACTCTCTCATCCTAATGTTGTACAGGTCAGCTTGTCCTCTTCTTTTATTCATATTCATGGAATGAATTGTGAATTAACTAGTTGATGTATGGATATTGTGATTTTATATTCATGGCTTCTTAATCATGTGGTTTAATTTGCAGATAATTGCGGCTTGCAGGAAACCTCCTGTTTATTTTATAATCACAGAATACATGTCTCAGGGAACTCTCAAAATGTATCTCCACGAGAAAGGACCCTACTCTCTTACAATGGAGATTGTTCTAAGACTGGCACTTGATATTTCTAGAGGCATGAAGCATATTCATTCCCTGGGCGTGATCCATCGAGATTTGAAATCTGACAACTTGCTTCTTAATGATGAAATGAGAGTTAAGATTGGGGATTTTGGCACTTCGTGTATAGCAAATGAATGTAGAGGCAACAAATGTAAAATGGCAGGAACTTATCGTTGGATGGCACCAGAGATGTTCAAAGAGAAGGTGTACACTAAAAAAGTCGATATCTATAGCTTTGGAATTGTGCTTTGGGAACTCACAACAGCACTTATTCCTTTTCAAGGAATGACTCCCATTCAGGCTGCTTATGCTGCCTGCGAAAAGGTAATTAATTATTCCTTTAAACACTCTAATTTGCTCAACTAATTGTCCAATTTTCACCATATGTTTTCGCTAATCCAAGTTTCAAAGATTGCTGTGAACTGTCATCAATTATGTTTTGTGTTATGTTTTCCTTCTTCTTTATGATCAGGACATGCGTCCTAAGTTGGCGACAAACTGCTCTCCTGCAATCAACAAACTAATAGAAAATTGCTGGGCAGCCAACCCTGCAAAGCGCCTAGCTTTCACTGACATTGTTTCAATCTTGGAAATGTATGAGGATTGTCTCAACAAGGGAGTTCCTTTGACATCGTCGTATTCAGATCAATTACAAACTGAAGTGTCTTTTTCGGATCGCCTCAAAGGTTTCATATTGCCAGGAAGCTCCATACCTCTACATGCCTGATATCAATATATCGTGCATATATATATATTTCAACTCCTAGCATCTTATTACATATGTGAAGAATAAATATATATAATGCACAGGCTGCTTTCCATAAATAAATATAACTAACTACCTATATCACTGCATCAGTTTACTAGTTTTGTATATATATAGTTAATACATACAATGTAATAATTAGGTAAGAAGATGAATCAAAAATTGGAATTCTTCTGAGGTTAATTACATAATAAGAATTTATAAAAACATCTTTGTAAAAAATGAATAACTAAAAATAAATTATAAAATGGTTGAGTTTGGAATAAATTGGAAAAATAAAACATCCAAAGATTGGAAATGTATATTGTTTTTCAACAATTATAAATTTCTCAAATCAATAGACAAGATTTAAAAAGTAACTGTTAATTATTATATATCAAATACACAGGCAACACGGCCAAATTTGGTTAATTTGCAATAAAACCCATATATATCTCTAATCTAAACCAAGGAAAATATCAAATTAACTTCATATTACAAGATCAATGAATTTTGGTGTCCATGTATTCAGAGTTTAACTTGAAAACAAGAAATTAACTCCAAACTGCAACTAAAATAAACTCACAGATTCTTCAAATCTTGTCCAAAACAAAATCTGGAAATTTATTGATGGTGATGTTCTTTCCAATAATATCATCATCATCTTTGTTGTGACCATTTTCATCAGTATGTTGTTTGAATTCTGTATTTTGTACTTTTACTACCTTCTTCTCTTGAACAAATTTCTTTCTCCTCCTCTTTCTTTTCTGGTATCGCCAAGACAATTAGTGGCAGAATGGCTCTTGTTCTCCTCATTCCTCCTTCTCAATAATATGATGGATGCCTTCACTATTAGGAGATCGATCCCATCGAATCCAAAATACTTTGTAACATTCAAAACAGTTACAACTCAAGGGATCAGTCTTCCCTTGAGTTCTTCTTTCTCATCTTCTTCTTGGGTCCTCTGCTTTTTTCCTCCTCATCTTCATAACGACGGTGACGAGAAAGCATAAGATATTCAACCACTTGACGGTCTTCTGGCACTAGAAGATCAACCATGGCCTGTAAATGCTTCGGCAAATTGTGCAAGTAAAGAGAAGCACCACCACTCATTTTAGATGCTCTTCCACCTCTACCAGCCAATTCCCTCTTATATGAATCATTTGATTGAATTCAATTTGAATGTTTCATTGATAGTCAGTCCCTTGTTTTGAATGGGTATATTGATATTATTATTTTTAAAAAATCTGAGCTCACATATTCTCATAAATCATAATTAATAATTCTATAAATGACTGTTATAAATATGAATTTCTATCAAATCTGCACTGAACCAGTCTCATTTGATCCGTTCTCTATTATTATTATTTACTGGGTTAAACTTTTTTCATTAATAAAAAATGTGGATTCTTTTTTTGAAAGAAAAAAGTGGAATTTATATGTACGGAGATTTTATTTAAAGTAAATAACATTGAAGTGGATAAACATAAATAAAATAAATGTAATGAGAATGTCTGTCCATTTGTTAACTGGTGGTTATACATCATTTGAGTTTGAAAATGTTGACTGGGTATATAAAATACAAAATGAGTAATTAACTACTAATTAACCCAGTAAATGGTATTTTAATTAATTACCAAATGATTTTAATTGTAAAATAAAAAATCCTGAATTATCTAGAAAAGGGAAGGAGACTAAGCTGAAGTGGAAGCAACACCATCATGGAGTGCCACTAGGGAAGCATAAGCCCCACCCTTGACATTGATTAAACTGTCATGACTCCCTTTCTCCACTATAGATCCATTCTTAACGACTGCTATTGTGTCAGCTCCTCTGATTGTGGATAATCGGTGCGCGACAACAATGGTTGTTCGATTCAGCATCATTTTTTCCAATGCATCTTGCACTATTCTCTCTGATTCCGCATCAAGTGCACTTGTTGCCTCATCTAATAACAATATTTTTGGGTTCTTTAGTATTGCACGTGCAATCGCAACTCGTTGTTTCTGTCCACCTGACAATTGTATTCCTCGTTCTCCAACAATCGTGTCATAACCCTGCAAATTCATGTGCATTTCATACATATAATAAAATTTCCAAAGCTTAATGAATATTTTATTCAACCTGTTGTAGACCATCTATGAATCTGCTGGCATTTGCAGATTCTGCAGAAGCGATGATATCAGATTCAGCAATCTCATCCTCTTTTCCGTATGCTATATTTGCTCGGATAGTATCATTAAATAATACTGGTTCTTGACTCACCAGGCCCATTTGTTGTCTGAACCATCGTAATTTTAGGTCCTTTATATCAACTCCATCAAGCAAAATATGACCAGAGTCGGGATCAAAGAATCGTTGTAGCAATGATATTACCGTCGATTTTCCAGATCCACTTTCTCCAACCAAGGCAATTACCTGAATAATAATATATAATAAATGTTAATTACATATAAAGAAAAATAGACAGGGAACTAAATTGGCGTCACATTAACTATTAAGATTTAAGATTCAAGTCTTGTTGTGTACATATTTTCATTAAATTTTCACTACGATGTAACCGGTGATATATTAAAAAAAGACATACCTTTCCAGAATCTGCGGTAAAGGTAAGATCTTGGAATATCGGAACATTAGGTCTGGTAGGATAAGTGAATTTAACATGCTGAAACAAGATATTTCCTCTCACTTGTTCTAAGACCGTTCCTGAATTGTCATTTGAATCAATCTTCGATTTTCGATCGAGAATGGAAAATATAGAAGTTGATGCAGACTTGGCTTTGGTAACATCAGGTCCCAAAGAACTTGTTTGAGAAATCCCCATAGCTGCCATTAGTAGAACGAATAAGACCTAACATATAAGTAGAAGATAATAAGAATAAAAACTAAAGTTGTGTATTAATTAATATTAGTTCATGAAATATGGAATATTATCCATACAAACCCTAAAAATATCATCGAAAGTGACAAGTCCTTGCTTCATGAGTTGAGCTCCAGAATAAAAAATTGTTGCATATGCACAAAATAATAAGAAAAATGAAGCACCGAAGCCAATGCCACTGATTACACCTTCTCTAATTCCCGACTTCAACGGAACTTCACATTTTTTCATGTATAATTTCAACACTGTTTCTTCTGCAGTAAAGGAAGCAACTGTTCTAATATTTCCCACTGCATCATTTGCAACTTGACTTGCTTCTTCATATATCATCTACATGAACAATTTAAAGGGTAAAATTTTATTTTTCATTAAAGAAACAACTAAAGATAACAACAAGCTAAAAAAATCACTATAAATTTTTATAAATGAAAAATTATATCATTACAATTAAATAAAATTATACCTTTGTCTCTTCACCAGACCCTTTCAAGTATTTCATTTGAATATATCCATTGAGACCCATCAATGGTATTAATGCAAATATAATTAACGATAGTTGCCAACTTGCAGTGAAAGCAATGAGAAGACCAGCGACTATAGAAGTAGTGTTTTGAACAATCATGGCAAGATAATCACCCACAAGACCTTTAACTGCTGCAGCATCTGTAGAAAGTCTCGCACCAATTGCTCCACTTGAATTCTCGGGATTATCAAACCAACTGACTTCCATGTGAACCACCTTCTCAAAACACATGGATCGGATTCTTTTCACTAAATGAGTCCCCGCAATTGCGAACAAGTATGATTTTACTGGCATTACAAAGATTGCTTCTAATCCACACAACATAAACATCAATGCCCAAAAATTCAATTCCCTTTGTAGTCTGGATGGTGTCTTGTAGAATGCATTTATTATACTGGATAATAGGAATCCAAATATTGGAAGGACCAGACCATCAATTATTGCAGCAATTGTGCCCAAGATAAGGATTGGAATTTCTGGCTTGTTAAAACTGGCAAGTCGCATGATGGATACTTGTTGTGGCATCTGTGTTTGGTCTTGGGTTTTGATATCTAACCTTTTCAGTTCAAAATTGCCAAAGGATCCCATTGGTAATGAAAGTGATCTACTGAAAGAATGTTTTTTATAACCATTCCCCATAGAAGAATCTCGGCTAATATTCCACTGTGAAGAATCATTACTTACAGATGATTTATGAGATGTCTCCTTTCCATGGAATCAGTACTATTGTTATTTTCCATACTACTAGTATCATGGTTTATTTCTTGTAATCTTATAAGCTGGGAATAAGCTCCATTGTGATCTTCGATCAGTTCTGAATGTGGCCCTAAAAATAAACGATATATATTATGATTAAGAACCCAACAATTAAGTAGTGGCGTGCATTAAATTTTGTACCTTTCTCTACAATAGATCCTCGATGAATCACTGCAATAGTATCTGCATTCTTTACGGTACTTAATCGATGTGCAACGATCACAGTGGTTCGATGAACCATTCCTCTTTCGAGTGCCGCTTGAACAATTTTCTCTGATTCTACATCAAGTGCGCTTGTGGCTTCATCAAGAAGTAGGATTTTTGGATTTTTCAAAATTGCTCGAGCAAGAGCAATTCTTTGTTTTTGTCCTCCTGACAATTGAGTTCCATGCTCTCCAACCATTGTATCATAACCCTAATATAACTATATAGCTTAAAAGAAAACAAAAAACGGTGTATATATATGATGGATATACTGATATATAGAGAGAGTTGGAAGAACCTGTGGCATTTTATTGATAAATTCTGAAGCATTTGCAAGTTCAGAAGCACCTTCAATATCTTCAAGAGTTGCATCATCCTTACCATAGGAGATATTATCTCGAATACTTGATGAAAACAAAATTGGTTCTTGACTTACAAGCCCAATTTGTTTCCTTATCCATCTCAACTGAAACTCCTTGAGATTTATACCATCTATAAGAACTTCTCCAGATTGCGGATCATAAAATCTCTCGATTAATGATATAATTGTAGATTTTCCACTACCACTTTCCCCTACTAACGCAACACACTCACCTCTTTTTATAGACAAAGAGAATCCTGCGAATATTCGCTCATTTGGTCTTGTTGGATAACTAAAAACTACATTTCTAAGTTCGATATCACCATGAATATCATCGACCATTCTTTCAGAATTTTCAAAAGAATCTATCTCTGGTTTTCTATCAATTATCTCGAACATTTTGTAACCTGCAGCTCGTCCTGCTGCAAATGCCGAAAGGCAAGGTGACGCTTGTCCTAAAGAACTACAAAGAGGAAAAAAGATAATCATTTTTTTAAACTATCAAGTGATATTATATGTATGTGGAGATGAAAAAATAAAACTTACAAAGAAGCAGTCAAGACTGCGAAAATGACGTTGATGACTTTTCCACCAGTATATCCATGGTTAATAATTAGCTGTCCTCCGTACCAAATACCTAAAGAATATCCACAAAACATAACAAACATCACAACTCCAAGTCCTAATCCTGTGCTAAATCCTTCATAGACATTAGCACTTGCGGCCTTCTTAAGCGACTCTTTATATTTATCAACAGCTTTATTTTCACTTGTAAAAGATACGACCTAAACAATGAATTACAAATCCATGTGAGTTGAATTATATATCTCGATGGACAATAACATGTATATATGATTTTTCTTCTTCTCAAATGTACAGTTCGTACAAGGAACTAAATCAGTTCCCACCCAATTTTTCAGTTCCTACCCAATCCAGTTCAGATATTAGATTGGCGGATCTGACGGAGACTGCGCAAAAAATTACGCACCACTCTCCCCCTTGGGGACTACTATGGAATGCTATTGGGTGCTTGTCGTGGCATATATGGACGAAAAAAAATAAAAGATATAGACAGCACGTTAGTAGGCCTCCTGAGAAGAGATTCCTTAAAGAGGTCATTAAAGATATCAGTCTCTCCTTTGATCTAGAGTATTACAAGAAGAGTTGTTGTCACCTTTTGGAGACATATATGATGGAAGTATGGGAGACCAACCTTCTGAGACAGCGTATTTAGTTACTGTATAACTAGACTACATAGCTAATGAGAAAGAGTCAATGAGCTTTTTGCTCATTTCTTTTTACTTATGTTTCTATTTTTATACTCTATGTAAACTAGGCATTGACCTTATTTTTTTTAATAAAATCAACTCAAGAGGTCACAGTAATTATTAAAGTTTCTGAAGATTTAAGATTCAAGTCTCGTTGTGTACGTAATTTTTATTAAATTTGTACTACGATGTAATTGGTGATATATTATGCGGCTCTGGTATATAAAAAAACGTACCGTTCGTATTGAACTGACAGTTTGTTCGACGATATTTGCAGCTTCTGCGTAAGCGAGTTGTCCACGTGTAGCCATTTTACCAACAATTGTTGCCAATAATGCGGCAGAAGCAACAAGTGGAGGAATGGTGGCCGTCATTACAAGAGTTAACATCCATCCTTTAACAAATGCAACAACAAATCCTCCAAAGAACGTTGATAATAACTGAATAAACTTGGCAACCTATTAATTATTAGGTTTAAATTCATAATTGATAAAAATAAATAAAATGAAAATTAATTATCGAAATAATGAATATATATGTATGAATTATGATGGGTGGATTAATTAAAATTTAATACCTTCTCGCCCATGGCTTCTTGTATTAAGAGAGTATCACATGACATCCGTCCAACAATTTCACCAGTGTTGGTATCTTTGTCGAAAAATGCAATCTCCTGCCTTAGAATAGTTTTCAAGTATAGACTTCTTATCCGGGATGCTTGCTTTTCGCCCGTGATCGTCCAACAAATCACCTCTAAACACATGGACGAACGATCGAGATTATTTAGAATCTTATATTTTGACAATGTTTATAGAAATGAATAAAATGATGGAGATACTTACGCAGAGAAGATACCGCCCCTGTTGCAATAGCCAGATATACAAATTCCAATGATACCTAATTAGGATGATTTAAAATTTAAATACAAAATTTTCAACAACAGATAATTTCTTTATGGAATATATATTAGGCGGATCGAAAAATAAAAATCCCCCATTTTGTCGGACCATCTGGATCAGACCCGGGCCCATTCCCAGCGGCCAGCTCTATTGATGAGTCGTTGAGAATCAGTTTGATTAATTAATCGTGCTATATTTTACCTTAACAACAGCATTGAACAATGCATCGATATCTGAATTGCTTCCAAACGATTGAATCATATTTCCAAACAAAACAGTCATGATCGGCATAGCAAGTCCGTTTGCGACGGCACAAATTGTGCCGACGATCATCAACGTTACGTCAAGAGAGTCTGCAAAGGAGAACAACTTGTAGTATGGAATCATTTCAAGATCGGCGCCGCCGTCTTCATTTCCACTATCTGACGTCCAAGAAGAATGAAGAGACGCATTATTCTTTTCTGGTTCCGAATTGACCGAATCAGGTGCATAGCTCTTATTGTCACCCAATACACTGATCTCGTTGTTCTCCATTTTATCAACTGTTGGACTAAAACACATGACAACATCAATTCCAATATGTGAATGAATGCAAAAGAGATCGAGAAACAAATATGTATGTACCTTGCAGTAATGGCGGGCGGATTGCTTGCAGAGTTTCCGACAAAATGGAGATGGAATATTTATTGATAGCGAGACTGCACCAGCACCACGTATGTCCTATTATTTCATGGATCAAAATCGACCCAAAAATTCTATATGGGGGGGGGTCCAAAAAGAGAGAATCACCTTACCTTTAATGGAATCTCATTTGAGACCAATAAAACTGAAATATTTCCTTTCCAAGTAAACTTGCAGTACAAGTCAGGGTTCATATTGCAATTATTCCCATAAAATCAAGAAATTAACTAACTAACAAACAAAACCCTCTCCCCACATCCTCTCGTTCAAAACCCTAGAATTGAATAACCTAAAATCTAAATTCCTCCTCCCATGATCCTATCCCACCGTTCTCGACTTTTCATTTACTCAAATACCCATTTCCGTTCAGGATTCTACAAGATAGAAGCCAACGGCGGGAACTTGGTATAATTCCCGATTTTTCTAATCAGGTTAGTTTTTTGAAACTTGTCTGCTTTACCCCTTTTTTTATTTTGTTCTTCAACCCTTGTTCATCAAGCTAGCTGTTATATATTTTTTTCTTTTTGATTTTTACTGATTTCTGATCAAACAACACCGAATGAGATTATTGTTCAGAGTTCAAACAGATTGTTCGACACTTGTACATGAAATCGATTCAAAGTTTCAAAAAAGGTTATTATTCATTTATAGTAGATTCATCCATTTCCAAGGTTTTTTTATTGTTATTAGATTGTCACTGATTCTGATTATTTTTAGGAGATTGATTTTCATTTATCATGTTCTAACTATTCTAATTATTTACCATTTAAACTTCCTAATATTTAGTATTTTTTACATTGCAGGATTCTTCTTCTTGTAGACGAAGGATGTCTTTATTCTCTAGAACCAAGAAGACAACTATTTTTCGTCTTTTCTCTGCCCCAGCCAACCACACTGAAGTAACTAGACTCTCAAACCCTAATGCTATTTACACTGATCCTACACAAACCAAACACTCTATATTCACAAGGGATTCAATTATTTCACGATGTTTCTCACAAGCCACAACTGGGAATCGAGTGAGGACGTCAGGCTATGTTCTTGCTCCTCTGGGGATCGAATGGTTACAACTGCAGAGACAGTTGCTGAGGAATGCCTCCACAGCCACGGCTGGGAAACCACTACCTCCTGGAGGAGACTCCAACGACCAAAAGATGGTCAAAGAAGCATCACCAGAAGAGTGTGATCAGGCGGTTGAGGGGCTGACGATGGCTAAGCTTAAGGCCAAATCAAAGAAGCACCTGGAGACGCCCAAGGAAGTTAAGTCATTGCTCACAAAAATCGAGACGATCATTCTTAGGATCGTTCCATCCCTCAGAGCTCTTGCTTCCATGACCAGGTTTTTTTTTCAATTTTTCAATTCCGACTCATTGCTCTTTTTAGTTTCTGTTTTTTTGGAACTTGGAATAAACTAAATGCACGTGCTCTGCGTATTGGTAGGAAGGATTGGCTAACAAAATTGACATATTGGAAAGATGAATTTTTCTCGACACTGCAGCATTACTGGTTGGGTTTGAAGTTGCTCATGGTGGATGTTAGGATTTCATCAAGGTTGTTGCTTAAGTTGGGTTCTGGGAAGAGTCTGTCTAGAAGAGAGCGACAACAGCTCACTCGAACCACAGCAGATATTTTTAGATTGGTTCCATTTGCTGTTTTTATACTTGTCCCTTTTATGGAGTTCTTGTTACCAGTTTTCCTTAAGTTGTTTCCCAATATGTTACCATCCACATTCCAGGACAAGATGAAAGAGCAGGTTGGCAGTGCATGCCCAATTTTTCTTCTTATCAATGATTGAACTAATGGTCCATTTACCCATTCTTCTGTGACAATTCATAAAATGCAGGAAGCTCTAAAAAGAAAACTTAATGCAAGAATAGAATATGCAAAATTTTTACAGGATACTGCTCAAGAAATGGCCAAGGAAGTTCAAATATCACGCAGTGGAGAAATTAAACAAACTGCAGAAGATCTTGATGATTTTTTGAACAAGGTTATTTTTTAATTTTCTTTTATTATCTTGTTCTATTAAACATGTTCTGATCTTGAAATAATTGTATTTGCACATTGATTCTAATAGGTCAGGACTGGTACCTATGTTTCAAATGAAGAAATCTTAGGCTTTGCAAAGCTTTTTAACGATGAGCTGACACTAGATAATATTAGCAGGTTTTTTCGTTTACGATTTGCACTGGAAATTGTCTGATTTGCTTCAATCTTAGATGTTTCATCTAGAGAAGTTCCCTTTTCAGGTTCAACAGTTCCTTGTTTTCTTTACACTATGCTCATATAAGCACTTTTTCTTGCAGGCCAAGAGTAGTCAACATGTGTAAGTATATGGGGATTCAGCCTTATGGAACTGATAACTATTTGCGCTATATGCTCAGAAAAAAAATAAGAGAGTAAGTTTCCATGATTAATTGACTATTCATTACGTATCATAAATGGGTGATGTATTGAAAAACAGTGAGTTTTTATGATTTATTTATATGTCATAGCATCATATTGCCTATATCTTGTCAAAACAACAGAATTATTGATCATGTAATATCTAATGGTCCAAAAAATCAAAGACAAGCCTTTTGCTAGAGTTATAAATGGAGTAATGGATTATCCCAATTCCCAATCATTCTTAGAAAATAAAATATCAGCATTCAATTGATAATATTAACATTCTAAATGTTATTAATACTTAAAGTTCACGAGTTGAACTCTCATTTTGAATTGTGATACCCACTTTGATTTTAACTGGTAATATATTATCATTATTATGTGGGTTTTGAAATTCTAATATGTCACATAAAAGTTTACACTTCTATTTCTGCCTTGGTAAGAGGAGGTGTTTCCGTTTCAAATGGGAAGCCATAATCTATACCCTCAAAGCTTATGGTTTCTCCCCCCCTCTTATGCAAAATGATCTGTAAGTGTATTTCTACTGCTTTTTTCTTTGTATTGGTAGAGGAGTCCCCCACCCTTTCAGAGCTAAAGAGGCATTAGACAAAGTGATCGACTCTCCCTAATCCTTTAATTCCTTTTCAACATGGTAATGTACACTTTGAGCAGACTCATTGATTGGGAGGTCAAAAATAAGAGGATGGATATATACAAACTAGGAATGAACAACGAGGCGAGTGGGCTGAGCCTAAGGGTGTTTGGGCTCGGTTCGTTTTTTAAACGACCTTAGAAAATGCTCGGGTTCGGTTCTTTTATAAACGGGTCTGAACATGTTCGATGAGCCTAAAGAGCTCAGAACACCCTAAAGATCCTAAAGAACATGTTCGGATGCAAAATAAGCCTAAAGAGCTCAGAAGAAAAAAACTCGGACTCGGCTTGATTACATAAACGAGTCCGAGCTTTATATTCATCCCTAAATGGAACCATATCCATTACCCATCAAATCTACACTGATAATATACTCATCTTTGCAAAGGCTAAGCAAAAATCACTAAAAAGTAAAAATTGTAAACACTCCTTGATACCTTCACACAATTCTCAGAATTAAAGGTTAACTAAGGTAAGAGTTAACATTCTCCAAGGTTCGTGAAGAATATACCTCCTACACAGAATACTAGGATTCACCATAACAAAACTTCCCACCCTTTACCTTGGATTACCCATTACAGGAAAGAAAAAGTCACACAATCAGTGCTGGAAATTAATCCAGCCAATTAAGGCCCTACTCTACAAATGGAGTCGAAAATGTCTGGTTAAGCCAGCTGGTTAACTGGATCATTTCTGGAAAATAATACCTACTTGGCCCAAGACATCACACTTCAATCAATAGAGGAAAAAGTCTAGAAACTAGCATATAACTTTATTTGGGATAAAAGGAAACTTAGGAAGGGAATCCTCTGGGCACAAATGATCCTGCCCAAGTCAGAAGGAGAGTTAGGGGCCAGAGATTTACCTATCATCAATTCATCACTAAGACAGTGAATATTTAAAGAGCCTCAAGGCTCTGAGAGAAATCAGACTCTCTAATGTTTAAATAGTTTCAAAATAGGTACATCAAAAAGAAACCCCTACTAGGAATCTGAAATCCAGATAAGGCACTTCAATAAATATGATGTTTAAAGTTTTTTATTTCTGTAATATTATTTTTTTATGCACAAAACATATTTTATTGTTTATTGACTTTATTCAATTACTTGTTCATTGTGTTTTTCTGTGTCATTATTCCATGAACTATATTTCTTAATAAATATGATGTTTTCTACATTTAATCAACAGGATAAAAGAAGATGACATACTTATACAGTCCGAGGGTTTAGAATCTCTTTCAGAGAGCGAGCTTCGGCAAGCTTGTAGGGAACGAGGGTACTTGGGTTTGGTTTCTACAGAGGATATGCGTCAACAGGTTTTCATTATATGATTTCATTATGATTTTCTTTAATGTCAGATTTATTGATATGTTTCCAAAAATGGATCTCCATTAATGGATTGGTTTTCCTTTTATAAGTTTAAAATATTTATTTAGATTTTAGTGTGTAGTCAAAAATTATTAAATAATTAATATAGTGCCACATGACTCCCCTTTTCTTTAATGTTAAGATTTGAAATTTAGATATTTAGTAGCATCTATAGCAGTTACCTGTTTTTTTTAATTGACAAGGGACATATTTCTATTCTTTTGCAGCTTCGAGATTGGTTAGACTTGTCTCTCAATCATGCATTACCGTCCTCCCTTATGATTCTATCGAGGTATTGATGTGATCATTATTATGTAATCTCTTCTCATATTGACAATCAGATAAGCATTCAATTTGTATGTTTTTTTGAAATGATAAAAAAAGGACACTTTGCTGAGATAAGAATAAGAAGGTTTTTACCGAAATCACTTTTATATTTGCATATCCATGGAGATTGAACCCTTTATCTCTTGTGGCCCATAAGGAAGTTACCAGTTACCACTTCACCTTGTGATTGAATACAAAGAAGTTGAAGGTTCAATCCTCACGGATACCAAAGTGTTGATTATTGACTATTTTGTAAAACAAGAACAATAACTACTTGTATTAGTTGTATACTTGTTCCACAGTTTCACTGATTTTTTTTGTAAATTTTCCAGAGCTTTCACTGTATCTGGAAAAATAAGACCACAAGATGCTGTTGTGGCCACACTCTCATCTTTGCCTGATGAAGTTGTGGATACTGTTGGTACTGGTCTGCCTTCTGAAGATTCTGTTTCAGAGAGAAGGAGAAAGTTGGAGTTCCTTGAGATGCAAGAAGAGCTCATTAAGGTTATTTACATTGAAATCATATATATGTATCATATCACTAATAAAATCTAATTCCATGTTGCATTTTTATTTTTTCGGTTTAGATTTCCCCTTTATATCCTATTTATCATACAAATATCTCATTTTTTTATATATTGAAATAACATTTCTTTCATAGTAGACAGTAGATATATGGTCTGGGATAAAATATATGGTTGGTGGAATTTGATCTGGTTATGAGTTATGACGTATGTAATTAACTCTTACGATTTGAGTTATTAGATTCATTACTGGAAAAATTAACAGCCATTATAAGAGCATTTGCATGTGTCAATTGGAACCCAATTCGTTTTAAAGCGGTGAATTTAAGTAAATGAGTAAAAAAAGATGTAAATATATATTATCGGTGAATATAACACATGGATACTGTTGTTCATGTTTTGTTTAGTTCACCATCTACAAGAGAGTTAAGTATTTATATTGCTCTATAAGAAATTTTGACGTTGGAAATAACTGAATATTTAAGAAATCCCAATTCTCATTTAAGAAATATTCCAGTAATTAAGCAGGATCAGACCTTTATCTTCCCAAAGATTGATCCTATCTGTACATCTTACCATCTTAGCTTGTATTTTTTAATTTTTTATAGAAATTATATCTTTTATTTTTCCTACAAGTCTGTAGTATATATTGTGGTAATTTTTTTTTTTACTACAACTAGATGCTAATACATTTGGGCAAATATGTAATGACTTGTTTGGTATTTGGATACATCAAATGTGTAGGAGGAAGAGAAAAAGGAAGAGAAGAAAGCTAAAATAAAAGAGCCTTTTATAGTGGAAGAGGATATTGCTTTGAATGAGATGACTGTTCCAACAGCTAAAGAAGTACAAAATATGGAAAATGAAAAGGCTTTAGAGAAACATGAACAGCTTTGCAAACTTAGCCGTGCTTTGGCTGTTCTCGCTTCAGCATCTGTGAGGATTTAAAATTATATTTACCTAAACATATTGTTATTCCTGTGATTTTTATACAATTATTCTTGTAATTGCTTGTAGTCTGTAAGCAGAGAGCGTGAAGAGTTCTTGGGCCTAGTTGATAAAGAAGTAAGTTATGATTTGCAAGGATACCGAAGTTCGATATTCGTGTTACATTTAATGTACCTTCTATATTTGTGATTAACTGAATACATTGCATCTCTCAGATACGACTTTATAATAGCATGCTGGAGAAGGAGGGCACTGATGGTGAGGAAGCAGCTAAAAAGGCATACAAGAAAGCTAGGAAAGAAAGTGATCATGCTCTTGAAGATGCTGCTGAAGATGAGATTTCCACGGCTCTAATAGACAAGGTAAACCTTGAACCTTCATTCCTATGCTTATCCTGAACCTACTTTGTTTCACAAATTTTGACTATGGTTTGAGGTATGTGGCTCTTGTTAAATTTTCATAACACGAGCCAGTCGTGCCATCGTAAGTGGATAATTGGGCAGATCTGAATGTAGATCTCTATAGTGCTTATTTAGCACGTTAAATACCATAATTCCCGATAGTGCTGGTGGCTGGTATATAGTGCATTCATGCTATGGGGTATCTCTGTGTCACATTCTATCTTTTATAGTTGATATGAGTTTTAATAAATTGTGATTCAGTGACTGTTTGTCTTGATTTTTATATTATTTGAGAGTAGTCTCTTTGTCTGATCACAGGTTGATGCCATGTTACGAAAACTCGAGAAAGAAATCGATGATGTTGATACAAAAATTGGTGATCGTTGGCAACTGCTTGACAGGTTTTTAAAAACTTATCTTCTCCATTTAAATGTGGAGTTAGTTTTACAACTAACTTTTTTGTGGAACATTAATATTTTCCTGGAACATTAGTAGTCAGTGATGATGAATTTGAATGCAGGGATCATGATGGTAAGGTCACACCAGAAGAGGTAGCTTCTGCAGCTGTTTATCTGAAAGATACATTGGGCAAGGAAGGTGTCCAGGAGCTCATAAGCAGCCTATCGAAAGACAAAGGTGGTGTTAAATATTTTTTATCATCTGATTGTGTTAATATCTTTTATCATCTAATTGTGTTAAATATCTTTTATCATCTGATTGTGTCAAATATCTTTTATCATCTGATTGTGTCAAATATCTTTTATCATCTGATTGTGTTTGTCCATTTTTTTACTACAGAAGGAAAAATTCGTGTTGAGGATATTGTGAGAATGAGCTCTCAGACTGACGAAAATCCAAGCGAATCAAGGGACAGCAGTAAATTAGTATAAAATTTGAATTAAAAAATTTAGAAGATACATCTGATATATATAGATAGATGTAGTTGGGTCAATGGTCAGTCATATCATATGAATAATCAAAGATGTGGACTGTTTTGTATTATTTCTGAAGTCACCAGTCAGGATCTCATCAGCAGTCAATCATCAGGGGGGAGGCCACAGGCCAGTGAGGGAAACAAACACTAAAGAGTAAATGATGTGGTATTTAATTTCATTATTTGTACTTTGTAAGCAACGAATGGTTAGAGTTTGAAAATAAAAATATGAGATCTGTGGGTTTATTTTATAAAAAGTCACCCAATTGGCTACGACAAAAATTCGGTATTCGTCGAACTATTCGTTTCGGATTCGGTTCGTTTCGGATTCAGTTCGATTATTAAACGAACTCGAACCTTGAAATAGATTCGTCGAACCGAATTCATAACGTTTTTATTATATTTTATTATTTTATATTTATATTAGAAATTTATATCATATAAGTTTTTATTATAAATTTATATTATGTATTTCATAACTTAGGAATATTTTTGCAATTTTTCATTAATATAATATATTAATGTTGGTTTTTAATCAACAAAAAAAGATGTCTAAAGGTTTACTCAACAAAAAATAGACTATAAACAATGTTTTTTTAATTGTTTATTTTTCAAAGATGAACATGTTTATTTTTAAGATGATGTAAAAAAAGTTCAACATTCGACGAACTATTCGGTTCGGTTATTAAACGAATCGAACTCAAACCCAAAAGTATGCTTGTTTATTTAAACGAACCGAACTAAATACTTAGGTATTCGGTTTGGTAGGCTCGAACCGAACATAAATTTTAGATTTCGAGGGGTGTTTCAATAAAGTCACCCTACAGGCTTCGCTTACTTATTGAATCTCAAGGCCGTCAATTGAGTGAGTGACCGACCCAAGCTCGACCGTCAATATGTGTCCAACTACTTTGTTGGGTAGTTAGGATTTTAAAAACAATGTGATCACCACCAACGGTCATAAAGCTACAGCCTACAAACTCTTGGAGACGTCACTGTCACTGAATATCGCAGATATATTGACCGTTGCAAAACCGGCGATATTCAAAATATAAATGAAATTGATTCCTCTGCGTTATTTCTATCTACGGGTCAACTGGAAGTCCCCTAAAGTCTAAACCAAAACAAACGTAGGCGATCAAGAATACCTCTTCCGCCGGAGAGAAATGGAATAAAAGAAAATCGGCAGTCGGCTGGAAGGGAATGTCGGCTAGCGTGCAAGATTGGATTGGATCAGATTCGATCATTGTCTTTAGTTAATATGGCAGCAAATTAACAAATTCGTCGATTTGTTTTTGTTCTTCGATCCTCAACGAATCGACGATGTCGGTGGCGGTTGGATCATCTTCGTCTGTGGGATTGGTCGATGAAGGGCAACAGATTCGTCGTCGGAGTTTCACCCCTTTTGTTATTATTCGTCGTCGCAGATTAATACCGTCAGATCACCATATCAGTGAACATAAGGTTGGGTTTTCTTCGTATTATTACCGCCTGCCGGAACATCATCTCAAGCTCTCCATCATTAAATTAGACGATTCATCCTTCGGTATTGAATTAAGATCGTCTTCCTTGTAATTAATTAATAGTTCGATACATACCTGATATATATACATCATTCACCATTTTTCGCTTCATCGGAATCAGAGGTCGAGGTAGGAAGGTCGGCAACGGTGATCGAGCTGAAACTTGCCGTGGAGAAGTTGTTCACCACTCGTTGCAACTCCGACAAAGAGGAAACAACCATATCCTGGTACTTTATTAAACACAACACAACACATGTCGTCAATGCCCCTATTTTGTCCATTGTGATTAATTTCATGTATTCGACGAGGTAGGTCGCATGTTTGGAGTCATTTCTGCTTATGCTACGATGATCACAAGCTCATCAACGATAAGGCTCAGCTATGTACATTCGGTATCAATGACGGAGATGAGGTAATTAATAAATGGTCCTAAAATTTGAATAGACGATGATTAGATAGGTAGATAGTTTGAAATCATATGCAAAATGCGTTCAGCTCCGATTCAGCAGACATCTTTCGATTGACTACCGTCCTCCGAAGAGACGATCGTTAATTACCAAAGGAGTTGAGAAAAAGAAGAAGAAGAAGACGAAGTTAGTAGCGAGTTACTTGACATGATTAGAACTGCTAGTGTTTCATATGTAATTGATTAATCTGTGTGTGTGTCATTCGTTAGAGATGATGATGACGATGAAAGAATCGAGTGCACAGTTGTCGCAAGGATGGTTCCATGGTGGCTCTGTTACACCAGATCGTGTTGCAGGGCGATGAGGTTGAGGAAGGAGGAATAGCTACTAGCTATATGGTGAATAATTAGCCAAGAAAGAACGGTTTCATTCTTAATTCTTTCACCTGATTGATGATATATTGTTATATCATGTAAATTCAAGTTAATTCCTGATTCAGATACAAAATCAAAATGGGTATGAAAATTCTAATTTAATTGATACAATCAATTTACTTGGCCGAACTGTTAGATTATTACAAAAAATGAGACCTATCAAATATCAATTATCAAATTATAACAATCGCAGAATCTTTATTTTTTTATTTTTTTTATTTTTTTTTGAATGGCTGGCTCCTTAGCTCCTAGTCCTGACTGCCTAATAAATAATAATAAAAAAGAGATGCACAATAAATAATTGAGTTAGTAATTTGATTTTGATAATTTGTTTGATAGCAGATAAAAGAAAAATAGTACTTTATAATGAATTGGAATCGGTAATGTTTTGTATTTTTTTTTTTTTTTTTTTTTTTTTTGAATAAGTTGCTTAATATATTAAGAGAAAAAAATTAAGGTTTACAGAAGTTCAACACACAAAAACAATTGATTTAAATATAGTTATACTTATTTTTTACTCACTCTTTATCTAAGGAGACGGGTTTGCCCGACAGTTAATCAATTTTAACTTCCTTCTTTTACCCTGTTGTGGATCAGCAATTTAAGAACATCCCATTTGTGCAATGCTTCACTTCCGCGTTTCTCTTGTGTGACTTTTTGAATTTTTCTTCATTGAAACCGATTTTCGTTGATCTGATACATTCTCTTATAATCATTTCCTGCGAAGTTGAGATTCTTCCATGATGACGTTGGTTTTGCTCTTTTCATATGTGAAACAGTATGAAAACCAAGCATTGTCCAATACAATCCTCAGCACTTTGATCCAGGAGTGATTTTCTCAATTTCATGAGTCATGACTTCAAAATTTCCAATGTCTTGTGTATTCACCAATCCACCCGCTGCATCAAAGCCCTCCTTTAGCATCCACCTCGCGAACCTGCATTTGAAAAAAACATGCGATATTGTCTCAGGTTCTTTACCACATAATACACAATCTTCTGTCACATTCATTCCTCTACGTCTCAGTCTATCCTTAATTTGTTGCTATGCCGCCCCTCCGTATTCTCCACATGTTCAAGGAGATTTTGTGTACACTTGATGAACATATACCTATCGCTAAATCATCCTTCGGATTTGTCTCCTTTAACGTATCTACTGCATTTACCAATAATGGCCGGCTACCATTCCACTTCCACTGAATTGTTCGGTTTGATGTATAATCCACGCATTTGTTTATGTTTTCACGTTGTCGCAAGACCTCCCTCCACGTGGCCGAATCATTATAACGTCTCGCATGTTATTCAAGACTTCTCCTTTGATGCACCTTTTGTTCATCCAATCCTCCCATATGCCATCGTCCGTCCACAACCTGCATAGTTTATCCACTGTTGCGGCCACTTGAGTAGTTTTGAAATCTTTTACCCACATGCCTCCTTCGGGTCGAGGTTTAATTTAGGGACTTTATTGTTTGGATTGTAACCTGCGAAACTGTACTAGTTTGCATCAAATATTCAAATTTTTCTTGGAAGACCCAATCCAGTAATTATACTCTTCCCATGTACAACAGTTTCTTTTTGCTCTATTTTGTTAGAATATTATTTAGATCCGCTATCAAAGGATCACAATTCCTGTTTGAGATGGACTTTCCGATGAGTGGTACTCCCAGGTATTTTAGTGGCAACTGTTTTTGTTGAAATTTTAGTATCGCAGTTAAAGTCGCTCAATCTTTTACCCTCTTTGAAAAAACTACTGAACTCTTTTCCTTATTAATTTGGAGTCTCGAGAAAGATGAGAATTCTCCTAGTACGTCATTCAATTTGGTTAAGGTTTTCGTCGATTCTCGACAGAAGAAAACGACATCGTCTGCAAAGGTTAGATGATTTTCTATCAGTATACCTCCCAAAGTGTATGATTTCAATTCCCGATTAGCTACTGCCTGTGATACTAACTTTGATAGGTAGTCAAGCACTAGTACGAAAAGAAGAGGTGATAATGGGTCACTTTGTCTAATGGGTCACTAGTATTGATGAAGTGAATACAAAACTCATTATCAACTTTCTAAAATTGGAGTCAATTCCCATTAGATCTAACCTTTGAAAAGTCTATGGTAATGTAAGCTGGATGCATTTTTGTTATTGAAAATATGAACAAATTCCGATTGGGTCGCTAATGTTTTGTAATTTGTAGTGAGGAGGAAAGGGAAGTAAGAAGGGTGGTAGTTTGGCACTCCTTCGTCCTTCCCCATTGGAAAGTGGGAAGAATAATTGGTCTTTGTCGTCATCGAAAACGTCATTACTTGCTCACATCCCTGCTAATTTCACTCTTCTCTCATCTTCAGTTTTCCACGCCACCCACACTTGTCCGTCCGTTCGCTCGCTCACGATGAAGAGGAGAACGGAGGATGCCGGAGCCTTAATCGTAAAGAGATCTAAACTCAGCAGTGCCGTCTCAGATCCGGTTCTAGGGGAGGACTTGGTGTTCGAAGTCCTGCGCCACGCGGACGCCGCTACTCTGGCACGCGCAGCGTGTGTGAGCAAGCAGTGGAGGAGGACTGCCGAGGATGAAAGGCTTTGGGAAGGAGTCTGCACACGTCGCTGGACAAACATGGGATGTGGAGTTCTTCAACTCCGATCTGTTGTGCTCGCACTTGGTGGATTTCGTCGTCTTCATTCTCTTTACCTTCTTCCTCTACTCCATCGCCCTTGTTCTTCTGTTACCGTCACTGCTCAGAAAAATTCCTTCTCATCTTCTTCCTCTCTGCTCCCTATTATGCCCTTCTCTTCTATCACACCACCGGCATCGGCGTCGACGTCGGTATCTTCTCCTTCTCCTTCTCCTTCCCGCACGGCAACGCAGAAGAGGGCAAGGTGGGGGAAGGATGAGGTCAACCTCTCCCTGTCTTTACTGTCGATCCAGCATTATTACGAAAAGATGGGCATGAACAGCAAACCGAATGGATGGAAGTCTACATAGTTTGTTGTTTGATCTATATTATCATTTATTTGTCTACTGCAATTTGTTTGTCTGTACTCTGTACTGTACTGTACTGTATTTATAAAAAAAAAAATGGAGATTTTATTTTGAATGAAAAAATAAATAATATGGTATGCTGTCTTATAATAAAGTGTTTATCAGAATTTAACTTTACAAATAAGTATATATCCAATTCAACTACAAATCCAAGTTCCAACTCAATTAAGAGTTAAAACATGGATCGTTTATTTAGCTGGTAAATAATAATTTGTGGGTAGTTTTCAAGAGCGGAAATGCCTAAATAGGTCGTCGACGTTTCGTGTCCTCTACACGGAAACCATTTTATTATTTTTTCAAGAAAACTATGCCACTCACTCACTCACTCACTCCATTGGAGTTAGGTGATGAGAAAAATGTCACTCCATTTCGACTTGAGTGGAGTCGTGGAGAGAATCACCTTATCTTTAATGGAGCACATTTGGGGGTCCATTGGGCTTTTTTGAAATTTCCAATGCTCAGTCAAAAGGAAATTCAAGCAAATCAATAAGCAGATTTTTTTTTTAAATCTCAATATTATATTTATTATATTATATACTCAGAAGCGGGAACGTCGGGAAACTCATAATCATATAAACTCACCCTATAATATAATATAATATAATATAATATAAATTTGGGTTGCTAAAAATTGAAAACAGTCTATATTCATTGAACTTTAAAAAAAAATCATGCATTATTGGACAGACAGAAATAACGGTAATCCACAAAAGAGCAATAATAATAAGAGTGACAGACGACAAGTGGCTTCTCCGTCGTCAATATTTTCGACGAGTGGCAAAAATGGGATCCATTCCGTCCGACGACAAATATCCACTGGGGTTTAAGGCTTTGGACGAAAATTCTTTGGTTGAATATATAAAATCAGCTCCACAAATCGTTTCGGCGTTGGGTGGTGATCTCAACGAACTGTCCATCAAAGAGGTGGGCGACGGTAATCTCAACTTCGTCTATATCGTCGTCGGCCCTTCTGGCTCCGTTGTCGTCAAACAGGTCTTTTTTATTTTCATTATCATTCTGTCTTCCCTCCCTCGAACTTCCTCTTCCGGGTTTTGTGCTCTGTTTTTTATGCCAAAGACTTCCCACAGGCCCTACCGTACATTCGGTGCGTCGGAGAATCATGGCCATTGAGCAAAGAGAGGGCGTTTTTCGAGATGCTTACTCTAAAGCGTCACGGCGCGTTGTGCCCCACTCATGTGCCGGAAGTCTACTATTTCGACCGAGCCATGGCCATCATTGCCATGCGCTATCTGAAACCACCGTACGTTATTCTTCGGAAAGGTTTGATCGCCGGGATCGAATATCCTTTGCTTGCCCAACATATGTCGGAGTACATGGCAAGAACCCTTTTCTTTACCTCTCTTCTCTACTGCTCTGCTAAGGATCACCGGAATTCAGGTTAATAGTCACAAAATCTACTCTTTTCTTCTTCTTTTTTAATCGATCAAACAAATAAACAAACAAACCTTGCAGTTGCAAAATTCTTAGGAAATGTGGAGCAGTGCGGTCTCACTGAGCTGGTAGTTTTCTCAGATCCTTATAGACTTTCTTCTTCTAACCGGTGGTCATCACCGTACCTTGACACTGATGTTCAATCTATTCGTGAAGATATTCATCTGAAACTTGAAGTGGCTCAACTCAAATCCTTGTATGTATGCATTTCAAATTAGAATGGTTCTCTTTAATTTGCGAAATAAACTGTTTTATGAATGATGGTGTTTGGATGATGATGAATGGTGAAGGTTTTGTGAGAGAGCTCAAGCTTTGATTCATGGAGATCTTCACACTGGTTCGATAATGGTAACCGAAAACTCAACTCAGGTGATCGATCCAGAATTTTCTTTTTACGGTCCGATGGGGTTCGACATTGGGGCTCTTTTAGGGAATTTCATCTTGGCTTACTTTGCACAAGATGGACATGCTGATGAATCAAATGATAGACAGGTTTGCACCAATGTGTTGGATTGTGCATGTTTGCATAGATAGCTATACAAAGATTAAATTCTCCGTTTGCATAGGTATACAAACAATGGATTCTGAATACAATAGAGGACACATGGAATCTGTTCCATGATAAGTTCGTTTCACTCTGGAATGAAAACAACCATATTTCTGGTGAAGCATACCCTGCAGATGTTTTTAACACACCACAACTCAATATACTTGCTCAAAACAAGTACATGCAAGATTTGTTCCATGATTCTCTTGGTTTTGCTGCTGCCAAAATGATAAGGTAGACAGGCATGTTTTGTTTCTTTTGAATGTGTGTGTTTCAAGTTAATGACATGTTTTTCTCTTCTAGGAGAATCGTGGGGATTGCTCATGTTGAGGACTTTGAATCAATTCATAATGTTCAAAAAAGAGCATACTGTGAGCAAAGGAGTCTTCAGTTTGCAAAGATGCTTATGAAGACAAGGAATAAATTTGAATCTGCAACTCAACTTGTTTCCGCCATTCTTCAAACATAATCAACCTGCAACTCTGCAAGCAATATCTGTGTTTTTATTTTGTTTCTCTTCAAAAAACAATCAGCATGCATAAATAAAATCTCGTGTAGAAAATAATCAACACTTGAAATTTTAGTTATATACTACTACTTAAGTTTTACATTTCTCTTGTATTCGGAGGCCGCACCGTAGATATTTCATTCAAAAGCCATGTCTTTATCAGGTATAGACGACATTAGACAGGTATCATTCAAATTAAATGATTAACAAATCTTACTTTATTTCTTATTTCTAGAATATAGATGTGAGAATAACTCGATCATTCAATTATTTTTAATTATTATCTCGTCTAACTATGTAACTAATATAATTAACAACAAAGCGAATTAACTAACAAACAGAGCTATAACTATTACAGCTTTAAAAAAATAGCTATAACTACTACAGAGCAAGAACAACAGTATAATTGAACACTAACTACTTCACTAATGGATCTTCACTGTTACATACTTGCATTGCTTGCATCTATGTATTGTTACCATAGATTTCACTCAAAATCGAACTAATAAAATATAACATAATCAATCTGCCATTGTTTGCAGGATTTGATAAGATCATCGAAAAGTCTAAAAGAATACAGGACAGACTTAATATATAGCAATGTTGCGAAAAATAATCCAACCCTAATTAACATTCCAGACTGATTTTGCCTGTACACACTGAGCCAAAAAAATATCCATTTTCTACAATCAATTTACAAGGGGGAGACGCAATTTTCCACCATAGATGTCACTTACAGATGCCTGCCATTAAAAAAATATATTCTCAACTCTTGAAAATTAAAGATCAAGGACTCAAGGTAAATGTATTTATAAACATAATTATCAGGTATGTAAAGATAATTGTATTGTAGATTTGTTTGATTGTTATGCAATCTGGGAGATGAAACTAGGAGTCATCTTTTCTTTAACTGTTCTTATTTCAAATCTCTCTTAATTCCGTTGGTGGAACACCTGGATCTCACCTTCTGGAAAATAATAAATATCTCAGTTCTCACCCAATCCAGTCCAGATATTAGATTGGGTGGGGGATCTGACGGAGGCAACACAAAAGATTACGCATCACTCTCCCCCTTGGAGGCTACTATGAAATGCTATTGAGGGCTACTATGGAATGCTATTGGGTGCTTGTCGTGGCATATATAAACGGAAAAAAATAAAAGATATAGACAACACATTAGTAGGTCTCTTGAGGTAGTCATTAAGGAGGTCATTAAAGACATCAGTCTCTACTTTGATTCATTGTATTACAAGAAGAGTTGTTGTCATCCTTTGGAGACATTTATGATGGAAGTATGGGAGACCAACCTCCTGAGGCAACGTATCTAGTTACTATATAACTAAATTACATAGCTAATGGGAGAGAATCAATGAGTTTCTTGCTCATTTCTTTTTACTTCTATTTCTATTTTTATACTCTATTTTATAAACTGGGCATTAGCCTTATTTTTTTTTAATGAAATTTAATTGCTTCAAAAAAAAAAAAATCTATTCAGAGAAAAAAATGTATGGATGTCTTAGAAAATTAATAATGACGTCTTAGAAAATTAAATCAATGAATATATCATAATAAAAACTAATGGAATTATGGATGTATACATGAAAAATTCCTTTTACAGTTTGAAACTACTGCTAATTATGAATGTTGTAATCAATCAAATTATATATATATTTGATAACAGTTGATTGCACGATTTGTGCAAGGTCTGAAAGGGAAATATCAGGAAAAATTAATTTTACAGCCTCAATTTTCCCTAATGGATACCATCAGAGTGGCTGGTCAGCTTGAAAAACAGGGCAGAAAAATATTCTAAATTCACAGGGGGACCCTCTACAATCAGAATTAACCTGCCAACTGACAAAGATTTACTTCCAACACCTGAGGAGAAGGCAAAAAGTACTGAAAGTGGCCAGGATGTGAGAATTAATAGAAATCCAGACCAAAGGTTCTCCAACATCAAGTGCTATAGGTGTAATGAATGGGGGCACAAGTCCAATACATGACCTAAGAGAGTAGCTATACACATTGTAGATGACAAAGGCAAATCACCAATGGAGGAGGATGATTCTGAGAATCAATTTGATGATGAAGCCCCACCTGATGAAGGACATAGAATGTCCTGTATTATTCATAGAAGCTACCATGTACCTCATACTGACATAGACAGCCAGAGAAACAATTTGTTTTGGACCCGGGGCACCATTAAAGGAAGAGTTTGTGAGATTATCATAGATAATGGGTCAACAGATAATTTGATCTCTTGGAAAGCAGTGAAGAAGCTGAATTTAACAGTGGAAGACCATCCTAAACCATACAGTGTGTCTTGGATCCACAGTGGGAGTTCAGTGACAGTCAACAAGAGTTGCAAAGTTCCACTCTCAAATGAGAGAAGGTATAAAGATGAGGTTACTTGTGATGTTGTGAACATGGATGCAGCACGTGTTATTAGGCAGGCCTTGGTAGTATGATGTGCTGGCTCATTACAATGGTAGGATAAATCAGTATATAATCAAAGTTGAAGGACTGAAAGTGGCTCTTCTACCCCTACCAGCTGAAAAAAATTCACCACTTGAGAAACCTAATTTTCTGACCACAACACAAAAAGAATTTAGAAGAACACTTGCTGAGATTAATAATGGATTGGCAGTAATTGTGAAGGAAGTTACTGAAAATACAAAAGCCTGCATTCCTTCTGCAATAACTGAGTTGCTAAAACAGTTCCCTAGTGTCATAGATGAAGAGATGAATAACCTACCACCACACAGGTCTCAACCCGGGAGCATCATTGCCAAATTTGCCCCACTATAGAATGAGTCCTTCTGAGGCAGAGATTTTACAAAATCAAGTTGAAAAATTACTGAAAGATGGACTGATCAGACATTCTATTAGCCCTTGTGCAGTTCCAGCTTTATTAGTACCCAAAAAGAATGGAAACTGGAGGATGTGTGTTGATAGCTCTGCTATCAACATAATTACAGTGAAGTATAGGTTTCCCATACCAAGGCTGGAAAAGTTGTTAGATGTACTGGTGGGGTCTGAATATTTCACTAAATTGGACCTAAAAAGTGGATACCACCAAATTAGGATAAGGGAAGGGGATGAGTGGAAAACGGCATTCAAAACTAGCAAAGGACTTTACGAATGGCTAGTAATGCCCTTTGGCATGTCCAATGCCCCCTCCACTTTTATAAGGCTAATGATAGAGGTGCTAAAACCTCTAATTAACAAAACAGTGGTGGTGTATTTTGATGATATCTTGGTATTCAGCAATGATAAAAAGAAGCATATGGAAAACATCAGCAGTCTTAAAATTGTTGGAAGAAAACCATCTGAAACTGAATTTACAGAAGTGTGATTTTGTAGTGCATGAAGTACATTTTTTGGGTTATATAGTGGGAGCTAACGGGTTAAAAGTGGACACTGCAAAAACAGAAACATTAAACAGTTGGCTTTCTCCATCCAACTTAACTGAAGTAGGAAGTTTTTTAGGGCTGGTCTCTTCTTACAGAAGGTTCATCAAAAATTTCAGCACCATAGCTGTCCCAATATTAGATTGTTTGAAGAAGGGGGCATTCAACCCAAGCAGGCAATCGATATTTCATATGTCCCCTGCAGTCAACCAACAGTAAAGGATATGATAGAAAAAAATAAAGAGATTTACAGGAAAGTGGAGGAAGCACTGACTCAATCAACCAGAAAATTCAAGGTTCAGTCTGATAAAAAGAGAAGACACCAAGAGTTCCTAATTGGTGAAATGGTGATGGTCCATATAGGTAAAGAACACCCACAGGAACATATTCTAAGCTAAAAGCAAGAAATCATGGACCATTCAAAGTGCTAAAAAAATTTAATGACAATTCCTATGTCATTGACCTACCAGATAGTTACAACATTTCAAAATCTTTCAACGTTTGTGAAATAAGAAAGTTCTTTCCTGAACAACAAAATGATGATCAATTGGGGTCAATTGAACCTATAGAAGGGGTGCATGATGCAGCACAGAGCAATATCATTTATGCATTTAATGAGTTGGGACCCGGATGTTACCAAAGGGGAGGTAATTGGTTTGACCAAGGTCAAGCCAATTCACATTCCTCTTAAGGAATATTTAACTCACATCATTTGGGTTGCTCATTACCAATGATGTGAGTATAAATACAAAGGGCCCATGAAGGAGGATCAATTTAGTTTTTTGTGCCAAATCAAGGTATTACCTTAATTCTCTCTCTCTCGCTTGTTGAGCATACTATTGTTTTTCTTCTTACTTTTCTTCCACTTTCTTCAGACTGTTGCTGCTTATTTTAGATCTAGATCAGCACTTGGTGGATTCCAAGCCCCGATCTGATCAGTGTGAAGAAGATCTCCATCTTCTTCATTGATTTTGTTCACTTGCTACTTAAGAGAGCTTCTACCTACGTCACTAAATCATAAATATTAAATAATCATTGTAAATAAGATGAATAATTATTAATCTAATGTCATTATGTCATTTATACTATATATGGAGAATATTTTACAACTCTTTGCATAATAATAATGACGGTAAGTACCTGAATTGAATTTAATTGCTTAAAAAAAAGGTACCTGAATTGAATTTAATTGCTTTAAAAAAAAGTACCTGAATTGAAGGAAGAACTTTATCAAATACATGCTGGAAAAAAATAGACCGCACAGCAAGCCTGTAGATACATTGCAGTCAATGTATAGTACAAGTGGATCCTTTCAAACAATATCTTTTTCACATGCTCTAACTCACATAGTGCAGTGCATATTAGCAGGAGTCTGCCACATTTAATCAGGCCCAACATTGGCTCGAGCCACAATGTTTTCTCTTTAAAATTTAAATAATGGGACTCACAATGTGACACTGTGTGATTGTGAGTATAAGTATAAATATATCCGGTGGACTCTAAATAGAGGCAGCTATTATTTTTTGATTTGAAACCAAGATATTATTCTCTCTAATTTCCTTCTTCCTTCTTTTTGATTGTTCTTCCCTGTTTTATCGATTTTCCTTGTTCTTGTTGGTGGATTCCAAACAAGAACATCAACCCTAATTCTGTTTTTGCAAAAGAGATCATAAAATATCTATACCTATGTAATTGTCATCCACATTACGTGCATTGCTCTATTACATAGACTTAGAGTATATGGTTGCACACAACTGCACCCAATACAAAGAAAATGGAAGATCCTCCAATACAATAGTTGTTTGGGGACTTTAAATACTAATGTAACTTAAATATACTAATGAGAAAATATTCTTCATACCCTTATAACTCCAGAATTAAATAATTTATAGCAACAAACTCCTACTGGAGACTATTCTCCGTATCTAGGAATGAAAATTAGCTTGAGCTTGGCTTAATAGAGTCAAGCTTGGTTTACCTCATTAATTTTTTAAATGAGCCTGGCTTGGCTTATTTTATTAGCAAGCATGCAACCCTAAGCTTGAGGCTTAATAGGCTTGGCTCAACTTGAAGCTTGCTTGGCTTGAGTGAGCTTGTTTAAAAATAATAAAAACATTATATAAGAATCAAACCATAATTAAAAAAAATACATTAAATGTGTTTTTTTTTTGAAGCAATTAAATTTCATTAAAATAAGGCTAATGCCAAGTTTACAAAAAATAGAGTATAGAAATAAAAACAGAAGTAAAAAGAAATGAGCAAGAAGCTCATTGACTCTCTCCCATTAGCTATGTAGTCTAGTTATATAATAACTAGACACGCTGCCTCAGGAGGTTGGTCTCCCATACTTTTATCATAGATGTCTCCAAAGGGTGACAACAGCTCTTCTTGTAATACACCCATACATATGCTATAGGGTTATCACTCTTTGGAGACATCTATGATAGAAGTATAGGAGACCAACCTTCTGAGGCAACGTATCTAGTTACTATATAACTAGACCACATAGCTAATGGGAGAGAGTCAATGAGCTTTTTGTTCATTTCTTTTTTACTTCTGTCTCTATTTCCATACTCTATTTTTTGTAAACTGGGTATTAGCCTTATTTTAATGAAATTTAATTGCTTCAAAAAAAAACAATTTTGCTATATGAAAAGCATCATTGGTCTTCTTACACGGAATAAAATGAGCCATCTTTGAGAACCTATCAACCACCACAAAAATGGAATCCAACCCTTTGCTGGTTTTGGGTAAACCCAGAACAAAGTCCATAGATATGTCAGCCCATGATTCTTTAGGAACTGGTAGAGGGGTATACAGACCACTGTTCTGACTGGTGCCCTTTGCTTCTTGACACCTAGGGCACCTTTGCACAAATTTCTCAATCTCTTTTCTCATTCCCGGCCAGTAATATCTGCTCACCACTTGGGCAATTTTTTTTTTTTTTTTTTGAAATGGGCAATTGTTTTCTCTTCCAAAATGGCCAGATAGACCTCCTGAGTGTATATCCCTGATTAGTTGCAACCTTAATGAAGTCTGAGGGATGCATAATCTGTCAGCCTTGAAAAGAAATCCATCACTGATTCAGAAGTCTTTGTTGTGTAATTTCTGAAGGCATTCCTCCCAAATAATAGAAAAAACCGCATCAGTAGGATAAAGTTCCTTCAGACAATCAAAAGCTACCACTTCTATCCTCAGGAGTGTTAATAATGAATTTTTTCTGCTTAAGGCATCAGCCACTTTATTACTTACACCAAATCTATGCTTTATAGTGAATTCGAATCTCTGCAAGAATGAAAACCATCTGCTGTGCATTTTGTTGGTATCAGAAGTACCATTGATCTGCTTTAAAGCTATATGGTCAGTATGGACAACAAATTCCCTCTGAATCAAGTAGGGTTCTCAAACTTTGCAGGCTCGGACAACAACATATAATTCTTGCTCGTAAGTGGTCCAATTCTTCCTGCTAGCCGAAAGTTTTTCACTGTGGAAAGCAACAGGGTGTCCATTCTGACTCGGTACTGTCCCCACCCCAGAAATGCTGGCATCACATTCCACCTCAAAAATCTGTGTGAAATCAGGAAGAGCCAATACAGGCGTTGTTTGGAGTTTTTTCTTCAGTTTCTGAAAATTGACTGAAGCTTCCTCTGTCCACATGAATTTCCCTTTCTTTAGGCAATCTGTGATGGGACTAGCTATAGAACTGAAATTCTTGATAAATCTTCTATAAAAATAAGCTAGACCCATGAAACTACGAACCTCGGTAACTGAAGAGGGAGTTGGCCAATCCCTTAACACCTCAGTTTTCCTTGGGTCCATTCGCACACCATGCACCCCAATGATGAACCCCAAAAAACAGAGTTCGTCAATCAAAAACTCACATTTCTTTAGATTCAACTTAAGTTGATTGTCTTCCAACAACTTAAAAACTGACCTAACATCTCTGATATGGTCTTTTTTATTTTTGCTGAACACTAGGATGTCATCAAAATAAACCACTACACAGTTGCCTAGCAATGGCTTCAATACTTGAGCCATCATTCTCATGAAAGTTGATGGTGCATTGGACAGCCCAAATGACATCACCATCCACTCATATAGACCCCGTCTAGTTTTAAAAGTTGTTTTCCACTTATCCCCTTCCCTCGCTCTGATCTGGTGATAGCCACTTTTCAAATCCATTTTGGAAAAAATTGTAGCTCCTGCCAAGGTCTCCAGCAGCTCCTCAAGTCTCGGAATAGGAAATCTGTACTTGACTGTGATTCTGTTTATGGCCCTACTGTCCACACACATCCTCCACTCTCCATTTTTCTTAGGAATTAAAAGAGCAGGCACAGCACAGGGACTTAAGCTAGATCTGATCAGACCATCTTTCAGTAATTGTTCCACCTGATTTTGCTGATTTTGCAGAATTTCAGCCTCCTTGGGTCCCAATCTGTAGTGGGGCAGATTAGGTAGGGATGCCCCCGGAATCAAATCTATTCTATGTTCAATATCTCGCGGTTTCAATATATGTCCTCCCGATTTCAAGCACGTCGGCCAGATCAATATTTCTTCCATCTGGCGGTTGTCGGACTTCCCGTTGCTCCAAGGGAAGCAACGACCTATGTAGATCTTGGAAGCCATCGCACATTGCTGCTGTTAGGTCTGCAATGGCCTTAGTCGCTTTCCATTCTTGCCTTATTACTCTGTCGTCGGCCATCTTCTCCAAAATTTTTTTTTTATACGATCGTACAACCTTGAATCTGATACCAGCTGATGTAGGAGAAGACAAGGATTCAGAAAAAACAGACAGGATAATATTCTTCGTAGAGTGTAAGAAAAGTAGAAACTTGGAATCCACCAAGAATTCTAAGTTTAGATCTAGAATTTGGAAAAAAGGAAACTGTAGAAAAATAGAAAGAACAAAGAGAGAGAAATAAGGTAATACCTTTGATTTGATAATAATTCAATAGTTGCCTTTCCCTCCTTGGCCTATTATATTTATACTCACATCAATGGTAATAGGCAACCCATTTGATGTGAGTTTAAGGTTCCTTAAGAGGAACGTGGGTTGGCTTGACCAAGGTCAAGCCAACTAGGGCCCACTTGATTATTCTCAATATCTTCTACTGCATCATTATCTTTGTTCTTGGATCCATTTCTGTTAAATCTACTGATAATTGGTATTCAAGGAGATCCTCTTCTATTGAGATCTCATCAATACTGAACTATCATGGCTTTATGCATATATTAATCCCAATTTACCGGGTCATCTGAAATGTCTACAACTCTACGTTATCCACACATATTTGAATAAAATGAAAATGTTTTGACAAAAAATTAATAATAATTGACAATCATACCTTCCAAGAAGTCGAAAGCAAATATATATTTCTTCAATATTTGATTTTATCTTCAGATCAATATATTGTATGACTAGTGCACATATGACAGAAGAGGCTTCATCCCATTCTTCTTCGTTTGGATCCAAAGAAGCAGGAAATAACGATATTACCCATTGAAGAATGGAAGATAAATATTCAACCTTTTCATGTTTTGAATGTGATTCTGCAAACCTATTCAATATCAACAAATTACTGACTTGGAATTCATGTAGCCATTTAGGGGGATCTCCTTCCCAGAGATTTATTTTATTATTACTGTGCTCTGATAATTCTTTATGTGTTGAAAATGTCCCAAATATATCAACCTTCGGCTCTTTAGGCAATTGTTGTAGAACTGAGACATCTACTAGTCTTGTAGGACCTGGTATAAAATCAGCAAAACAACTTGAGGAGCTACATATACTATGTAAGTCACTAGCTTTATCTTCATCATGCTGTCAAGAAACAAAAGGCAATTGTTAGAATTGTTACTAACTTACATCGTTTTCATATTTTGCATGTTTTTCTGCAAAGTGTATTTTTCATTTTTTTTCTCATGTCAATCAAATAACCAATATATACATTTAAGGAGTGACATACAACACATTTAATCCACATATGCATTATGTGCATACCTATATTAGAGAGGGGATCTAACTACAATTAGTTTATGTGCACTGCGTGACTCTTAGCCACCAATTTCAAGGTGATGAAACGGGGGAACTAGCCACCTAAAATCCTAAGGCAATGCCTAGACGGTGCCAGAATATATCTTAAATCGGTTGAACCATGATGTATCTTTACTGGATGCTAGAGAACAAGGCTTTTCATTTTTCAAGGTGTTGGACACTTACTAAATCTTTGTAGGTATAGGAAGATTAACACAAACAATAATGATAGCAAAGAGATCTAATTGACAGTGGAAAACAAGCTCTCCAGCAGCCGAAATCTGCCGAATGAAGAACTCATGGTCTAGACAATCAAGGCAACCTTGTCCCGCCTCAGAAACTATGCTCTTAGTGAGATAAGGAGTTTAACTTCCTAGTCATGAATTTTCATTCCTTGATTCCTTCCATTGAGAATTGAGATCTCATCGAACTGAGTTATCGTGGCAAGAGATATCCCTGCCTCAATAAGCATTACAATAGGCAGTGATGCCAAAATCAATCACCTTTCTCAACAAAATCCCGATCCCTGAGAGTCTGGAAAATATCTCAGGATCTAACCCAATCAATGTATGTTGATGATGTTCTCGTTAATGAAAAATTTTACCTTTATCAAAAAAATGAAATGTATGTTGAAGATTTAGGTAACTAGTAAGTAATTTACTATTAATTATATAAAAGTAATAAAACTATAAATAGACTACCCCAATATCAACTTCTCTCATATACATCAAAATACGAAAAAAAATTGGCCTCTTCTATTACATATTTATGTAAACTTCTGCAATATATAACCTTGTTTTTGACAGAAACACGCGTAGTGTAGAGAGGAGATGAAAGAACATTTTTCCCCTTGTCTTTTGTAATGGACACTTCACAAATATTTACTCCAACATCCACACTATGAACACTATCCATTCCCCCATCTACGTGTTTTTGTTCTATGTGATTCTTCAATAAACAAGATAACTCTCCATTATACATTTCATTAAATTCAGTAAAAATTTCAGAAGGAAGGTTCTTTATAACATCCATATCAAGATGACAAACAGGTGGAATTTTGAAAGTGCTACTGCATGATCCAGTCTTCAATATATCTGAGGAAATAAATCGTCATTAAAAAACAAAACTTATATAAATAAAATGCATTGACCAGTATTTAACTCGGGTGAGATGTGAATAAAAATTATCCTAAAATAGAATGATAGAATTGAATGCTCATAACTATGTAGTGAAACTACGAATGCTAAAGAATTGATGGGTGGAGGGTCAAAATTGTGATCCCTTGCATTACGATAATTTATATACAACTTTTAAAATAACTAATTTGCTATAGTACTCTACCTACTCCAATTTGTTAGTGAAATTTTATCAACATAAAAATAACCTTTACTATTCGCTTTGACTATTGAAACGTCTCCCCTCCCAGAATTTCTTTTGCTTTCTGAGGTAGATTTAAGCCACGATTCAAGTGTATTTACATGAAATCCTTCAAAAAAAAATTTCAAAAATCAGTAAATCGCAATGAATCCAAAAAATCTCTGAAAAAATATTTTAATCGGATTCAGAAAAAAACTAAACCCTATCATGTATTCATGTATGATGTCAATGTACATGGGAGAGGCTAATGACATAGGTTCTACATTAAAATTCATGTTGAAAATGGGAAACCAATTTAAAATAGATGTATATCAGTATCACAATTAATAATATATGAAAGCGGCATATAAGAATAGTTAGCAACATCACCATGTTCATTGATGTTGTTGTGCTCAAGCTTTGATACCTGCAAGCCAATACCTCGCACCTCTTTAACATCTACATAAAAGAGAATTTCAAATTAATTAAGGTAGCTTGGGAAGAAAGTACAATAGACTGTTTTATTGAAATGAAAAAAATACAAGACAATTATACAAATTTTTATAATCATTATAGATTTATAGCCAAGAGTGACCAAAGTTGCGTACTATTTGGATTGATATTAATTAGACAATGAAAACAAACAATTCTAGTTATTTAAGTATTAATGCGGCAGATTCCATTTATTTTGAGGTAGGAGCCTTCCTATCAAGTTATTTTGGGAGTTCCAGAAAACGATTTTAGGAGAGAACAGAGTCTCTTCAAAAAACTGTTTCTATTATTATATTTGACATGTAATATTAAAATATTTTGTTGATATATTATTTATTTGGAAAATATTATTTTTTGAAAGCAAATAAATTTTTTCATTATTAAAATGCCCAAATTTTTGAAGGGCAATGCCCAAATTAATAGTAGTTACAAAAATTTAAAATACAGAAAATATAAGAAATGAGCAATGAAGCCCATTGACTCTTTCCCATTAACTATGTAGCCTAATTGTACAGTAGCTAGACATGCCGCCTCAGGAGACTGGTCTTCCATACTTCCATAGTTGATGTTTCCAAAGAATGACAACAACTCTTCTTGTGATACTCTGGTTCAAAGGAGAAATTGTGTCCTTAATCACCTCCTTAAGGACTACCTCAGGAGGGTTGTCTCAGGATTACCTCCTTAATTTCCACTTCGAATTTATTTGGTCATTTTCATGTTATATTATATGGCTCTGGTGTATTGCTCTGAGTAGACCGTAGACCCTTCTACTCCTAGAAAGGTGTCAAAAATTATAAAAAATGAAAATTGCACAGACAAAATTGCCATAAGATGTAGCTTCAGTTTGTAAGTTCTAACTTCAAGTGATACACGTTCACTAAACCTAAGCCCTAAGCCTTACTTCAGGCTGTAGATTTATTACATTTTTTTTGATGAAGGTAAAATTTCATTAGAAATGAAAACCAGGATTACAATATATACATAAAATAAAAATAAAGACAGCCCCTTTAACAGACAAACTATGTTTGTGAAACAGATTGTGTCCTCTAGGGGGAGCAATATAGAAAAACATAAGCAGTACACAGATAGATCTTATAGAGCAGAACAACAATGCGTCACAATTCATATGGCAGAGTTATGAGCCTATCCAATGCCTCATTGCATTTTCTTCAACCAAACCCAGCTCAAGTGGATTCGCTTTAACCTCAAAACAGATTTTGGAGTCCCTTATCACTTCAGCTACAACAACATCCTCAGATTTAAAGTTACCAGTTTTTCACCTTCTATTCCTCTCCTACCACAGGTGCCATATAATGCCTCTAATTAATGTCTAAAGTAACCTCCAACAATTTGATCAGACCTTAAAGATTGGATACAATCTAACACATCCCCCAATCTAATGTCCCCAACCTGTGGTACTTGCAGATTCACATTCCTCCATACAATATGGTTTGTATTCTCAGAGCAAGCTATAAAAATGAGTCTAGAAAAAGGGAAGATGAAGAAGATATGACCCTTTGGAGAGTTGTTGTCACTTGTCACTTTTTGGAGACATCTATAATGGAAGTATGGGAGACCAACCTCCTGAGGCAGCGTATCGCCGTATCCAGTTACTATATAACTAGACTACATAGTTACTAATTAGACTAGGCAGCGTTCTTTTTTACTTCTGTTTTTATTTCTATACTCTATTTTTTGTAAACTTGCATTAGCCTTATTCTAATGAAATTTAATTGCTTCAAAAAAAAAAAAAGAAGAAGATATGACCAATGGTTTCATGCTCTTGGTTATAGAGGATACAAAGGCTAGGAGCAGGAACTCCCCATAATCTGAGGGTGGTGAAGGATGGAATGTGCCCCCACCTCAGCCTCCATAGGAAAATTGAGTATTTAGTGGGCTTTTTGGACAAGATACCTTTTGCTAGGGGGTCAGGTTGCCTAGGGGTTTCTACTTGCTAGTGCTTCCTAGATCCTTTGTAAGGTGCTACCCCCTTTTAACCCAGTAAGACTTAAGTTGAAATTACTCCCACAAGCCATCAACCTGTCAATGTTAGCTTTCCATTTAAGGATGTTTTCCCACATAATGGAATCCCTAGAAGGGGAGAGTTGGATATCCTCCAGACTCCTATCCTTGATATATCTATCCCTAATCCAAAGAGATAGGATAGATTCGTTGTTGGAACATAAGCAAAAGCTTCAAAGTTCCCGACCCCTGATCCTCCTACTATTTTGGGTAAGATCATTCTATCCCAAGGGGCTGGATTTCTTACCATCCCAGATGAATCTATATGCAATTTTCCTAACCTTAGTGACAATTGAACTAGGCAGAGAGGTTCCATTTATCCAATATGTGAACATGCCTACAAAGACCCATTTTACTAATTAAATTCTTCTCCCATATGATAGACATCTACCTTTCCATCTAGCCAGAATCTTTTCCATTGGCTGAATTAGACCAACACACTGCCCGAAACTCTTCCTCTTACCTGAGATTGGAACACCCAGGTAAGTGAGGGAGAGAAGCTTAGGAGGGAAACCTATGATTTCATGCAAGTGTAGGTAAGAGTCTACCATAGATTAAAAAGCGACGCTTAAAGCGGAAAAGCGCTCCTAGAGGAGCGCTTTCCAAATCGCTTTTTTTTAAGCAGGTGAGTGAGTCGGGTTAGTGGGTTTCTACCCATCCCCGGGCAGTAGAAGCTTGGAGAAGGGAGAAGGAAAAGGATTTGTAAGCTGCAGTAGAAGCAAACTGATGTTGTTCATCTATGTGTAATAAATGTTATTACACATATAAATGTTTAATGTGGTGATATAATTCTGTATCGCGAGTTCGCTCTTCAAACAGATTTCTTCCTCTTTTATAGCTGCTGGAAGTTTCTCATGGTCCAGCACCTGTCTGGCCAGGTGTCTTCCCAAATTAGACACCTGGTTGATTTGTTGTTGTGGAACAATTGGAGAATGATTTGTATAAAAAGGCCTTTATATCTCAACAACATATAAATGTTTGCTGGTAAACGTCATAGTTCAAAAAGCGGAAAAGCAGTCAGCTTTTTCAGGTTCCGCTTTTTCAGCTTTGAGCGCTTTAGCGCACTTAAAGCTGAAAAAGCGATAATGGCATTATTGTAAATAAATGTAATTTTTTTTTAAAATTGCATATATACCCCCTGTTTATATATATATTTTTTAAACCTGTAAATATATGATAAAATCATAAAACATAAAATATATATAAACCTGTAATTATTCAAGACATCATCCAAATTATTTGAAAAACATTTACAAGTCATATAACCTAATCATCTAGACGAGCACCAATATCTATATTATCTCTAAAAATTTCTTCCATTTCATTAGAGTGATAAAGGAAATTAGGGTTTTATTAGAAGGGTATTGGGTTTATATAGTTTGATAGAAATTGGAGGGGTAGGAAGGGAAATTAAAATAGTTTAAGTTATTTCACATGGGTAATGGGTTGCCCCAACCCAATAACCCAACCCGACCCGATAACCCGGCCAGAAAAAGCGATTGAGAAAGCGCTCCTGAAGGAGCGCTTTGTCGCTTAAAGCTAAAAAAGCGACGCTTAAAGCGTCGCTTTTTAAACTATGGTAAACATGTAATATAAATGTTATTACACGTTTACTGGTAAATGTGTAATGTAAGTTATATTACACCTATAAATATTACATGTTTACTGTAATAAATATTATATTACACCTATAAATATTTAAAACAGGAATATATATTTGAAAAAAATATATTTATAGGATTTGAAAAAAATAATACAGGGATATATATGCAATTTTCTAATTAGAAATTGTGAGCGCTTTTTCTAATTTGAAACTATGGAGTCTACTACCTTAGAATAATGGGCACTGCTCTGATCATTGTTAATCTCTAGGTGATAGGGTGTGAATACTAGATTCACAAGGGAAAGCAATATGTTGAGGAAGATGGATTGCAAGCAAAGCAGAAAAACAGATCTGGAATCCACCAGATGAAAGAAATGGAAATAACAGGAAGTAAGGAAAGAAATTAAAGAGAGAGGCGTGAAAGGAAAAGTGTACCTTGGAAATATTCTGAAAAAGTAAACTAACGCTACTGTCCATCTTATTCCTATTTATATTCTTTCCATTGTGATGGACAACAATGAAAAGAATTATAGGGGCTTTATTGATAATTGGACAGGACTCTGCAATTCTCCTCTATCACTAGGCCAGAGAACTTAGAGATCACTTCCAGTATTTCTTTAATGGATTTCGGTAACTTCAGGTTTGTCTTAGTCTCTTAGAAAATCAAGGACTTCCAGATTTATTACAATTTAAATGTAATAGTATGGAAAATCAAATAGTATACGAGTATCAAAGTAGCTAATATCAAATTCTAATTTCTAAAGTTGTCATATCATCATCAGATGATGGGAGATCCAACTAAGACAGTGCTAGGCGATAAGTCCTTCCATGCCGCTATTTAAAAGTATGGTGACACTCCGGTTCAAAGGAGAGACCAATGTCCTTAATTATCTCCTTAAGGACTATCTCAGGAGGCCTACTAGTGTGTTGTCTAAACCTTTTAATTCTCTCTGTCCATATGTGCCACGACAAACACCCAATGACATTCCAGAGTAGGCCCCCAAGGGAGGAGTGGTGTGTGAATTTTTGCGCAGCCATCGTGAGATCTCCCAACCTTATATCCGGGCTTGATTGGAAAATATTATTATATTCCTTATATTATGTTATATTATATTAAATAGTTTAAATGGATATATGTAATATGGCTATTCGTTAGATTGATTAATGATTATTAACCAAAATTGGATATTTAACGGAAGATATTTGTGATATCCATATCCAACTGATTAACTCCTGGATATCATATTTAATATCCATATCCGATTAGCCAAAATGAACACGGATTCAGAAATGGATTTTGGGTATCCATTTACAATTTTACACCCTTATTTGTATGGGATTGGGTAGGGATGTCATACTCCGAACGACCATGCAAACTCCAAGGTCCAATAGAATATTGATTGGATCCTCTTTTATGACTGTTAGCAGGAAGTTTAAGAACAGGTGGCTTGCTGTAATTTCTTTTTTAGAATTGTAAAGGCCTCCTCTGCTTGGACAGTCCATTGAAAAATACCTTTCTTGAGGCAGTTTGAGATTGGGGCAGTCACTGTACTAAAATCTTTTATAAATCTTCTATAGAATGATGCTAACCCTAAAAAACTTCTCACTTCAGTCACACTAGATGGGGATGACCAGCTGTCCAATGCTTCTGTTTTCTTTGGGTCCACCTTTAAACCTTGAGATCACACTATGTAGCCAAGAAACTCACATTTTTGCAGATTTAATATGAGGTGATTATCAGCCAGTAGCTTTAAAACTTTCTTTAGTTCTTCCATATGTGACTCTTTAGCCTTGCTAAATATGAGAATGTTATCGAAATATACAACAACTGACTTGTTTATTAGAGGCTTCAGTACTTCTGTCATTAACCTCATAAAGGTTGAAGGCGCATTAGACATACCAAATGGCATAACTAGCCATTCATATAACCCTTTGCTTGTCTTGAAAGCTGTCTTCCATTCATCTCCTTCCTTGATCCTGATTTGATGGTGTCCACTCTTAAGATCTTATTTCGTAAAATACTTAGATCCCACTAGAACATCCAGTAATTCTTCTAGTCTTGGAATTGGGAACCTGTATTTTACTGTTATTCTGTTGATAGCTCTACTATCAACACACATCCTCCACTCCCCATTCTTCTTAGTTACTAATAGTGCGGGAACTGCACAAGGGCTAATTGAGTTTCTGATGAGTCCTTCTTGTAGTAATTCTTCAACTTGCTTTTGTAAAATTTCTGATTCAGCCGGGCTCATTCTGTAATGAGGAAGATTTGGAAGTGATGCTCCAGGTGTAAGATCAATCCTATGATCTATTAATCTGTGTGGTGGTAATTCTGATTTGTTTTTCTCTGAAACTGTGGGAAATAGCCTCAATAATTCCGCCACTGATGCTGGAATGCATGCTTTAGTTGGTGCAGCTACCTCTTTCAGAATTACTGCTAATGCTTCCTGTTCAACACTTAATAATCTTTTAAATTCTTTCTGGGCAGAGAACAGTAAATTAGGCTTTTCAGATGTGTTTCCTTCAGGTGGAAGTGGAAGCAATGCTACTTTCAGATCATCTACTTTAACTACATACTGATTGGTTCTGCTATTGTAGTGTGCACTTACATCATATTGCCATGGTCTTCCTAGTAGTACATGGGCTGCATCCATGTTAACCACATCACAAATAATTTCATCCTTGTACCTTCTACCGATGGACAAAGGTACTTTGCAACTCTTATCCACAGTTACTGAATTCCCACTGTGAATCCATGATACACTGTAAGGATTTTTATGTTCCTTCACCTCCAACCCTAATTTCTTCACTGCCTTCCACGAAATCAGATTATCAGTCGATCCATTATCTATTATAATATCGCAGACCCTTCCTTTAATTGTGCCTCTAGTCCTGAATAAATTATTCCTTTGACTTTGCAACTCTTGTTGAGGTATGTGGAAAACTCTGTGGATGATGCATGACATTCTCTGTCCTTCATCTGGAGGTGCTTCATCATCATATTCACTATCTGAACTATCTTCCTCCATTGGTGCTTTTCCTTTGTCATCGACTACATGTGCACTTCCTCTTTTTGGACAAGTGTTAGATTTATGACCCAATTCACCACACCTGTAACACTTAATATTAGTGTTTCTTTGATCGTAGTTTCTGTTAATTCTAACATCTTGCTGACTTTCAGGATTAATTTTTCTTTCTTCAGGTGTTGGCAGTATACCCTTCTCATTGGGTGGGTTGAATCTAATGTTGGATGGGCCTTCAACATTTTTTATAAATTTTTCAGCTCTTCTGTCCAACTGTTCAGCCACTCTGATGGTGTCCATGAGGGTGTATTGAGGCTGCAAATTAATTTTTCCTGAAATTTTCCTTTTAACCCTTGCACAAATCTTGCTATCAGTTGTTCCTCTGTTTCATTCAAATTATTTCTCGAAGATAGACGATGAAATTCTTTAGCATATTCACTTACATTTCTATTACCTTGGCAGCATTGGTGGTATTGCGTAAATAGGATGCCCTCGTAGTCACTAGGAAGAAATCTTTGCTTTAACAATTTTTTTAATTTTTCCCAAGTCCGGACAGGTCTTTGTTTGGATCTCCTCCTGTTAGTTACTGTCTGATCCCACCTGGCAGATGCAATGCCTTTAAACCTCAGTACTACCAACTTCACTTGTTGGTCTTCATCGATTTCCATGTAGTCGAAAAATCTTTCCACTTCAATTATCCACTCTAGAAATTCTTCAATGTATGTAGAGCCATTAAATGTGGGTAGGTCCATCTTCAGTTTATAATTATTTTGATTTCTGTTGAAATCTCTTGGGGCAGCCTCATAATATTCATTTTCGTCCATTTGTTCTCTTCTTGTTCTTTGATAGTGTGGTCTCATTTGGTATGCTTGTTGATGAGGAATGTTTAGTCTTTCGTATTCATCCTCATAGGCCTCAGAAAATTGATCCATGTATGTATTATTTCTCCTCTGAAAATTTGTTTGTTGCAAGTCCGCCGGCCGGTGCTCCGGTGATCGTCGATTAAGAGGGTAACCGTCCGTTTATTGGCGGTTTCTTCTCTGATATGTTTTTAGCTGATCTTCTGGTGGGCGACGATGATATGTCCCCCCTATTTCAAGCATTTCAGGCTGATCGGCGTTCCTTCCATCCGGCGCTTATCGGATTTCCGGTTGCTCCAAGGGAAGCAACAACCTGCGTAGGTCTCGGAACCCATCGCACATTGCTGCTGTCAAGTCTGCAATGGCCTTGTTAGTTGCCTCCCACTCTTGTCTTGAAACTCTGTCGTCGGCCATCTTCTCCAAAAAAATTTTTTTTTTTATTACGCGATCGTGAACCTTGAATCTGATACCAGCTGATGTAGGAGAAGACAGGGATTTAGGAAAAACAGGTCGAATAAGGGAGAATGATCTTCTTCGTAGGGTGTAGAAACTTGGAATCCACCAAGAATTCTAGGTTTAGATCTAGAATTAGAGAAAAAAGGAAACTGTAGAAAATAGAAATAACTGGAAGAAGGAAATAAGGAATACCTTGATTTGATAAAAAAATTCAATGTATCTTTCCCTCCATGGCCTATTATATTTATACTCACATCAATGGTAATAGGCAACCCATTTGATGTGAGTTTAAGGCTTCTTAAGAGAAACGTGGGTTGGCTTGACCAAGGTCAAGCCAACTAGGGCCCACTTGACTATCAATAACTTCTACTGCATCAGATGTCATACTCCGAACGACCATGCAAACTCCAAGGTCCAATAGAATAGTGATTGGATCCTCTTTTATGACTGTTAGCAAGATATCCCCCAGCATGTCCCATGATCTATCGGAGCATCTTAAGTAATCTGACACAGCACGAAAGGATATTGTTTATGTAAAATCTTTGAATTTCATGATATGTTTTTGAGTTTGTGTTCCTTCTTTCCATATTTTGCAAAACAGGTAGGGACTCTGAACCTTTGAGGCTTGGAGGGTCTCGAAATACTTTGCCCGTAAGCCTTAGATTCTCTCCATACTTTGGTGATTCAATTTTTTTGCAAGGATTAAAGATATGTATTAGTAGAAAATGAAGGGATGTACCCTGAGAATAATTGAAAAAGAATAATAAGGAAGATAGTTAGCCCATCGACACTCTCCTGTATAGTTGTAGAACCTAGTGATCAAATAAGTAATAACTTGATACTTTGCCTCAGGAGATTGGTCTTCCAAACCTGCAATGTGGTCTCCAATTGAAAGCCACAAATTTTATTGTAGATCTCCTGTCTGAAAGAAAGGCTTGTGTCACTGATGATTCCTTGAAATAAATTTTAAAAAAAATATATTTATGGGGGGCTGAGTGAGTCTTGTTCTGTTCCTCTCGGACCAGATGTGCCAAGGCCCAAGTGAGACTGTCTACTACCTGGTTGGTGGCTTAGTGCAGCCCCCCATGGGGGAGAGTGGTGTGTGAGTTTCTGACAAACCTCCGTAATGTCTCCTGATCTGATGTCAGGCTGGGTAAAGAGAGGATGTGGGTCCATGAGATTTTTCAAATTGCTTGATTGAGTAGGACTGTTCTAGAGAATTCACAATTAAAAAAGAGTGCATGATAGTTTCATCACTCTTTCCACAGAGTAGACATGAGGTCTGGACTTGTACATCCTATGCTCTACGCATGGAAGATGTGGTAATCTGTTTTGACTTGATCCTCCATAGTAAAATCGAAAATTTGGTTCCAATTGGGTTCTCCTCAGAAATGTGTGTAAGTGTGTTCAATTCTATTTCATGTTAATGTAGAGATAAACTACAATCCTCTAAGATCCCCAAGACCAAGGATTGAAATTGAATTCTACCTTCGAAAAAGATTTCTTTGTCTAACTTCCAACTTAGATTCATAATAGAGAATATGTGAAACTAACAACAAGTAATGAAACGGTACTAGAATAGATGATGTGGGGATAGTTAATGCATTGAATAACATTTATTTTATGCTGAAAACTCAACTTCTAATAAACAAAAATTAAGAAGTATTGTTACAAATAATTATAAAAAAAAAGTGAAAAGAGTAAAATTGAATACCGAGACGGAATAATCCAAACAGTTGTTTGCTTATCCTCAAAAGGATATTAACATTATATGTGGCAATGGGTACCTAAAGTAAAAGTAAAGAATATTATTTTGTGTCATGAAAAATCATTTATGATATCATATTATTAAAGAAGTTATCAAAAAAAAATATTATTAAGGAAAATAAAAAGTGAATTACTGTCATAGAGCGACTCATATTAATGCAATCCCCGTGACCCATATACTTTACAGGTTCATTGGAACCTTCTTTTCTTTTTTTCACCTACAAAATTGACATAATGATATTAAAAATATATATTTTTGAAAGAAAAAAAGACAAATATATTGAGAATTACAAACTGAAAATATGTTGAAAGTATATTAATGCAAAGAGGGAGGAAATAAAAATCTCTTTGAAAATCACCCATTCTAGTCCTATAGACACCAGGTACAGAAAAATTACCCACTTCTTACGAACTTCTCTATTTCACTTTTTTCACGCAAGATTAATTTTACCTGAATCTTACTGAGATGAACTTGGAAGCTGATAATACTTCCAAGCTGAGTGGATATCTATTAGTAGTGAGGCTAAAATCTTCCATCCTTTCCACTATTATTGTCTTTTATACTCATCTAATGGTAGTGGAACACTGGAACCTCATAAAGGGCATGATTAGGGCACCTACTTAAGGGCTAAGGTTGTTCTACATCAAGTGCTTCCCCAGAATCATTCGACCTTGAATGTAATAGAATCATACTACTACATAGTCTTGCACGAAAGCATGCCTTCTGTCTCAAAAAGGGCAGGACTATATCTAACTTATTCCAGACTACACTGCCCATGAGTGTCCACTAGAACCACTACCATGGGGGAATATAAAAGAATAAAGTGTTAACAAAGGACAGCTTTTACCGAATTATACCCAGGTATTATCCTCCTTTTTCGTCCTACTAATCTTATTCTCTCTCCTCATTTTTGAAGGATTCTAAACTTTTGGTCGATGGACTCCAGCCAGCCATCTCATTTCTTCTATCCAAATTTTTATTCCATCCAGTGCAAGAATTATTGATCTCACGGATCTGATCGATCCAGCTTCTTAAAAATTAATGTGATGTAGGGCAGGCTGGCAGCGACATAGAGGTGAACCTAATTGTGCTCTTGCTTTTGTAAGGAGCACGATTATCCTTAACTGAACCTGCAGGTTCATCTCAAAGGTAGTCCCCCACCTTGTATTTTATTCTATTTTCAAAGTACTCTCTCTCTCTCTTCCTTTTTCTTCCGATTGCTTTTCCTATTTTCTATTGTTCCATTGCTTCTTCTTTCTTCTCTCTTCTTCTTGCTGGAATCCAGTATTTAATTCTCTCATTTGGATTTAATCAATCCAAGTTCTTAGTAGCCGATTTCCATCTGATCTGCTACACCATAATGGTATGTTTTAGTTATACTTTATCATGATATTTGTTTTCTTAATTTATTCCATTCCAAATGAATTGAAATGCCAATATTCATACCGTTTGATCATTGCTACAGGAAGAGTGGTTCTTTAAGTTCAGTAAACTAGTTCCCTTGTGATGGAGGTTAAACCTCGTCAGTGCTTTTTAAAGCCATAGTCGACCGGATCACAGGTCTACTAGACCAAATAAGGAATCGACTAGTGTGTGTGTGGTTGGCTTGCGGGTCGAGAACCGGAAGCTCTTCGACAGCTGAAGTTCGCTCTACTATTTACTTTGAATGGAATGAATATGATCCCCTACACATTGAGACTCCGATCCGATTTATAAGTTTTCCCAAGGGTATCCAGCCGATTGGGATTCAGTCGATAGGGCCCTTGGTCCACCATAAGGGACTGGAGTACATCTCGTGCCTTGGGTCCTTGACCAGTCGACTAGTCCAGGGGCCCAATTGATCATGGTGCGATCAACTGTCCATCGTACGATTCCCGGGGTTTAGACGACACGGCTATAAACCTCTCCAACCATCTCTCGTACGACGCCTAGGCGCCTTAGGTGTTTATGCGACCAACTCCATCACATGAACGCATAAATGTCTGAAAAACCTTGATCATCAGTATTCCCCCTAGCTTCGGATTAGCAAGGGAGTCATCCTTAGATACTAAGATTACCAAAACTTGTATCATCACCTTCCCCCATATGATAAGAATCCCCACACCATCTATTTAAAAGTTTTTCTGTAATATTCTGGAAAAATTAGGGGTCTTAATAGTAAAAGAAAACCCTAATTACAGGAGCAGAATTGGGAAATTTTAGCTAAAATAGGACAGAACTAGACTACTAGAGCAACTCAGCCTAACCGATTGGGTTAAGGTCAATTAGGCTAGGCCTAATTAAATTTAATAAGTAATTAGGTTAGTCAAGTATGGGCGAGGCCTAAGTGGGGCTGAACTTAAGTAAATAAAATTTAGTGGACCTATTCGAATTGGGCTGAATCTAAATGGTTTAATTAAATAAGAAAATAAATAAGATTTCAATGTAAGGGTAAATTAGTCAATTAGATTAAGAAAACGTTTTTTTAAAATATAAGGGCAATAAGGTCAAAAGAATATTCTTAATTGATTTCAATTTAAGGTTAAATTAGTCAATTAAATTAAAGGAAAGAAACATTTTTAAAATAGGGGCAAATGGATCAAAAGAATCAATTAAAGAGAATATTCTTAATTAATTGAGAAAAAGATAAAGGAAAGATTTAGACGAAATTGAGGAGGGAGTTAAATCTTTAAATAGGAGGTGTTAAAAATAGAAAAGAGGGGGACGGAAATTTGAAGGAAGAGGAAGGGAAGGACTCGGCTAGGGATTGCAAGTGTTAGAAGAAAAAATTAAGAGGAGATCAAGGTACGTGGATATATTCAATCCTTCTACTAGAATAATTTTAGTATGAAGTATTGTTATTAAAAATGAAATGAAATTATGTAAGGATATGAATGATTTTTAGTTTACGGATTGCATCTCCATTGGAGGATTTGAGGCCTGTTTTCGTACAACAAAGTTGTTGTTCGATTGTTTTTTTGGTTCAAGGAAAGTTAAGGTTTTCTTCTTTTCTTTCTTCGGTTTGTCTTCTTTTTTCTGTTTTTCTTTTTTTTATTTTCCGTTTTCCTGTTTTCTGTTTTTCTGTTTTTTTCTGATTTTCTATCTTCTGATTTTCTGCCTGATATTTATGTTTGGATTTGAGGTTATGTACTTATGTTTTAATCCATATTTGAACTTATATTAATGTTGATGAAGCACATAAAGTCCTACCAACGCTCGCGGTGGTGCAAGCGGCTATCTTGGTATGCCAGAGGCTCTGAGATTCACGACATGCGCTCTACGTCAAGTCTTCCGAGAGGAATCGGCGATTGCACTAACAGAATCGGCGATTCACTCCGTATAATACGCTCTAGAATGAGAGGAACTGATGCCTTTGGAGTGAGCCTGAAGTCCCCTTTTATAGGACCTCTGGGGGCGTAATCCGCGGTGGTGATCGCGTCCGGCCATAAATCGACGATTTAACGGTCCAAAATCGGCGATTTAACGGTCCGAAATCGGCGATTTGGGAGTGAATCGGCGATTTAGTAACAAACTCGACGAGTTCAAAAGAGCAAGATCGGCAGTCTGCCAGACTCTGACGATCTTAGCCTCAACTCGGCGATTTGCCACTCAAATCGGTGATCTGGAGAGTTGACTCGGGCCATTGACGAAGACTTTAGTTCCGAGCTCGTGGGAGCCTTCCGAGGGTCCGGCATATAGCAAACGGAATCTTAGTCCCTGTTGACGAGAGTAACTGGTGTACAGTCATGTGTCAGCAAATGTATTGTAAACAAGGTTTTTGATTGATGCGCATATGCGACCTCATGCTACCATATGAGATCCCATCATCGCCTAATGAGGGGGTCACATATTTTTGGGTTTTAGCCGGATCCGGAATCCGACCCAAATACCCAATTAGAGGTATTCAATAAACTTTAAAAAATTAAATTAAAAAAAATCTTGAGTTAAAAAAAATTGGCAAGCACGCCACTCATTTTCTGTTTTAAAACTGTTTTCACGATTACCAAATAAAGAACATCGTGATGTAAATATTTTCATACTTCGCATTAGGCAAAAAGGTGAAACCTTGAGTGTTAGGGTGCGCCCTTGCATTCCACATTCATGTAACCTTGAAGAAACTTCCTTGCATAGATTCATCAGAAATATTTCACACTGAACCCAAACACAAATTATTAATTATTAGATTCAAATAATCAATACAACGGAACACTGAACAAGACACTGTTGCAATTAAATACGAAAAATAACATGTATTGCATTAGATGCTCACATCATTAGTGTTTCTAAAACGCACGCCCCAATTAACTTCAGCACCAATAGACTTTGCCTCCTGTACATAGAGAATCAATCGAATCATTACTTGATTGAACAAAATGATGATATGATTGCAATTACTTTTTTTATAAAGTTAAAATTTCATTAACATAATAGAAAGGAACAAGGCCATGTACAAATGACTAAGAACTTATTGGCCTTAGCTTTATATGGCTCTAATAGTAGAATGATAGTTGACTGGCATCAACTAACTTATGTTCATAGCCTCAAGGTATTGGTCTCCCATGAGTTAAGCACATTAGCCTCGATATGTGAAAAGTGAGGTTTCTTCAAGATCTTTTTTTTTTTTTTTTAAACAATTAAATTTCATTAGAATAAGGCTAATGCTAAGTTTACAAAAATAGAGTATAGAAGTAAAAAGAAATGAGCAAAAATCTCATTGACTCTCTCCCATTAGCTATGTAGTCTAGTTATACAGTAACTAGATACGTTGCCTCAGGAGGTTGGTCTCCCATATTTCCATCATAGATGTCTCCAAAAGGTGACAACAACTCTTCTTGTAATACACTAAATCAAAGGAAAGACTGATGTCTTTAATAACCTCCTTAAGGACTACCACAGGAGGCCTCCTAATGTACTGTCTATACCTTTTATTTCTCTCCGTCATATATGCCACGACAAACACCCAATAACATTCCATATTAACCCCCAAGGGGGAGAGTGACGCGTAATCTTTTGTGCTGCCTCCGTCAGATCTTTCAATCTAATATCTGGACTGGATTGGGTGAAAACTGAAATATTCATTATTTTTCAGAAAGCGAAATCCAGGTTACCAGATTTCCACCCAACTTATTTATCGAAGTACCAGATTTCCACACAATCGTACTATTGGTCTTACAATCCAAACATTTATCCACTAGGTTTCTTTCCGAAACAAAAGCTTTCCAAAAATGCGAATCCACAGTAGGCCTGATTTGTATATCATTAAACGTCTTTCCTTTAATATACCTAGCTTGGATCCATTTTACCAGAATAGAATTACTCCTATCCCAGTACTTTGAAGCTCTTTTAATATTGGTTCTTGAAGATCATTTGTATAAGAGTAAAATTTCATTAGATATGAAGTGAATTTTCCTCAGTTTTACAATTATAGAATAAGGCAAATTCTTACACAGCTCCGTACCACCAATGATTGGTGGGCACTGGGCAGAAAGGACAAACTTGTTCATGTCTGAATGACATCACGCTCTATTTTCCCCTTATCAAGGAGTTTTCCTTCCAACATTGGGAAATCTAGGTTTAAATGATTGCACCCTTGGAAACATACTCAGGTGGTCTACGAAGCTTGAGTTGAAGCCTTCTATTCCTTTCCTGTCAAATGTGCCAATCAGAAAATCCAAGTAGATTCCAATGTAGCTTCTAATAGTTGGACGTTATCATCTCAAGGATTTCCATTATATCTTATTCTATACTGTCAACAATATATGTCCGCAAACAAGGACATCATCGTCATATATAAAACACACATGCTGGAGTTAATGATGTATGAGCGTTGTCCATCCGCTAAACCTCTATCTGTCAAAAGGATAGGGTAACAAAGAGTTAAAGACCACATCGGGACGAAAGTCGATGTCTACGAAAGTCAACGACTTCACCAGGTAAGTCAACCACAATAACTTACATAGCTTCTTAAGGGTTTGACTCCATCTCAGAATTCAGTAGCCGACAACATGTAACCAAGGATGCCGACTACTACGGTTGAGATGGTAAAATCTTTTAGAAACTTCCAAATCATGTGAAGTTGCCGAATTGCCCCGAGAAAACTCTAAAATCAGGAAATAAGGTCCCTCCAAAAAGAGGACCATATTCTGTCAAATCAGAATACGTAAGAAGTAGAGTATCTTTCCGGAGAACAAGAATCACCAGTCGACGACGTCTCTAAAAACTCAACTTCACCAGTCCACGACGTCTTTAATGCTATATAGGAAAGTGTCGATGGGCTAAGGCTCATCTCCCTATCTCTTTTTCTACCCCCTATTTGTAATTCAGAGCAATGTCCTTCATTCATATAATGAAAATCTTGATTTCCATAAAAAAAAGTTCAAAATCCAGTTAGTTTATAAGTCCAAAATGTCAACTCTCTGGATGACAAAACTACTCAACATTTTTTTTAAGCAATTAAATTTCATTAAAATAAGGCTAATGCCAAGTTTACAAAAAATAGAGTATAGAAATAGAAACAGAAGTAAAAAAAAAATGAGCAAAAAGCTCATTGACTCTCTCCCATTAGCTATGTAGTCTAGTTATATAATAACTAGATACGCTGCCTCAAAAGGTTGGTCTCCCATACTTCCATCATAGATGTCTCCAAAGGGTGACAACAGCTCTTCTTGTAATACACTGAATCAAAGGAGAGACTGATGACTTTAATGACCTCTTTAAGGACTACCTCAGAAGGCCTACTAATGTGTTGTTTATATCTTTTATTTCTTTCTGTCCATATATGTCACGACAAACACCCAATGGCATTCCATATTAGCCCCCAAGGGGGAGAGTGGCGCGTAATGTTTTGTGCTGCCTCCGTCAGATCCCCCAATCTAATATTTGAACTGGATTGGGTGGAGACTGGAATATTCATTATTTTCCAGAAAGCGAAATCCAGGTGTTCCACCAACGGAATTAAGAGAGATCTGAAATAAGAACAGTTAAAGAAAAGATGACTCCTAGTTTCATCTTCCAGATTGCATAACACGCAAACAGGAGGCATTTGTACTCTCCAACTCCTCAGCTTCTTGAACGTGTTTAGGTGATTTCATTTCACCCTCCACAAGAGAATAGAGAATTTTGTCGGCATCTTCGACCAAATTCCCTCAGCTAATATATCTTATGCTTTCTATCTCTAATACTTTCCACTATTCCCCCCAACTTACTTATCGGAATACCAGATCTCCACACAATCATACTATTGGCCCTACAATCCAAACATTTATCCACTAGGTTTCTTTCTGAAACAAAAGTTTTCCAAAAATGCGAATCCACAGTAGGCCTGATTTGTATATCATTAAACGTCTTTCCTTTAATATACCTAGCTTGGATCCATTTTACCATAATAGAATCACTCCTATCCCAGTACTTTGAAGCTCTTTTAATATTGGTTGCAGTGGTGATAATGGGAAGGTCTCTAACCCCTAGACCCCCTTCCGTCCTGGGAAGGACCATTTGGGCCCACGGTATCCCTTTCCTTCCATCCCATATAAATCTATAGGCTAACCTTCTCACCTTCTTAGTCACAGAGTCAGGGATAGCCATACCTTGCGCCCAATAAGTATACTTTCCAGCTATTATCCAGTTAACTAGTTGTATTCTCCCTCCATAGGAAAGACATTCCCCACTCCATCTTGCTAAGAGCGCCTCTATAGACTGGATTAGCTTCCAGCACTGTCCAAATGACTTTTTCTTTCCCGTGATTGGTAATCCTAGATATGTTATAGGTAAACTTTTAACGGTATATCCTAAGATATTATGCAAAGATTAATCTTCTGCACATACTTTTGAAAAGGTGGAGGAGCTCTTGCTCGCATTTACTTCTAATCCCGAGAACAATGAGAATTTCTCAAGCACCGCTTTAATTGTATTAAGCGATTTCGGATTTGCCTTTGAAAATATGAGGATATCATCCGCATACATGAGGTGAGATATAGAAGTAGCACCATTCACCTGATAAGTGTCTATTCTTTTATTCTTTATTCTACTCTGTATCAATCTACTTAGAACATCCATAACCATGTCAAATAGAATAGGAGATAGAGGATCACCCTGCCTAATCCCCCTCTGGCTTTTGAAGGGAGGCGTTGGAGTCCCTTCCACCAGCACCGAAAAAGATGCAGATGATATGCAATTCCAAATCATTTTGCAGAACATAGAAGAAAATCCATACGCTTCAAGGGTGACAATTATAGCCTCCCAACTGACTGTGTCAAAAGCTTTTTTAAGATCTATACTCAAGCAACACCTCTTGGGAGTTCTCTTTCTTCCAAAGCTATGCACCATCTCATCCGCTAGAATGATATTATCCAAGATGAATGGTATTTTCATCTCGGATAAAAATACTCAACATCTTTGGAAGTATCCTGTGTATAAATATATATGCATATTTTCTCTACCTGCACGTCTTCAACCATGCGATTATCGATTCCTCTACAGTAATTCCACAGCTTATCACCAGTCTGTATTCCAAAATCTTTATGAAGTTTCTCCTGCAAATATAATAGACTAAAAATTATTGAAATAGTTGGCTAATTTAGAAAGAAATACAAAAAAATCAACTAGAACTTTAAATCTTTAACAATAAGAATATTATTTATGAGAAATGAAATGGCAATTTATACCTATGAAAACTACCTTTGAAAATAACTGAAGTTGGCTACAAGTTGAAATATTTTGTGCTTTTAGCTTATGTTGTAAGGTTCGTCCAATACCAGGAAGAGCACAGATAGAAAGATTCTTCATATAGTCATCAACCTGAAGCAGAAAAGTATAAATAGAATGAGGGATCGTATAGTCATCACTCATCAAAAGTCATCTTCAATAGGCCTACTATGGATTTGAATTTCTGAAAGGAATTTAGTAGATAAAATGATAAATGCTTAGATTCTAGAGCTAAAAGCACTGCAGTTTAAAGATCCAGTACTCCTATAAATAAGTTGGGAGGAATTGTAGAAAGCATCAGTGATAGAAGTCATAAAGACTTATTAGCCAAGGGAATTTGGTCTAATATGCCAACAAAATTTTTTATTTTCCTGTGGAGAGTGAAATTGAATCATATAAACACTTTCAGGAAATTGAGAAGCTGGAGAATGCAAGTACCTCCTGTTTGCCTATTATGCAATCTGGAAGAAGAATCTAAATGACACCTCTTCTTCAATTGTTCTTCTTATTCCAGGTCTCTCCTAATTTTGTTGGCTAAGCACCTGAACTTCACCTTCTGAAGATTAATGATTGAGAACTTGGTGGGCACGTTGGATGATATACCCGCAGCCAATTAGTCCTTATGGCTTTTATCTTTCAATATTTCAGTAATGGCTCCAAGAGAGGTTAGAGGTTTACTTAGTTTCCACTTTCCATTGCAATTTATTATTGTTCATGCATTCTAAGCATTGCCCAATGTCCTTAGCTTCCATCATAGATTTCCAGAAGATGGACTCCAGAAGATGGAGTCTATTGACTACTAAGGCTCCATGTTTGATGTGTCTCTTTTGAATCCATTGGCTGAGGATTGAGACATTGACCTCTCAAAATTTGGAGACTTTTTTAACATAGGCTACCCGAGTAATGATTGGTAAGTCCCTCACTCCAAGTCCTTCCTCTTATTTGAGAAGGATCATTTGTGATCATGAGATTCTTTTCCCTCCATCCCATATGAACCTATAGGCCATCTTCCTAATTTTGACTATGATTGACTCAGACATTTAATTTTCTACAGCACACCCTAAATACTTGCTATTACAAAGGTGTTCCATAGTTTTAAAAAGAAAAAGGCATACTTTAGGTTATTACTGGAAAAACTAAAGAAATTAACTGAGTTTTTGAGGGATGTTGCACTGAGGGTCTGAGGCATATACTAACATCCCCGATAGATTCCTTTATAATGAGTTCTGGTGACCTTAGAGTGTGTTGTTTCAATCTTTTGTTTCTCCCACGCCATATGAGCCAAAAGGCTGCAACAAGTAGTGCTCAGTGGGTTCCCCAACAGATTGCGTTCTTTGCAAACTTATGTATGGATTCTGTATTGTCCCGATTCTAATGTCTTCATTCTGTCCCAAAATAAGATTGGAAGATGTCATCCAACGACCAACGATGGTCACTCTAAGTCCTGTTATTAGAAAGAATGAAGGATTGTTGGAGCTCTGAAAGGGTGAAAGTGTGTATGTGAATTTGAGACTTTGTTTGGAAAGAGAATCAACACCTATTTAGGATTTTGAATCATACTCCTAGACCTGGCCATCTATGGGCTTGCTGGCCGATCTGGTCTGGTTCAGTGACCCTAGACTGGATATCAGGTTGCCAAATTTCCTATTAGTGTTCTTCCCTAATGAGGATTGGTTGATCAGTATTCAGTACACATAAAGTGCTTAGAAATTAGTCTAACGCGGTTTATTCAATTGTGATTTAATTTAACTACAATTAATCTAAAGTGGTTAGAAATAGCTGCTTTCTTTACGAAAAAATAAATTCTTGTGCAAAAAAAGAGATATGTACCTTTAGCAAAAACAAGAATCTTGCATGCCAAACGGATAAAACCTAACCTTTTGGGATGCAATTGATACTTGACCGTTTGGTTTAGCAGATCGAGTGGCAATGCGAGCTAGTAGCAAATTTTCAGCAATTCCAGCACTAGACGTGCATCTGGTCATCTGCATAATTTCTTGTCTAATTATTGAAGCTATCATCTCGGGATCGGGATCTATGTCTGTAACATCCAAAAATGCTTCATCGCAACTCACTGCCTATATTTCAGAAGATAAAATGAAGTTTCACAGAGAAAATAGAGGTGTATATAAAACAAAAAACATAAAACATAAACCATGAGTTAAAAAGAAACCTGCACTCTACCACAATGCTTGTGCAATATATCATAAAATTGATCTGCAACCTGCCATTATGCAAAAATGTATAATCTTAATTCTTAAGTTCTTAACAAAACTAAGCATTAAACAACTTGTTTCTTCTTTTTTGTAAATAAAAAATTTCATTGATAAATTGGAGTGGGTAGACACTAGACATTGTGCGTATAAATACTCAGTGGACCCATGGATAAGTAGTTTTTGATCATTTCTTATGTACTGGCGTACTGCTACACTCTCCTTTATTCTTCTTTCTGTTTTTTTGTCTGTTTTATTTCTAGGTAGCTTTTAGCCACTATACTATCATTCTCAGATCTGATCGCCCTTCTTGGTGGATTGAATTCCAATCCAGAAGAACGTCAACCTTCCCTTCTATTGAAGCAGTGATCATCGTCGATCTCTCCATCAAGTTACATACTTTGTCAGTGTTGCCTCCATTGGGTTTCCATTAAATATGGGAATGAGTAAATTAAAAACTCATGGACATTAATTCTGTATAGCTTTCCCTATTTGCCAGTTTATTCTAAGGTTGTATGGTTAGACATTAATCAAAATGTTGGTCTCCCAAGCATTCTGCATAATTTTTTCTACCAGTAACCAGTGTATGGTTAAACTTTTTAAAGGATGACGCATTGAGAAAAATGCTGATATCTCTTGTTACCTCTCTGATTAAGTTTCGAAAGCCTCAGTGTATGTTATCTCTACCTTCTATTTCTCTCACTCCAGATGTAACAAGATATTGCAGCAAGTAGAGCCCAATGTACTCCTTAGCAGCTGGTGTTTTTGATAAATTTTTGTTGGATAATATCCCTTGGCCTTAGTGTTTCTGAATGTGTGAGTATGGATGATTGTGTGGTCCTATAGTTAGACAGACATTGTATACAAGTTCCTATGATATCTTTATCAGCTAGAATTATCTTCCACATATGAGAGTCTATAGTGGTGCGACAATCTATCTCTTCCAAATTTCTTCCCCTTATATATCTAATTTTTATCCATTCTGTAAATATGGAGTTGTTTGGGGTCCAGCATTTCTCAGCCCCTTTAACTAAAGCAGTGGCATTTGTGGCAAAGAAATCCCTGACCCCAATTCCTCCTTTTTTAGGAAGAGACATCTTTTTCCAACCATTGCACCTCCTACCGTCCCATATAAAGTTATACACGCAAGACTCTGAATTTTCTTAATTATTGAGCAGGGAAAGGTGGTTCCATTAGCCCAGTATTGGAATTTACCTAATAGTATCTAATTTACTAGTTGTGTTCTTCCTGCATAGGAGAGACGCCTTCCCTTCCATTTGGCCAACATTTTTTCAATGGGTTCTATTAGTTTCCAGAACACAATATGTGTTTTCTTCCTACCCGTGATTGGGATACCTAGATAACTTATTGGAAGGACTTTGGTTGGGAAATTAAGTATACCTTGGATCACTTGATCATTGAAGTATATTTTGGAGTAGGTGGCTGAACTTTTTGCATGGTTAACCTCAAGTCCTGAGAACATAGAGAAGGTTTCAGGACCAAGGGATCTCTTTGATTGTACCAAGGGATTTGGAGTTGGCTTTTGAGAAAATCAAAACAGCATCTATATATATGAGATGAGAGATGGAGGTAGTTCCATTCACAATGTATGTATTCATTCACTTTTCATTGAGTTCTTTCTCTATTAGCCTGCAGAGGTTATCCATAACCAAGTCAAAGAGAATGAAAGAGGTTCCTCTTGTATGATCCTCCTCTGGTGATGTAGGAGAGATCTGGATTAATGGGGAGGAACGATTGAAGAATGAAACAAGAATTTCTTCAATCGGGGAATCGGTAGACTTGGAATCCTCCAAGAATTCTAGACGAAGATCTAGAATTTAGAAAAAGGAAATAACAAAGAAAGGTAAGAACAAGAAAGAAGGAAATAACAAAAATACCTTGATTTGATAAAATATTCAATAATTGCCGCCTCCCATCCTTCGCCTATTATATTTATACTCACATCAATGGAAATAGGCAACCCATTTGATGTGAGTGTAGGGCTGTTTAGGAGGAACGTGGGTTGGCTTGACCAAGGTCAAGCCAACAATGGTTCACTCTCCAACGCCTCCCTTCAAAAGCCAGAGGGGGATTAGGCAGGGTGATCCTCTATCTCCTATTCTATTTGACATGGTTATGGATGTTCTAAGTAGATTGATACAGAGTGGAATAAAGAATAAAAGAATAGACACTTATCAGGTGAATGGTGCTACTTCTATATCTCACTTCATGTATGCGGATGATATCCTCGTATTTTCAAAGGCAAATCCGAAATCGCTTAATACAATTAAAGCGGTGCTTGAGAAATTCTCATTGTTCTCGGGATTAGAAGTAAATGCGAGCAAGAGCTCCTCCACCTTTTCAAAAGTATGTGCAGAAGATTAATCTTTGCATAATATCTTAGGATATACCGTTAAAAGTTTACCTATAACATATCTAGGATTACCAATCACGGGAAAGAAAAAGTCATTTGGACAGTGCTGGAAGCTAATCCAGTCTATAGAGGCGCTCTTAGCAAGATGGAGTGGGGAATGTCTTTCCTATGGAGGGAGAATACAACTAGTTAACTGGATAATAGCTGGAAAGTATACTTATTGGGCGCAAGGTATGGCTATCCCTGACTCTGTGACTAAGAAGGTGAGAAGGTTAGCCTATAGATTTATATGGGATGGAAGGAAAGGGATACCGTGGGCCCAAATGGTCCTTCCCAGGACGGAAGGGGGTCTAGGGGTTAGAGACCTTCCCATTATCACCACTGCAACCAATATTAAAAGAGCTTCAAAGTACTGGGATAGGAGTGATTCTATTATGGTAAAATGGATCCAAGCTAGGTATATTAAAGGAAAGACGTTTAATGATATACAAATCAGGCCTACTGTGGATTCGCATTTTTGGAAAACTTTTGTTTCAGAAAGAAACCTAGTGGATAAATGTTTGGATTGTAAGGCCAATAGTATGATTGTGTGGAGATCTGGTATTCCGATAAGTAAGTTGGGGGGAATAGTGGAAAGTATTAGAGATAGAAAGCATAAGATATATTAGCTGAGGGAATTTGGTCGAAGATGCCGACAAAATTCTCTATTCTCTTGTGGAGGGTGAAATGAAATCACCTAAACACGTTCAAGAAGCTGAGGAGTTGGAGAGTACAAATGCCTCCTGTTTGCGTGTTATGCAATCTGGAAGATGAAACTAGGAGTCATCTTTTCTTTAACTGTTCTTATTCCAGATCTCTCTTAATTCCGTTGGTGGAACACCTGGATTTCGCTTTCTGGAAAATAATGAATATTCCAGTCTCCACCCAATCCAGTTCAAATATTAGATTGGGGGATCTGACGGAGGCAGCACAAAACATTACGCGCCACTCTCCCCCTTGGGAGCTAATATGGAATATTATTGGGTGTTTGTCGTGACATATATGGACAGAAAGAAATAAAAGATATAAACAGCACATTAGTAGGCCTTCTGAGGTAGTCCTTAAGGAGGTCATTAAAGACATCAGTCTCTCCTTTGATTCAGTGTATTACAAGAAGAGTTGTTGTCACCCTTTGGAGACATCTATGATGGAAGTATGGGAGACCAACCTTTTGAGGCAGCGTATCTAGTTACTATATAACTAAACTACATAGCTAATGAGAGAGAGTCAATGAGCTTTTTGCTCTCTTTTTTTTACTTCTGTTTCTATTTCTATACTCTATTTTTGTAAACTTGGCATTAGCCTTATTCTAATGAAATTTAATTGCTTAAAAAAAAAAACTATGGTTCACTTCATTAATATCTTCTACTGCATCATCTGGTTGATGAAAGGAGGAGAGAGGGCTCCCTCCGCCAAAACTGAAAAAGAGATCAAGGATATGCAGTTGTGCACTAGCTTGCATAATAGTGGGCTAAATCCCATACCTTCAAGAGTTGAGGTGATAGTTTGCCATTTGATAATATCAAAGACCTTTTTAAGGTCAATGTTGAGGCAACACCTTCTGGGGGTTCTTATTGATAGAATCGATGCTTAAATCGAACTGAGAAAACCGGACAAAAAACAAGAACAAAACAGATTTACGTGGTTCGGCAATGTGCCTACGTCCACGGGGTGTCTCCTCTTCTTCTTTTTTCTCTCTCAAAGAGTACAAGTCATTACAAGATACTTATATGGGAGATTAGGGTTTCCGTTTTGCGTTTGCAATCCTAATACCCACCCATTACAAGGCTTAAAACCATTTAACAGAATTAAACCTATTTAATTCTAATGGCTCATAAAAGGCCTACATTAATTCTAATTATAATTAATGTCCTTAATGCCCTTAATGAAAAATGTCTCCACACTCTAACAATTATCCTACCGAACCCATGTACCATTTCATCAGCAAGGAGTGTATTGTCTGATATGTTCCTTCCTATTATAAAAATTGTTTGATGGGGGGAACTTAGCTCAGGGGAGACCATGGTTATCCTATCTGGCAAGATTTTTGTTAACAACTTATAAATTAGATTAACACGTGAGATAGGCATGAAGTCAGAGAGTTTAGTGGTTGTTGGTTTTTTGGGTATGAAGGTTATAAAGGTATGATTAGATGCTCTTAATAGTGGATTGCCATTGAAAAACTGTCTGACATAAGTCAACACAGTTTGTTTGAATTCAGGCCACAGTGCTTTGAAGAATCCTACTGTAAAACCATTCAGATCTGGAGATTTTCCCACTTGAAAAGAGAATAGTGTCGTTTTGACCTCTTCAATGTGGTTTCTGATTATCATTATAAGTTCCAATGGGACATAATTATGTCAGGGTCTTGCTGAAAAGGCATTGTAGGCATTTATCTTTTTCTTCTTTTTTTTTGCAGGCATTTATCTATGAATCTTACCTGAAAGGTACTATAAATGAAAAATGTGCTTATTATTTTAAAATCACTCGTGAATAATAAGTGTTATTGACCTATCCCAATTATCAATATAAGCTTGTTTCCTCCTATTTAGCCTAAATTTGCAATTAGTACCTTAGTGGCAAAGATCAAGAGAGAATAAATTTTACAAAATTATATGTTTTTCATAACTATCGCTAGCCAGTATTCCTCAACATTCAGAATATTGGTCTATCCATTAAATCAATTATTAGATAAGATTTTGTTCCCACAAGACCAAGCTAGTTTGCTCTTACTTGGCCAAAATTTGCAATTGTTACATCAGTGGGAGTGATCAAGTGAGCGAAAAAAATTACACGATTATATGTTTTCCTAAATATCGCTGGCCAATATTCCTCCATATTCAGAATCTTTCTGTAGCAATTTAATCAATTATTAGACAAGATTTTGTTGCCATCTTAGGGTCCCGAGTGTAGCATATTTGGAATGAGCGGGATAGGAAATTAAAATAAAACACAACACACACTCAAACCACCAGAAGTTAAGTGTCAACAGAGAAATTATGAGGGATGTGAGCATCATGTATGATACCAAAACCTACAAAGATAATATTTTATCTCAGATTGAAAAGCAAGTTTGATGATACGTAAACTCACCTTTTCCACCAACTAAGACTAAGATTCCGTTCGCTTTACATCGGAATCCCCAGAAGCTCCCACGGAGCACAAGAACCAAAGGTCTCCAACGGACACAAAGCGACCTGTAGAAGTCGCCGAATTCAAGGGTGTAACGTCTGGCCACCCTGGCCATCATAATGACCAAGGAGCGATCTCCGACTTGGATCGCGCCCTTAGGAACCCTATAAAAAGGGACATCAGTTCTTCTCCACTCCAGAGCACAACATCAGAGCAATCACCGATCCTATACTATAATCGTCGATTGCTTACTCCAAACCTTGACGTGGAGTGTGCTTCGTGGATCTCTGAGCCTTCGGCACAGCAAGACGACCGCTTGCACCACCGCGAGTACTGATGGGATTTTCCGATCCTCGTCAAAGCTATATTCCTATTGGAGTCCAACCTCCCCTCAATCCATAGTTATTTAAGGCTAAGAATACAGTTGTGTAAAATAGTGTCAATGGCATATATTTTTACTTCCCTCATTTGTGATGGGGATATGCCTCATTTTTTATTTCATTCGATAAATTTTAACTTCATCCAAAAAAAGATAAGATTTTGTACTAATTTAATAAACTGGAATTATTTATAATGTAAAATAAGTTTTTACTAAATTTCAAACTACTGCATGAGTGCATAACGTCATGACACAGTAGATAATACCTCTTCGTATGCCTTAAAATTATAAGGAAAAATAACAAGTGAGGGACAAAGAGTCATAGCATCTCTAACAAACATCCCAGCCTTTATTCCTGCATTAAAGGAAAATTTATGAATGTAAAAAAATCGTGAAGACGGATTTGAATATCAAAATTCAAAACAAAATCATACCATAGTTCCGTGCAGGATAGTTTGCTGAAGATATTTCTGCTGTTCCTTTTGGATTGTCAGAATGACACACTGCGACAGGCTTATCAACCAATGCAGGATAGTTTCTAACAATCACAGACACAAAAAAACAATCCTGCAAAATATACATAGAAATTTTTATGTGTTGTTACTGCTCTAGGAAGATAAGTGTAACATGGAGAGAAAGAGATGGCTATCTTCATATGGCATATACAGAGAAACAGAGAGCAATATAACAAGGTGAATAATCAACAACAGTTGACGTAGGGGTAATATTTGATATGGATTTTTGTTAATATTCAGACCAGTAAAACCTATTTCCCAATCTGATCAGATCAGTGAACAGAGATCAATCACGCACAAACACAAAAGAAGAAAAATAAGAAAGACAAGCATTTACATGCTTCCACCTCTCGATAGGTATACGTACATCCACGGATGGTGCTCTCTCTTTAGTGGCTTTTCTGATATAGGTAGAAGCTCTCTTGAGTAGCAAGTGAACAAAATCAATGAAGAAGATGGAGATCTTCTTCACACTGATCAGATCGGGGCTTGGAATCCACCAAGTGCTGATCTAGATCTAAAATAAGAAGCAACAGTATGAAGAAAGTGGAAGAAAAGCAATAGTATGCTCAACAAGCGAGAGAGAAAGAGAATTAAGGTAATACCTTGATATGGCACAAAAAACTAAATTGATCCTCCTTTATGGGCCCATTGTATTTATACTCACATCATTGGTAATGAGCAACCCAAATGATGTGAGTTAAATATTCCTTAAGAGGAATGTGAATTGGCTTGACCTTGGTCAAGCCAATTACCTCCCCTTGTGTAACATCCGGGTCTCAACTCATTAAATGCATAAATGATATTGCTCTGTGCTACATCATGCACCCCTTCTGTAGGTTCAATTGACCCCAATTGATCATCATTCTGTTGTTCAGGAAAGTACTTTCAAATGCCCCCTTCTTCAAACAATCTGATACTAGGGCAGCTATGGTGCTGAAATCTTTGATGAACCTTCTGTAAAAAGAGGCCAGCCCTAAAAAACTTCTTACTTTAGTTAAGTTGGATGGAGAAAGTCAACTGTTTAATGCTTCTGTTTTTGCAGGGTCCACTTTTAACCCGTTAGCTCCCACTATATAACCCAAAAAATGTACTTCATGCACCACAAAATTACACTTCTGTAAATTCAGATTCAGATGGTTTTCTTCCAACAATTTTAAGACTCTGCTGATGTTTTCCATATGCTTTTTTTTATCCTTGCTGAATACCAAAATATCATCAAAATACACCACCACTGTTTTGTTAATTAGAGGTTTTAGCACCTCTGTCATTAGCCTCATAAAAGTGGAGGGGGCATTGGACATGCCAAAGGGCATTACTAGCCATTCGTAAAGTCCTTTGCTAGTTTTGAATGCCGTTTTCCACTCATCCCCTTCCCTTTCCTAATTTGGTGGTATCCACTTTTTAGATCCAATTTAGTGAAATATTCAGACCCCACCAGTACATCTAACAACTCTTCCAACCTTGGTATGGGAAACCTATACTTCACTGTAATTCTGTTGATAGCTCTGCTATCAACACACATCCTCCAGTCTCCATTCTTTTTGGGTACTAATAAAGCTGGAACTGCACAAGGGCTGATAGAATGTCTGATCAGTCCATCTTTCAGTAATTTTTCAACTTAATTTTGTAAAATTTCTGCCTCAGAAGGACTCATTCTATAGTGGGGCAAATTTAGCAATGATGCTCCCGGGTTGAGATCAATTCTATGATCAATGGTCCTGTGTGGTGGTAGGTTATTCATCTCTTCATCTATGACACTAGGGAACTGTTTTAGCAACTCAGTTACTGCAGAAGGAATACAGGCTTTTGTATTTTCAGTAACTTCCTTCACAATTACTGCCAATCCATTATTAATCTCAGCAAGTGTTCTTCTAAATTCTTTTTGTGTTGTGGTCAGCAAATTAGGTTTCTCAAGTGGTGAATTTTTTTCAGCTGGTAGGGGTAGAAGAGCCACTTTCAGTCCTTCAACTTTGATTATATACTGATTTGTCCTCCCATTGTAATGAGCCAGCACATCATACTGCCAAGTGCCAAGGCCTGCCTAATAACACATGTGCTGCATCCATGTTCACAACATCACAAGTAACCTCATCTTTATACCATCTCCCATTTGAGAGTGGAACTTTGCAACTCTTGTTGACTGTCACTGAACTCCCACTGTGGATCCAAGACACTGTATGGTTTAGGATGGTCTTCCACTGTTAAATTCAGCTTTTTCACTGCTTTCCAAGAGATCAAATTATCTGTTGACCCATTATCTATGATAATCTCACAAACTCTTCCTTTAATGGTGCCCCGGGTCCTAAACAAATTGTTTCTCTAGCTGTCTATGTCAGTATGAGGTACATGGTAGCTTCTATGAATAATACAGGACATTCTATGTCCTTCATCAGGTGGGGCTTCATCATCAAATTGATCCGCAGAATCATCCTCCTCCATTGGTGATTTGCCTTTGTCATTTACAATGTGTATAGCTGCTCTCTTAGGTCATGTATTGGACTTGTGCCCCCATTCATTACACCTATAGCACTTGATGTTGGAGAACCTTTGGTCTGGATTTCTATTAACTCTCACATCCTGGCCACTTTCAGTACTTTTTGCCTTCTCCTCAGGTGTTGGAAGTAAATCTTTGTCAGTTGGCGGGTTAATTCTGATCGTAGAGGGTCCCTCTGTGAACTTAGAATATTTTTCTGCCCTGTTTTCAAGCTGACCAGCCACTCTGATGCTGTCCGTTAGGGAAAATTGAGGCTGTAAAATTAATTTTTCCTGATATTTCCCTTTCAAACCTTGCACAAATCGTGCAATCAACTGTTCTTCATTTTCATTCAAATTGTTCCTAGATGACAATCTGTGGAAGTCTCTAGCATACTCATTAACACTTCTGTTGCCATGGTAGCACTGATGGTATTGAGTAAATAATACCCCTTCATAGCCACTTGGCAAAAATCTTTGTTTCAGTAATTTTTTTAATTTTTGTCAAGTTCGCACAAGCCTTTGGTTGGCTCTCCTTCTATTGGTGACAGTTTAAGCCCACCATGCAGAAGCTACCCCCTTAAATCTCAGCACAACTAATTTCACCTATTGATCTTCGTCAATATCCATGTAACCATTCCAGAAACTCTTCTATGTGAGCAGTTCCATTAAATGATGGAATGTCCATCTTTAATTTGAACTGACCCTGTATCCTTGGATGTTGCCTATGATCCACAGTTTCAAACTCATTTTCATCAGTAAACTCTCTCCTCATTCTTTGGTATTGCGGCCTGCGATGATAAGTTCTTGGCCTCCTTTCCTCAAAACCATCATATTCTTCATCAAATAATTCAGCAAATTGATCTAAATGGTTATTACCTCTTCTTTGGTACACATTCATCGGAGGATCTGTCAGCCGGTGAGGATATGCCGGAGCTACTGCCTCCGGTGAACATCGCGGCTCATCGATCTCCATCCTATTCCTTCTCTAATAAGTGCGAATAAGCTCCTCTACTGGTGGATGCTGAAATAGTCCCGTGTGTGGTTCCAACACTGTCGACGATGGATCTTGAAACCTCCGATCAACTGGACGTCAGGCGTCGACAGCTACTGCCGGCTCAACTGAAGTATTAATGGTTTTTCGCAGGTCATGGAGCCCATCCCTCGTTGCAGCAGTGAGATTTGCAATGGGCTCAGATGTCGACGTTGGTTGTGATAAACTAAATCTAATAGGACAACGCAGGGGAGGAGAAAACGAGGAACTATTCGGCCTGAGCTGAATTTTTCTTGGGGTATGCACTTGTCCCGTAGACTGAGACAACATACCATCATTTACCTCCCAACTATAGATTGATGAATTAATGCTTTATTGCTTTGCCCTTGTGTTGACTTCCTACTGTCCCCCTCAATGTCTTGGGAGACACTCTCACGTATTTCCATTATCAAAGTTCCCTTATTGGACGAAGGTTGTAGAGATCTACAAGGAGAATGGGATCCTTCCCTTCCTCCACCTACAACCCTCAGTTGGGGGTCAATAGTCTCGATCCTTTCTATTACCTTTTGCTGCCCCTGCATAGTCTTGTCCTTTTTCCTATCTCAACTAAAGACTTCAGAGACATGCATCACGTTCTGTTGACCGGGCCTCTTGTGGGGACCCCTCAACGGCCGAAGGAGAATGAGTCTCCCCTATATCGCCCTCTTCTTGCTGCCCTTGCCTCGAGATATCTTTCTCCCTACCCATACTGATGTCCTGGGAGACATCAACCTCTCATGAGTTCCCCCTTGCAGAGAGCCCTTACTGGACGAGGATTGTATAGATCCACCATGGAGCAGATTTTTTTCCCATCCCAAATGAACCCATATGCTAGTTGCCTGACTTTGGAGATTATTGAATTGGACATCATCTTGTCCTTCACGTCTACAAAAAGACTAGCATGCTCCTAGAGATGCAAATTTAAGTCAAAGCTTACGAACAGCCCGAGCTTGGCTTGAGCTCAGCTTCATTGAGCTCAAGCTTGTGAGCTAATGAGCCAAGCTCGAGTCTGGACACTAAACTTGATAGGTCAATCTTGGCCAAGCCCAACTCCCTAATAAGCCAAACCTATTGAGCCCTATTAAGCCAAACCTGGCTTTTTGGCTTGTTTGGAGTTAAAAGAAAAATAAAATAAATATAGGGATGAAAAGGTAAATTTTTAAATATTAATAAAAACTTTAAAAAAAAGATAAAACCTCTCTCTCTTTACACAAAAAATCCCAAATCGTAATTACAAGTTCGCAACTCACAAAGCTCTTTTATCAATCGACAATTCCTCAATCCTCACTCCCCACTCGACCAGCTGATGCAAATTTAATATAATGTGTTATCATATCATGTTATCCATGCTTTTTTTAATGAAGATGTTATTCATGTATATATAATATAAAAAATTATATTAAATTATACAGTTGGTTTATTAATAATTGATGTGTTTAATAAAAAAATATTCTCAATTTCTTATGGGTCGTGAGTTTAACTTTTACATATTGTAGATTTCATTTTTATAATATTCTTAAACAAGCACAACTCAAGTCAAACAAGCTTCAAGTTGAGACAAGCTTATTAAGCCTCAAGTTTAGGCTTGTTTAATTTCAAGCTTATCAAGCTCAAACTCGATTCATTTAAAAAACAAATGAGCCAAGTCAAACTTGACTCTATTGAATCAAGCTCAGGCTTATTTGCATCCCTACATTCTCCAGATAGAAGAAAATAAGCAGTGTGCATAGAATCCATCTGAGGATGAACCACCGCTATCAATGGAGGGGTAGAAGAATATGAATAGGGGTTATGTGGGAACATGTGAATCTTTTGTGAGCATCGCAAAATGTAGGTTTTACTTTTTAATACATATTTAGTAGTTAGTACCTAATAAGTAATACCTACTATCTAGATTTTTTAAGAAATAAAAAAAAGAGCAATTCAGAATTCGTGTACCTAGTTGTTTGGTTAGTTTTATAGTTTGTAGTTAGTGTGTTGTTTCTTTATTGATAGATAAATCAAAACTATTTCACATGTTATATTTGAAAAGAAATTACTGTTTTAAAAAAAACGCAGTTCAGAATCTACATAATAATGTTTAAACATTGTGTGTGGCACATTACCATATCAATATGGATGATAGCCCTTTTCCCAGTAGTGAAGGGTTTTACAGCATTTTCTTTAGATTTTTCAAGAAAATGTTTGTGATACCGATTCCTCCACGTTCCAATAAAATGCAGCCTCGACTTCTACAACATCAATCAATAAAAAAATTAAGTCATGGAAGAACATGCTACATTATTGGAAAAAAAACTAGCAAAGTTAAATTTTCTGTATACTAGTTCCCCTATTCCTTCGGTGTTCTCTCTGCCATTTTCTTGGTCAGAATTTTATAGATACTATGAGCTGGATTGGACAGGGTTTTGTAATAGAAAAACTGTTAAAGACACTGTTTTCTCCTTTATTTCTATGTAAAACTGGGAAAGGCCTACTTCATTCTCCAATAAAATTTCATACATCGTAAAAAAAATGACTATACAAGAAAAAATATGCAGACTCCAACGACACAAATAATTAAATATCAATAAGTTGGTGAAGCATTAAAAAACGTTATAAAATTAAGAAGATAAATAAGCTACAAGATAATGTGAGCTTCTTATGAAATCAACCTTAAAGTAGTTCTCTACAAAATTTAAATCTTTAATAGTTGAATGTTGTTGAACGGAGTCTTGTGATGTTTCTGAACATCTATAAATGTCAAGTCCGAGATCTTGCGTAAAATCATTTTGGTCATCAAGGATATCTAATTCACTATTTCTTGATTCAGAAAAATTCTCCCATCTTGTGAATGAAACATCTTCACTGGCCTGGGTTTTTGAATTCATGATTCCACTGTCAACTTCAATATGAATATCTCTCTTATTCTTGAATATTGAGGAACTGGTTTCAGAATTGTCATTTGTCTCAATAGGTGCTTCGGTACTTGTGAAACTTGATGTGTTTTTTGAACAAAAAAATGAAGAAAGTTTTTGCTGCTTGCAAGAATCACTCGAAAAATCATCTAATTGGTAAGAAATCCCTGAAATAATCATAAAAATTAATGGCTTCAACTTGAAATTTTAACTTATTCATTAAAAAAAAACTTCACGATATCAAGTATATCATCGATATAATAGAATTAGAATATAAACAGCCAATGGTTTGGAATTAGAAATGAAATAACAAAAAGAATGCAAGTTCCGTTAAAAAAATTAAAAACCCACACATACACAAACGACAAAATATTACGATAAGAAAAATCAAGAGGAAAAAAAAAGATTGATGGTAAGCCTTACAATTCAACAATTTATTAGCTCCAATGGAATCAACAATCCATTTTGGTTTCACAATAGGAAGACCCCTACTAAAGGATCTGCATCAAGATGAAAGAAAGAAAAAAAGACATAGATGCGTTATTAGTATTAAGTTGGAAGGGGAAAATAGGAGGGAAAAATCGTTTTAATGAATATCTATGACCTGAGATTTTTTAATTTGCTGATGGGAAGATTGCTACATATGATATGTGACACACTCTTCTTAGAAAAGTAATTCTCATATCGTCCCCCATGCTTCAACATAAGACGTCTTAGCTCCTGTAAGTAAATATTAATAATGATATATTCAAGAAGAAGGAAATAATGAAAACAAAAAAAATACGCACCATGGTCCATCAAAATCAGCGAAAAAGAAAAGACAGTAAAAAAATAAAATAAAGCAAAAAAAGGATCAACGAACTAGTATAAAAAAAATCATACCTGACTGGAAGGTACAGTGAATCCATCAACAAAGATAGAAACTCCACGGAAGATACCATTCCCAATGCAAGAACTTGACGCATCGGAATCAAACTGGTCCCTGAGTTTACGATTCTTCTCCGCCATGTAACTGTTCGTTCGATCAGAATTATAAACAAGAAGAAACACGCATTCTCCCGTTACGGTTTTCCAGCACAATAAATAGGCAAATCACACGCATGAAAATTGGAAAAAGAAAGAACCTTCCCATTGTCGATGTTGACGCAGTTGAAGTTTTAATCCCACTGATTCTAGGGTTCTTTCCAAAGTTTTTCCTGCTGTCTGTTGAGCCCCTTTTCTTGGGAAAAGACGACATTGAGAAGTTGGCGCTCGTCTTCTAAGTCGAGGAATGATGGCAAATGGGGTTTATGTGGGAATTAAAAATTAAGCGGGAAACATATATTCTTTTTTATATACCATTTTGTCAGGTAAAATTACATAAACTGATAAAAAAAATCTCTAAATTATAAAAGGTAAGTGTTAAAACTAACCACCGAAGATGGCTTGGTGGTCAAAAGTAACCACCAAGCCTAGTCATTAGGTGGTTAAAGTGTGTTAGGGGGTAAATTTTTCTAATTTGCCCCTCATTAGTAAATTATGTTACCCGGTAACAATAACCCGATAAACCCGCTTCTGCCCCAATCCCTTCTACGACACATAATTCAGAAATCTCCGATGCTTACAGATCAGCCGAAGCAAAGCGTGTTATCTTCCGATGGAGCTCTGTATTGTCTGCGAGGGTCAGAAGTTTCTCGGAAAACTCTCCGACGATCAGACCGCGAAGATTCTTAAGATGAGTTGCCAAAAACCAGGTGAAAAGAGAAAAATCATAAACGGAGTCATGTCTGGCGATGTTTCACCGGCATGATAGGTAGACATGTTTCTTCTTCTTCTTTTAATTCGATCATTACAAATTTACAATGATGATGATGATGTGTATGTTGGCAGTGGCGGTTATGCAAGTGGGTTCAAACTTAATGTATCGCGAGAAATGACGAAGCTGCAGGGAAGAGTACTCCCACAACCTCCGAAGTTGAGGTTCGGTGACGGCGGTCATGTCAGGGAGGTGGGAGGACGACTCTAGAATAGAAGTATGGGAGGTGGGAGGACGATCGATGGGTGGGTTCTTTTTCTGCCCGACAATGGCATGTGAAAGAAAATTTTAAAAAAAAGTAAGGGTAAAATGGTCATAAAATTTATAGGTGGGTAGTTTTAACTCCTAACCAACCTTAGGTGATTAGATTTAACATTTTTTCAATTATAAATATAATGCAAACTTGTAATCAATTAATCATGCTTGCTAGGCATGTGCCATATACTCATAGCCCAAGGTTATTGTAACGCCTTGCTCCGACGATGGCCGGAAAGTTGAGTGAAACGAAAATACAGAAATGTATGATAGAAAATAAATTTGATGTGCAAATTTATTATATATATGATGTTTGAAGACGGTGTGAATGAAATTAATGTTGATCAATGTATGTGCACTGATATTGATAATGAATGTAAAATGATACTGTAGGATGATCGGTTGATCAAAGATTAATGAAGCGATGATCCACAGCTCGTTGAGACGAATTGAGTGGTCAATCTGTGATTCAACTGGTGAATTGGTGAAAGTTGAAGATCGTAGTAATCAAACAGTAATTGTAATTACAGAGTATGTGATTGTGTAATTGTAAACATAGTTTAGATGTGTTTATATAGAGAAACATTGGCTATGTTGGTTGAGTGTGTTTAATTATAGTAATTAATGATTATGGGAATATGTAATAATTTAAGATGTGGAAATATAAATAATGGAATATGAAGAGTTATGATTAAACAAAAGGGGGGTGAGTGTAATATTTATTATAATGTTATATGTGTAATTTTATTTAACGTAGAGGTGTATCTCTAATATCCTCCCTCAAATCAAAACCGGTTAGGGTTTGATTTGAGTATGTGGGTGCAATGGGGTGTTTGAGTGAGTTAATTGGGTTTGAATTTTGGGTGTGTATATCGATAAGATTTACTTTTTGGATTAAATGTTTGAATGCTGGGCCACCTAAGGGTTTAGTGAAAAAATCACCAATGTTTTGTGCACTGGAATATAAATTATAGTTGGATATTTGTTTTTGACTATTTAATGTATTGTTTGGTTTACATTGAGTTAGATCATATTTTTCTAATAGGTCTAAAGTATATTTTCTTTGGCTAATGTATAAGTCATTTGGTGTTTTAGTGAATTCAAGATCTGAGAAGTATTTGAGTTCTCCAAGATCTTTTATTTTGAAAAATTTCTTTAAAAAATTTTATCTTGTTTATGTTATTTTCTGTTATTAACAGATCATCAACATATGCTAGTACTATTGTGGTATTTTCCTCATCAATGTTTATAAACAGTGAGTAGTCTGTTTTACATTGCTTGTATCCAAAATTAGATAAAGCCTTTGATAGGGTTTGATACCACACTCTAGATGCCTATTTTATGCCATATAGTGATCTATTCAGTTTACAAACTGAATTGGGGGGTGAATTTTTAGGTATTTCTAGTCTCAAATGGATTTTCATATATATTGTTCTTTCCAAGGTCCCATGTAGAAATGCATTTTGAACATCCATTTGATCGATGCATGTGTCATTTCTTGAACACTCCTATTGGTAAGATGACTCTTAGTGTTGTCATCTTAGAGACAAGGACAAAGGTTTCTGTGAAATTTATTTCTTCGATCAATTTGGTTGTAGCCTTTGGCTACTAGCCTTGCTTTATGTTTCTCAACAGTTCCATCGATCACTGTTGAATTTTGTTTTGTAAACCCATTTGCATCCAATTGGTTTCTTACCCTCAGGGATGCTTGTAATGGTCCAGATTTTGTTGTTTTCAAGAGCCTCAAGCTCTTATTTCATAGCATTGTTCCATTTGGCATGTTTGGATGCCTCTTTGTAAGAATTTGGATGTTGCTCTTGATTGCTGAAAGCAGAGCATAATGTTCTGGAGTAAAGTTTTGGCATGATATTAGTTTTGTTATTGAATGTCTAGATGATGCTAGTTGTAATTTATAGTCCTTTAGATAAGAGGGTATTTTTCTGATCCTTTTTGATGTTCTGTTGGTTTTCTCATTGTTTGTGTCAGTCATTTCTTCCTCTGACTCATATTGTTCAGTGGGTTCCATTGAAGGAGGAATTTGGGAAATTTGAGGAATTGGTGTTATCTCCTCCTCTTCTTCTGACTCGTATGTGAAGGAATGGTGTTCATTGTGTATGTTTGTTCCTTCTGATGATTCTTCATTGAAGAAATCTTTCTCATGTTGTTTTGGTTCTTCTTTGAAAGGAAAAATCTCTTCAAAGAATGTGACATCCCTGTTTGTGAAAATTTCTTGGGCAGATGGGTTGAACACTTTGTAACCCTTTCTTTGGAATGAATATTAAAGAAAAATTCTCTTCATGGTTCTATTTTCGAATTTTGTCTTTGTTTTGTTGTTTGTGACATAGCAAAGACATCCAAATACTCTTAGAATGGAGAAATTTGGTTGTTCATTGAATAATTTGTGATAAGGGGTATCATTGTCCAAAACAACAGTTGGTGTTCTGTTTATTAGAAAAACAGCTGTTATGATGCATTTTCCTCAAAATCTTAGAGGAATGTTGGATTGGATCATAAGTGACCTAGTCACTTGCAGTATATGTTGGTGTTTTCTCTCAACTCTTCCATTTTGTTGAGGAATGTAGGGACATGATAGCTGATGTGCTATGCCATTTGTTTTTAAAATATTCTGAAATTTCTTAGATAGGAACTCTGTTCCATTGTCTGTCCTTATAGTCTGAATATTTGCTCGATGTTGGTTTTTAATATCCAATATAAATTGTTTGAATTTTCCTAGTGTTTCATCTTTGTTTGTCATTAAAAAGACCCAAGTGGCTCTTGAATAATCATCCACTATGGTTAGGAAATAATTGTTTACTTGGTGTGTGGGTGTGTGATATTTTCCCCAAATATCTAGATGAATTAGCTGAAAACACTTGGTAGTTTTGTTTGTGCTTGAGTTAAAAGATAGTCTTGTCTGTTCGGACAGAGGACATGTATTACAAAACTTTGAGAAAATTTTAGGAATATATTTGTTTAGTAGATGTAAATGATACAATCTAAAAGGTGCAGGATGTCCTAGTCTTTGGTACCAGATTTCCTCATCCTTTGATTCTTTTTGTTGGTTGTGGTTGGCCTGGGATGATCTCAGCTTTAGGATGTATAAACCATCTTTCTTCTCACCACCACCAATCTGGTTTCTCTGCTGATCCTGTATGGAACAGAAAGTAGGGTGGAAGGTGAATGAGCAATTTATATATATCTTTTGTTAATTTGCTTACAGATAGTAGGTTGACTGAGAAGGATGGTATTTTTAAGACATTATGTAGGGTATAGAACCACTTGATGACACTCTTGTGGTTTGGGAGTTTGGAAGGTGAATGTTTATTGGATACAACAGTGTTTTGACATTGTGTAAGAGGATGTTGGGGGAACACATATGATCTGTTGCCCCTGTGTCAATGATCCATTGATCATTTTCTGGTTCAGTGTGTGACATTGTATATGAGTTTGGTAAGTAATGAAAACATGTATTATTTTTAGAGTGGGATTTACCAGATGAGCTTCCAGAAGCCATGTGAGCTTGACTCTGATTCCCTTTGGAGAATCCTCCCATGGTATGTTTATGAGCTCTTCTCTGGTGATAAACTTGTTTTCAGTTTTGTTTTCATTTGAATTTTGGTCATCATCCTCTGGTTGTGTGTTGGCATTGTTGCTTTGATGTGTTTCCCTTGTATCCTTTGTTGGGCTTCCCATTGAAGCCTTTCTTCCCATTAAATTTTGTTATATTTTCTTTCTTCTTGTTGAAGTCTACTCCATGAAGCCCATGTTCTGGTGGAAAACCATGTTCATAGAAGCATGTTTCCAGGCTATGGTTATGCTTCTTGCATCTAGTGCAATATGACTTGGAGTCTTCGCTTTGAGTTTGTGTTTTTGTTTGGGGTGTGAAGTTTTTGGATTGTGTCACCATGATAGTTCCTTCCTCAGGGTAGACGCACTCTCTTTGAGTTTCTTCTTGTAGGACCATTCTGAATGCATCGTCTACTGAGGGTGGTGTTTTCTTCTTTAATATTTGCCCCCTGATTGACAGATATGTGTCACTGATCGAGGCCAGTGGTGAAAGTGATTAGTCTTTCCAGATTTTCTTTGGCTATGCTTGGGATGTGAAGTTTTTGGATTGTGTCACCATGGCACTTCCTTTCTCAGGGTAGATGCACTCTCTTTGAGTTTTTTCTTGTAGGACCATTCTGAATGCATCATCTACTGAGGGTGGTGTTTTTTTTCTTTAATATTTGCCTCCTGCTTGGCAGATATGTGTCACTGAGGCCAGTGGTGAAAGTGATTAGTCTCTCCAGATTTTCTTTGGCTATGCAATTGGGATTGCTACAACATTCAAAGATCTGATTGTTGTCTAATTCATTCCAGAGTCCCTGCAGCTTGACATAAAAATTGCTTACAGACTCATTACCTTGGGTGCATAGAGAAATTTGTCTTTTGAGTTGGAAAATGACTAGTGAGTTTGCTCTGCTGTATTTCTGTTTCAGATTCTTCCGTAAAGTAGCAACATCCTTTATGAATATTGTGCTGTTTCTGATTTCCTTAGAGCAGCTGTTTAGAATCCAAGCAGTAACTGAATCATTGCATCTGATCTAGGGTATAAGGTAATTGTCTGTGTTGTCTTTTGGTTTTGTAATGGATCCATTTATGAATCCTAACTTATTTTTGGTGGATAGGGATCTTTGGATCTCAACTACCCAGGTTTGATAGTTTGGTCCACTGAGTGAAATTACTACTAGACTTGAGTTTGGGTTGTCACTCCCTGATATATAATATGAGCTCCCATCCTTTATTTTGAACTCATCATTCTTTGTTGCCATCTGCAGATAAAGCTGAGAGGAGGGAAAGGAGACTGATGAGAAGGCACACAAGGAATCTTAGACGGATGAGAGAGCTGAGGAAGCAGGGAATGAATGTTGAGGCTCTCGAGTATTTTGGTGATGTTGAAGATTTATACTCTTCTTCTGATTCTGAGTATGAAAAGCCTCTTGGGTGAGATTGTGGACCAAGTGGGAATGATGAGCTTTGGGCTGGGGAGGTGTGTGAACTTTTTGACTATGATTATGATAGTGATGATATTGTGAATTATGAGATGTGGAGTGATCCAGAAAAGGGATTAAATTCTAAAGGGTAGAAGGCTAAAGGTGTTCTTGCTGTGGAGATTCCACTTCCTTCTCGTCCTCCCAAGGAATTCTTTGAAAATATCTGGAGAAATAGAATTATCTGAATTTGATCTGATTTGCCTTTTGTGTCCCTTTTTGTGTTGGTTGCCCTTTTTGGTGAGGCAACTGTTTCTTTCCTTTGAAAGAAATGAAAGAAAGAAAAAATACTTTTCTTTTGAGAAAAATATTGAATATTGGAGATCATGATTTAATCTTCTCTGATACCATAATAGAATATATATATATATAATGTTTGATCAATGTATGTGCACTGATATTAATAATGATAATGAATGTAAAATGATACTGTAGGATGATCAAAGATTGACTAAAGCGATGATTCACAGCTCATTGAGATGAATTGAGTGGTGAATCTGTGATTCAGCTGGTGTGTTGCGGAAGCGTTTTTGGAGACTATGAAAGTTGAAGATCGTAGTAACCAAACAGTAACTGTAATTGTAATTACAGAGTGTGTGATTTTGTAATTATAAACATAGTCTAGGTGTGTTTATATAGAGAAACACCCAACGGCTATGTTGATTGGGTATGTTTAATTATAGTAATTAATGATTATGGGAATATGGAATATGAAATAATTTGAGATATGGAAATATAAATAATAGAATGTGAAGAGTTATGATTAAACAAAAAAAGGATGAGTGTAATATTTATTATAATGTTATATGTGTGATTTTATTTAACGTTGGGGTGTATCTCTAATAATGAAAAAATAAATAAAAAAACTGCTTAAATTTCTTAATTCATTCATTCTTTAGATAGGTATATTTATAGTGATTGATTATACCACGTTTGTTTATGGGATCAATCACATTACATGCAGTCTCTAACACTTGATAACTGTTACGCATGTTTAAAACACTTGGCAACTAACATTGGTAACTAACTAACAAACACTTTTATCCAATTCCCCAATATCTTAGGGTCTAGGACGTAATAGTATATGATGATCGATCGCGATGGATCACGTAACCAACCTCATATATATTTTGGTCGGCTGGCATACGACGGTGATCGTATCAACCCCTTCCTCTTCAGATCTGAGCTCGTCCTCGAGCTCGCTAATGAATTGTCATGGATCGAATTTGATCATCATCACGGTCTTTGTCACGTTCTTAAGAAAAGTGAATGAGTTTGTAAAGTGGAATGTCACCTTTTCAAACGTGTTTATTAAAACTTTTCCGAGGATAGATATTCGCTCCTTAGAACGATATAACATGTAGATCCACTTTTAAAACAATGTTATCAAGCTGAAAGAATTCTGAATGACATACCCTTTGACAACTTATGACAGCTTTGTTGTTCGCGATTAGAAGATTCTTTGTGCTGTTAGTTTTCAATCCCATCCGTTGTGTTACCGAGCTTTGGACAAAGTTAAGATTTACTCTAGAATCGATCAAAACATTGACGATCTCTTCTTTGAAAACTCTCTGGACATAAGCCGCATGCTTTCTATCCTCCTCTTTAATTTTCTGCAATATGATACACATTTTCTCCTCGTTTTCGACCTGTTATTTTTCTTCTTCCGGTGACTGTTTCTCGGACAATACTTTTTCTGCGTTTGTATATCCCGAGCTTTGATCGATATCGATAGAATCTGGTGTCGTCGGAACAGATGACGGTAATGTAGAGTCGGGTGATATCGGTTTTAAATAACCGAGAATATAATTCATTTGTTCTTCAAGTCGGGATAAACGTTGTGGTTTGTATAGTAAGTGATGTATGGGTTATATAATGGTTGTGTAAATGTGGAAATTTGTGGTGGTGTTTGAGAAAGTTGGTTCGTACCATGTTGAAATTTCGTTGGATGGTGTTGGACGTTTTCGTATGACGGTGTTGGTGAAAATTGAGTTGCATATGGTTGGAGGTTTGTGTAAGATGAGGTTGGAGAGAATGGCATCGGGTGATATATCTCCTCATTAAAATCCCATCTAATGGTTGGGAAAAATATTACCATTTTACTTCATTTCTTTCCAAATAATTGTATAACTCTTTATTCTTTAAAAAAGTTTAAAGTTTTAGTCGTTATTTCGTTTTTCTTTTTTACGATTTAAGTACTTTCTTTTTGAAAGTAACTATATATAAAAGTACGCTTCGGTTAAAAAAATATCAATTCTTATTTTATAAAAGCTAAAAGGAAAATACTTTCCATGAAGCTCCTCCTGTCATATTTGTAAATTGGAGCCGTAACTCCCTTGTGTAATCACAGTTCAGGAATAGATGCTTGATTGTTTCGCCCATCTTCCCACAGAGAAAGTTGTCTAAACGGTGATAATCTCCCAAGATTTCAGCTTATTGAATGTATAAATTTTGTTCCTTAAACGCCAAAGCATTACTGACGTCTTTGAGGATTTACACGTCCACCCCCTCTCCCTAATTGAGTCCTTATCAGATTTATTAAGTTTCGATAGCTTGATTGATCCATTTCATTATACAAATGAGTGTATTTATAACTAAACTATTATTAACCAACTAACTACTTTAACTACTTAACAATTCCAACTAATTCTTTGACCAAGTTCATTGTTTATTGAGCTTGGTTCAACAAGATTGTATTATGATGTTTTGATATATCATCTTCTTGCTCAGTCCTTGTCCCTTTCCTCTTCAGTTGAAATTAGCGTTCTCCCCACAGTCCATACAAAGATTTATTGCGTCTTTCTTCCTTAAGATCGTGATCCATACCGGTGAATATTGATTTTGAGAGTATCCAATCGAATTCAAATCCCTCTTCTTTACATAAAGTCCGGCCTTTATCCAATCTGGCCAGATGGAGTACTGTTTAGCTGTCTAGATTCTTAATTCCCGCTCTTCCCATCGAAGCCACCACCGTCATTGTACGAACATTCCTTAATGCTATTCCGCCTTCATCTTTTTCCTTAGCCATCTGACGCTAACTGATCAATTTTCTGCCCTCCCATACAAAACCGTAAATGATTTTCCACACTAATTACTGGCGGCTAAGGCGCTAGTATTAGTTATAAACCACCAATAATATTTGTCCCCTTAAAATCAGATTTATTTATGGTGTTACAGTCGCCAGTGTAGTTTTTATCTAAATGATTGGCAAACATTGCTGGTGGAATAACCGGGAATGTGTTGAAACTGGCAATCATTCATTACGATTAGGGCGCCAACAATGTTTTTCCCCAATGGTCGGAAACTGGGACTCTAACGACAACATACTGACAACCTGACCGTCACGAGGACTAGTAATACTGATGATCTGGTCGTCAGTATTATCCGTCAAAAACGGTCGCATTTTCTGCAGTGTACGAACCTTTGGAACCAAAAATTAAATTTACCATCATAGATTACCCATTTGTAATTTACCCGCATAGGAAAGGTTCTTTGTCCTCCAATATGCAAAGTTATCTATGATTTTATCCAAGAGCTCCCGGCAGTTTGCAATTCTCAATTCGTGCCACTTAGTGGCACCTCAAAAAGAATAAATAGTAATTTTTTAATTGGGTAGATGAGAATTGCAACCAGGTCCCCTGCATTATTGAAAGACTGAAAAATAATGAACTCTTAATTTCCTTGCTCGATATCAAGCCTGAAAAATTGCTAAGTATCTTCTTAAGAGTCCTGATCGATTCAATGTTGGCTTTAAAGAACAATAATAAATCATCTGCAAAGATGAGATGAGATGGTGATTTAGCTCCTCTCATTATTAAGTGTCAACTGTCAACGTCACCTCTTTTTTACGCAATATTTGCAATAATACCTCAAGAACCATATTGAATAAGATTGGTGATAGGCTGATAGCGGATCCGAAAACCTTTACCGGCCCCTAGTAATGACTCTATTTCATCAATGAAAATTTAACTTTTTTAAAAAAATAAAAACACGACAACGTCTCACATTAACTTTAAAAAAAATCCGACCATCATCATCCCCTAGGTGGCTAGGTTTTATGCGACTCCAACAACACATCCCAGATCACATAAACAACACATGTATATCGTTATCAAAATCCATGAGGATGAGGACCAGAATTATTAGTTGATTTTGGAGTTGGGTTTACCCGATTTTAAAGAATGACAAAATCGTAATAATATTTAGATTTCAGTTGGTTATCACTTATCAAGGGTATATTTGGTCAGAACATTAAAATTGTGGTTTGATTCGATAATTAAATTACCGTGGACGCATACATGATATTTTTCCTCTTTTTTTTTTTTTTTTTTTTTTTTTTTTTTTTTTAAAAAATCGAAAGTGGGATATGACTTATTGACTTGTGAATTGTAAGATCTGTTTATAGGGTATTTTGGAGATTAAACATATTTTTTCGGGGTTTTTTGATATCAAGTTATGAACCATTAGTTTTGGCATTTTGGGCGTCTGAATGTGGGCCCTGAATTGATTGTAAAGTCTAGGAGATCAGGACAGGCGGACAGCAATCACCCGCTGTTAATTCGCCTTCTGGCCTTTTCTTCTCTGCAGCATTCGGCTCTCCATCGATTCAATCAACAGGTGTACGTACACATCGATCGATGAAGCGAAGAGCATCGAAATCTGCATCATCGAGTGGAATTTCAGATTCTGTTAACCAAAGCAGCAGTCAAAAGGAAGGGCGAGCAGCTCCGTGGATAGCTTTGTTTGTTCTATTTCTATATAGTTTTTGGGCAGTGCATCAATTTCAGTATGAGAATCTTCCGATGCCACAAAGTATTGCTCAGGCTGGTAAACGAGGGTTCTCAGAAGAATCGGCCATGGAACATGTCAAAGCATTGACGGGATTTGGTCCCCGTATTGTTGGATCGGATGCTCTTGATCTTGCTCTTCAGGTATATTTGCTCTTCCTAATTGGGGTGCAATCTGCGTGTTTTTCTTTCTTTCCTTCTCTCTATACATGGCTAAATTTGAAGTGGTTTAGTATAATGGTATAATAAAACTCCGTAACACTCTTAGTCAGAGGTTACGGATTGGTTGGAGACAGTACCTTCGCGGGCCAGAGATAGAAGAAGATTGATCTCCCATAGGAGCCGGTGGTGACGAGAAGAAGTTCTCCCTAAGGAGCCTGAGGAAGAAGTTTTAGAATTGTTTTAAATCCGGATGCAGAGCCATTCGTTTTCCCTCTTATTTAAAGCAAAAATAAACCATCGTGCTAAAAAAACATAACTAATTCTCCTCTAAAGCTGGGAGAAATATTCGCTGTGAAAGCTGATATTAAACGTAGTGGGGATTGCGCACTTGTCGAGCGCTGCTCTGCCGGGGTAGGTGGCTCTCCTGTCAGGGTTGATGCAATTGCGATTTCCTCAGATGATTCAATAATATCCAGTTCTTCCTTCAGTCGGTTCACCACTTCGACAATTTCTAAACCCATTGTTACATCCCTTTCTCCATTCGCAGTAACCTTGTCCTCAAGGTTAGAAGAGGGCACGAGGTGAGCAATAGTGCTGATATCCTCCCATGTCTTCTCGTCAAGCTCTAACCCCAACCATTCAATTAAGATCTGTTCCACCTTCTTCCCTTTCCTGTTAATTAATCGGTATGCCTTAATCTTGTGTGGAACTATAATTGGGTGAGCGTCCACGGACAGAGGTGGTAGAGTGATGGCCTCTTGATCCGGATTATCCCCTATAAATCGTTTGAGAAGAGCAATGTGAAAAACGGGAAAAATCTTCCAGTCCGAGGGAAGCTTTAAGCGGTAGGCAACAATGCTGATTTTCTTTATTATCTCGAACGGTCCATAGAACTTAACCGACAACTTTTGACATCGCCGACGATCAACGGATTGTTGTCTATACGGCTGTAATTTAAGCCAAACCCATTCACCTTCATTGAACTCATAGGGTCGCTGCTTCAAATCGGCATATTTCTTCATTCTCTCTTGCGCGGAACGAAGGTTATGTTGTAAGTTTGTAACTCAGCTAACATTCTTTTTTTCTCTGTTAATACCATGTCCACCGCTTCCACCATGGAGTCACCTGGCCGGTAATCAATAATCTCCGGTGACGTCCTCCCATAAACCGTCTGGACTGGAGTCGTCTTAATACTGTGGTGGTACGAGCTGTTGTACCAAAGCTCGGCCCAGGGCAGCACGTCTAGCCATGATCGGGGGTTTTGGTGTACAGATGCCCGCAAATATTGTTCAATCCTCTTATTTGTAATCTCCGTTTGCCCGTCGGTCTCGGGGTGGTACGCCGAGGACATCTTTAACGTAGTACCACTGTGGGTGAAGAGTTCCTTCCAGAACCGACTCATGAATAGTTGAATACTTTATCACGATCGGAGGTGATAGTTTTGGGGAAATCGTGGAGTCGGACTATTTGATTTACAAAATACTCAACAACGGAAGTGGCTGTGTACCCGGTCGGAAGCGCGCCTAGATGGCAGTATTTGGTCAGACGGTCTACGATGACCACAATGACAAATTTCCCCCTATCGTGGGCAAACCGGTGACGAAATCCATCCCGATTTCTTCCCAAATAGCCGATGGTATTGATAACGGCTGTAACAGACCACTCGGTTTTGATGTTGGAACTTTGATTTGTTTACAAACGCGGCATCGCTGGATGAACTCTTTGATGTTATTGACCATTCCTACCCAAAAGAATCTGAGTTTTTTTTTGAAGCAATTAAAATTTTTATTTAAAAAAGAAAAAGAGTATAGAAATAAAACAGAAGTACAAGAAATGAACAAAAGCCCATCGACACTCTCCCATTAGCTATGTAGTCTAGTTATACAGTAACTAGATACGTTGCCTCAGGAGGTTGGTCTCCCATATTTCCATCATAGATGTCTCCAAAAGGTGACAACAACCCTTCTTGTAATACACTAAATCAAAGGAGAGACTGATGTCTTTAATGACCTCCTTAAGGACTACCTCAGGAGGCCTCCTAACGTGCTGTCTATATCTTTTGTTTCTTTCCGTCCATATATGCCACAACAAGCACAAAAGAAAAAAGAATCTGTGTTGGATGCGAGCTAAGGTGCGATACATGCCGGAATGCCTCCCTATGCGAGATCCGTGCAGCTCCTCCATAACCAAGCTTCGTAAATCTGACTTTGGACCAAGATAGAATCTGTTTTTAAAGAAAATTAATCCATCTCTTAACTCGAACCCGGGTCTAGCCGATTGGGCATGAATCTATTGTTGTGTTTTAATTAACCATGGACCAGTTTTGTTCTCTTTTCTTAATTGATCCACCCACTCCAGTAGGTTCGTGGCTGTCATGGAATGTAACTGTGTGGTCATCTCCACTTCGGACGGCATGCACGATAAGGCATCGACAACCCCATTTTCCTTCCCTCTTTTGTATTCGATGTTGAATATTTACCCCAGTAATTTTGTCAAAAAAATTGCTGCTCCGGGGTTTGGATTGTTTGGGCCAACAGATTCTTGAGGCTCCGGTGGTCGCGGTGTGGATAGTGAATTCGTTACCCCACAGGTAGTGCCTCCATTTTTGTACGGCATCCGTAATTGCCCATAACTCCTTGGCCTAGGCTGAAGCTCTCTGCCGCAGAGGGGATAGCTTTTTACTGTAATATGCGATCGGATGTTCTCTCTGTATCAAAACTGCTCCGACGCCTACATCACAATATGACATGCGTCTGTTTCAATGACAAAAGGCAAAGAGAAATTAGGATAAATTAATACTGGTGTCGTGACTAATTTCTCGTTGAGTTTATCAAAAGTTGCCCGTGTTATTTCATCCCAATGGAAAGTATCTTTCCGTAGTAGATCCGTTAATGGGGCGTCCAGTTGGGCGTATTTCTCCATAAATCTCCTGTAATATCCGGTTAGGCCCAGAAAAGCCCTAACCCGTCTTATTGTTTTGGACCGAGGCTAGGCCCCGACAGCTTCTATTTTCTCTGAGTTGGGCTGTACTCTGGCGGATGAAATGATATGGCCCAAATAAATCAAACTGGAGACTCCAAATGAACATTTGTTTTCCCAGATGTAGAAGGAATTTTGTTGTAGTAGTTCCAATACTGATTCCAAATGCTTGAGGTGATTTTCTCTGGAGGTGCTGTAGATCAAAATATCGTCAAAAAATACGATAACATATTTTCTTAATAAATCCTGAAATAGATGGTTCATGGTAGCTTGGAAGATCGAGGAGGCGTTAATGAGCCCGAAGGACATTACGGAGAATTCGTAATTTCCATGGATCGTACGGAAAGCGGTTTTCTCTATATCTTCATCCGCGATTCTTATTTGGTGATACCCGACCCTCAAATCAAGCTTAGAAAAAATAGTCGCTCCGTTCAATTCATCAAGGAGCTCATTCATTGTTGATATCGAGAATTGATCTCAAATAGTGGCTGAGTTCAATGCCCGGTAGTCTACGCAAAATCTCCAGGTTCCGTCTTTCTTACGGACTAATAAAACCGGTGACGAATATGGGCTTGTACTATAACGGATCAAACCTTGACTTAGCATCTCTTTGGTCAGCCTTTCAATTTCCGGTTTTTGGAAATGCAGGTACCTGTATGGGTGGACATTAATCGGTTTGGTACCTGGGTTTAACACAATGTGGTGGTTGAAAGGCCTCCATGGTGGAAATCTAGTAGGCTCTTGCATGATGGTGGGAAACTTTTGGAGGATCTTTTGCAAATCAGCCAACGAAGCTTGTTTAATTGGGTTATTTGCTGGATCGGCCCAGAGTTGGCAAAAGTAAGCTATTTCTTCCCGGCCCATAAGACTTTTAAGGCTATTGTTTGATACTTGAGATGGGAGGTCGCCCTGCAAAATAATTTTCTTACCCTGGTGTTCAAACTCCATGGACAGTTTCTTGTAGTCACATGTAACCGCTCCCAAGGTCTCCAACCATTGTATACTGAGCACAATGTTGGCTCCCTCCATCGATAGTACATATAAATCTTCGTTCAACGTCACCTCTTGTATAGTTAACGACACCTGTCGAACCACTTCCCGATACATTAGGTATTCACCCCTTCCGATAAACACCTTAAATTTTTGCAACGATTGAAGTCCCACTCCCAATTTATAAGCCACGGTATCTTGAATAAAATTGTGTGTTGATCCACTGTCAATCAACACATATAGGTTGCGCCCCCGGACAGATCCCCGTAGCGTGCCGGGCGGGCTTCATATACTTTGGCTGCTGAGAACGCTTGCCTCAAAGATGTAGGTTTCAAAATCTTCAACTCACTTTTCAGCTCAAGTCTAAGTCCACCCACGAAATATGTTATGAGGGCTTGTTCCGGTTGATCCTCGACATCGTTCAATAGCTCCTCGAATTTCTCCAAATAGACGGCTAGTGTCGACGTCTGCTACAAACTAGTTAATTCTTCCAATTTATTCTCGTACTCGGCTGCTCCAAATTGCTCGCGTAAGTCTTCCACAAATTTTGCCCAGGTTGTAATTAATTTGATTCGCCTCATCCCTCGGATCCAACTTAACGCTTTTCCTGTCATGTGCATACCCGCAATTTGGACCTTCGATTCTTCCTCAATACCATGGAATGCGAAATATTCGTCCGTTTGGTATAGCCAGCCTTCCGGACCTTCTCCAATAAATCGTGGGAAGTCCAATTTAATCGCCCGCTTCACATTCGATGGTTCCCATTTTGCGTCGTATGGGAAACTCCTATGTTCGTTGTTGGTTAATTTGAGGATCGTATCTGCTATTGCTGCAATCGCCATGTCCTGGCGAAGCGTGATTTCTTTTTGACGCGCCGTCTGCTCGTCAATGATTGCTCCCAGAATCTGCCGCATTTCTTCGATTGATTCCTCTCTATTTTCCGTCGTGCCGGACATGATTCAGTCGACCGAAATTAATTTCTTGTAGCTCCCGTGCAAGAGGTCAAAGAAAGCACCAATGTAACACTCTTACGGATTGGTTGGAGATAGAAGAAGATTGATCTCCCATAGGAGCCGGTGGTGACGAGAAGAAGTTCTCCCTAAGGAGCCGGAGGAAGAAGTTTTAGAATTGTTTTAAATCTGGATGCAGAGCCATCCGTTTCCCCTCTTATTTAAAGCAAAAATAAACCATCGTGCTAAAACAAACATAACTAATTCTCCTATAAAGCTGGGAGAAATATTCGCTGTGAAAGCTAATAAGAAACGTAGTGGGGATTGCACACTTGCGTTCGGTTTCTGGTCGGCCTTGTCGAGCGCTGCTCTGCCGGAGTAGGTGTCTCTCCTGTCGGGGTTGATGCAGTTGCGATTTCCTCAGATGATTCAATAATCTCCAGTTTTTCCTTCAGTCGGTTCACCACTTCGACAATGTCTAAACCAATTGTTACAAACTCATCTCTAAAATCACGTGAAACTGATCAATGTACTCTCTCCGAATAGTTCTTCACTTTTGATTTTTTTTGAATGTTTGGTTTTGAAAAGAACAGTTAACGTTTACTATGCATAATTTGTTAATCCTGATTCTTGATCTGAACAATAGGTAACAGAATGCTTGAAATTTAGCTGTGTGAGAAAATAGTCATTGCCCTTTGTATTAACAAGAACATGACCATCTTTAACAAATTCTTTTTAAGGGATAAAATTTCATTAGTGAAATGAAGTAGGCCTTGCTCAGTTTAACAAAATAATCCAGCTAAGTGCATACATACCAATTAATGCAGTTTGCCGAGTAGCATAGCAGCATAATGCACCGCATAAAAAAACAATCGATTAAAAGTTCCTCTGATAAACTATTCTCCCATTTACAATGGAAAACTTTTTTTTGCAAATTACAATGGAAAACTTGCTCCCCAATTGATAATCTTGTTAATCATATTCAATTTACATAAAAAGATATTTTATTGAGTTTTATTTTGATATTCTCTTTTGCTCCAGTATGTTCTGGAAACGTCGGAAGAGATTAAGAAAACAGCTCACTGGGAAGTAGATGTTGATGTGGATTTATTTCATCCTAAGTCAAGTGCTAATATCCTGAATAATGGATTGTTCAAAGGAAAAACACACTTGTACTCAGATATCAATCATGTGGTTCTTAGAATACTACCAAAATATCTACCTGAGGCGAGTGAAAATGCAATTCTGGTTTCTTCTCACATCGACACGGTCTTCTCAACGTAAGTTTCTTTTTCTCAAAATAATTTGAAGATTTCTTGTGAAGTACTGATAATGATTTGGATAGAAATGCTATTTTACTTACTTTTATACTGTCTTCATTTAAACTGATTTTTAAATTAATAAAAATAGTTTCATTTCTGGGATTTTATGCGGTATGGGATGTATAGTGTTTGCGAAGAAAAGAAAAAAATCAGTAGCTATATCATTTAATGATAATACTTTTTTTTAATGCTAAATGCTAATGTCTGTGTGGACTTTGGAGTATGTTTTTAGTTAGACAGGGTTCCTGCTAAGCCTATATATCGGTCGGATTCGGTTCGGATACCCAGGTATCCGAATCCGACCGAATAAAATCCGAATAGGAAAATCCGAATCCGAATAATCCGAATCCGGATAACTTTTTATAAAAAATTTAAAATAAAATTATAAAAATATAAAATCACCATTAATAAAGTTAATTAATAGTCAATTAATCACCTTAAAATCCGTATTTCCAGAAGTCAATTTATATTTATTCGGATATCCGAATTCGGAATTCTTAAACAAATTCGGATTTTAACGACGGATTTTCCGGATATCCGTATCCGGAATCCGGAAATCCGAATCCGAATAGTCATATTCGAATGCGGATAAGAATACGGATTCTGGTATACCATTTACATGCCTAGTTCCTGCCTACTCTTTCTGTGTAGTTCTTTCCCATTTTAAAATATAATTAACCATTTTATTTCAAAAAATAAGTAAATGCGATCGGTGAGTGAGAGACCTATTTCCTGAGAGGCTGAGATGGTAAGCAATCTGATATTGCTTTTAATCAGATTAGCAATCCTGCTCTGATCTCCCTCACTCGCAATCAGCAATTCCTACCAGTAAATCATCGTACAGTAATAACAAACTCCAGATCTGAGGTTGTTATATGAGAAATTATATGAAAAGGTAAAAGCAAAAAGAGAACGGATTTTTATAGTGGTTCTACCCAAAAATGATGTACGCCCATTGTTTGGTTTATTGATGGTGGCTACCTATTACAAAAGTGATTAAAGAACACAAATAATATTTTCAGTAACTAATATGTATTTATAGAGAAATATCATCTTGGATTGGACTCAAGATAACGATTCGCTTAATTGGCCCAAATCCTAATAAGGTGCCCGATTAATTAAACAGGGGGAGATTCAGTTGAGATATCTAAAAAAAGATATCTCATGAGATAACAATCATAGTTTTAAAAAGCATAAAGCGCTCCCAATTTCCAATTAGCGCTTTTTTAGCTTTAAGCGCTTTAGCGCGCTTAAAGCTAAAAAAGCGATAATGGCATTTTCGTAAATATATACAATTTTTTAGAAAATTGCATATATATTCCTGTATTATTTTTTTTTCAAATCCTATAAATATTTTTTTTCAAATATATACCCCTGTTCATAGTTCCAAAAAGCGGAAAGCGCTCCCAATTTCCAGGGAGCGCTTTTTCAGCTTTGACCGCTTTAGCGTCGCTTAAAGCGGTCAAAGCGGTAGTGGCATATGTGTAAATATTTGCAATTTTTTTAAAAATTGCATATATACCCCTGTTTATATATATAATTTTTCCAAAACCTGTACATGTATAATTACCTAAAAAATATATATAAACCTGATAATTTTTGTATATCATCTTAAAAATACACATCCAAAACAAATACATCCAAGTTATTTGAATCATCCAAAACAAAATCATTATCTAAAGTCTAATCATCTATACGAGCATCTACTTCATGGCATATCTATATTATCTAGAGGCTCTCTGATAATTTCCGCAATTTCATTCATGGCATAACGATATTGGGATTCAGTTCCCATATCTGCAAATGAAGTTCTCTGTCTTCCATAAGTATATCCACGGGTTTGCCCACTCCTTGTTGACGGTCCCGGTTGTTCAGCAGCTCCTGAAGCTTCCTCCACCTGCGCCCATGTTAGTCCATCTGCCTCGGTGTAGACGAACTCGTCGCATGCCCCTTCTATGCCTGTCATCCACTCGCTATTGAAGGTATGTCGCTAGTTCCACCCTCCTCTTGGAAGGACACCC
>LFYR01000182.1:497823-516626 GCA_001185155.1 Zostera marina | reverse complement strand
TTTTTTTTCCAAGATGGAACAAAAAATGCTTATCGAACATGGTAGGTTGCACTACTTGAATATGGTCACAATGGGAATTACGAAACTCCTTAAGTATTTTATCCACGACAGAAGATTGCATAGGAACGTAAATTTTACCTATGAATAATAGAAGCTCTCCCTGAAACAAAAACTCCGCCTTGGTTTTTTCTGCTAACAGTAATTTGTCCCTAATCTCCACCAATTTTGGAATCTCATCACAATATTTCCTCAATTCTTCAAGCAGACCACAACATGATATCGATAGTGAAAACAGAGTGCTTTCCGCTGTTGATCTCTTCTCGATAGTGATCTTGCCGCTAGAGTATTTCAAAGTCGAACCCACATAGTTTATATAGGAACTTCTGCTGCTAAGGTATCTAGATCACTTACGTAAGCAAATTCTTTAAGCTACTTCTGAGAAGATAGTGCCTCCACATAGTCATTGCCGACGTGATAGCCAATAATTCTGTTGGTGTGTGGGCTTGCCAGAGTAAGTTCGCCGTCCAACCTAGTACAAGTACAACTCTAAGAATTATCAATGGGACTAGAGAATCGTGCTAAGGTGCCTTGTGTGATTTTTCTGATATGAAGTTTGTTATAAACCTATTTTGTTTTGGGTGATGATTTTGTTGTTCTTGTCATTTCTGTGTACCAGCTTGAAACTAGATTGAGGGTTCTCGAGGGAAGGGAACTCGGTCGAACTGCTAGTGCCACGAAAGGCACGTCCAACCAAATTGGACACTATGACAAGGAAGTGGCGCAGGTCAGTAACCGGAAGGGACGAAGACCCACTCATAGCGGAAAGGGAAAGTGATATGAGAAGTTGGAGAGTCGAGCAGGCTATTTATAGGAAGGGGAAGGAGGATTGGCTCGGACACCGAGGAGCGTTAATGGAGGTGGTTGTAGGCGGGACGGGGGCGGACGGCCCCCAGGCCCCGGCCCGCCAAGGAAGGGGGAGTACTGTTGGTACCATGGACCGAACCGGCCCTATCGGCGGCCCGGGCGAACGGACGGGCCCGACGTACGAGCCCACTAGGCCCAAGGACAGCAAGGGAAGGCTATAAATACCTCCCCTGGTCTAACAGGGGAGGGGGTTGATAATTCTTAGAGTTGTACTTGTACTAGGTTGGACGGCGAACTTACTCTGGCAAGCCCACACACCAACAGAATTATTGGCTATCACGTCGGCAATGACTATGTGGAGGCACTATCTTCTCAGAAGTAGCTTAAAGAATTTGCTTACGTAAGTGATCTAGATACCTTAGCAGCAGAAGTTCCTATATAAACTATGTGGGTTCGACTTTGAAATACTCTAGCGGCAAGATCACTATCGAGAAGAGATCAACAGCGGAAAGCACTCTGTTTTCACTATCGATATCATGTTGTGGTCTGCTTGAAGAATTGAGGAAATATTGTGATGAGATTCCAAAATTGGTGGAGATTAGGGACAAATTACTGTTAGCAGAAAAAACCAAGGCGGAGTTTTTGTTTCAGGGAGAGCTTCTATTATTCATAGGTAAAATTTACGTTCCTATGCAATCTTCTGTCGTGGATAAAATACTTAAGGAGTTTCGTAATTCCCATTGTGACCATATTCAAGTAGTGCAACCTACCATGTTCGATAAGCATTTTTTGTTCCATCTTGGAAAAAAAAAATCTAGCAGCCCTCAAATAAATTATCGACGACTGAGCAAACGGAAAGCATTGCTAAACAGTAAACACCCATCGTCTCCACAAAAAGTCAAATTGTAATTGAAGGAATGTCTAGTATGTCATAAGATTAAAAAAGTGTTTTATTATAACAAAATAATAAAAATAAATAAATAAAACAGAATACTTATCTTCGTCAAAATAAATCCATATAGGAATTTGGAGGAACTTAAAATTTACAAATACAAATTGATAATGAAAACAAAAATACTAACACTACAAAATAACCTACCACATTTCCATGAACTGAAGAAAAATACATCTTTTCTTTTAAAAAACAAAATCGCAACCATCTTCATTCTGCTTTCTTAGCTTTCTTCTTTTCTTTCTTCTTACTTTGAGGCACCTCATCATCAATTGCATGTTCGGCGTGTTTCCTCTTCTTACTTTTCTTCTGTGATGCCACCACTACAGCTTCGTCCTCTTCAGCAACTTCAGGTTCTTTCGTTTCTTTCTTCTTCTTCTTCTTCTTCTTTTCTCCACCTTCTACTTCCATTTCGTTTATTACGACACCCTTCTTTTTCTTCTTAGATTTTGTTACCTGCCCTTCATCAATTGGGGCAGCTTCGGTAAGCACCAAATCGGACGAAGGATTGTACGTCTGAAGATAAATATTGTTAGAAGAGCCACACAGATCGACAGAATAAGCATGAACTTCACGCAACAAATATGTACCTTGGCAGGTGTTATCAAAGCCCCCGCACCTTGCTTTCGGTCCTTGTCATAGTGTCCAATTTGGTTGGACGTGCCTTTCGTGGCACTAGCAGTTCGACCGAGTTCCCTTCCCTCGAGAACCCTCAATCTAGTTTCAAGCTGGTACACAGAAATGACAAGAACAACAAAATCATCACCCGAAACAAAATAGGTTTATAACAAACTTCATATCAGAAAAATCACACAAGGCACCTTAGCACGATTCTCTAGTCCCATTGTATTGTCCGGTGTCCCTTCGCCTTCAGCCAAAGAATCATAACGAATGGCAAGCACCGCTTTTGAAGCAAGAGACCGAGAAATTTTACCCTTAAACTTTGCGGCTGCTTGGCCAATCAATGATGCATGGTATATAAGCCCATATTTGGGAGTCGCATGCTTCGTCTTAAGAGCTCGGAAGAGTGCCTAATTAAGCAATCACAATTATATTTATTTTGTTGATCAATAAATATGAACTTATTTCAATAAATTAATTAAAGCAAATTACAAACACATTCTATATCTACTGAGAACTAAGAAAATACTCACCTTCTCGGCACCAAGAATTTGAACGGTGCTTCCAGGTTGTTTTGCTAGATTCAACAGACTACCACCATGAGCAATCAAACGGGCCCCGACAAGTTCACCAACAAGAGCCGTGAGATTAGGAGCAATAGTATTCATTCTGGTTCTCAGATATTCAAACAATTGAGCTCTGTATTCGGATAGAGACAACACCTGATCGCACAGATCGTTAATGCTATCTAGGTCCATGTCGTTGATTTCTGTTCCCATGGATATGATTGCAGCTTCCTTCAGTTCTGCCTCAACTTCTTCAGATAACATCTGCGGAAGAAATAAAAAGAACAAGCAGAAGCAGTATGAGAAAAATAAAGGATTGATCTTCAAATTAGAAAAAAGAAACATGTTGCAAATTGTATCACCTCAGAGAAATCAAGCCCGAATGCATTTCTACGGTTTCCCATCAACTTAACAGCCTTTGCATACTGGATATTATCTTGCACAATTTTAGCAAGTTCAGGAAAATGCCACCCATACCATTCACGAACTCGCATTGCATAAGTGTTCAGCTCCTTGTCAAGATCGTCTAAGAGTCCGATGGCCTGAACAATCATAGTGTCCACCTAGAAAATGCAAAAGATAATAAATTAGAATAATTCCCCATAAGTCGACAGACTTTTACAACTCTTTCGAATTTACCTTGTCTGAACTGAACTTGAGCTTAAATCTGGATAGGCTGTGTGACAGACCCAAGCTCATTGGTTGCAAATCCTGAACACCAAGCCCACCGATCAATTCTGAAAGCTGGCTCCTGACTCCTCTCATCAACTCCATTACAGTATTGTTGTGAAGGCAGTCGATTTTCTGTAATATGAAGAAGGCATCACACATCTGCAGACGAAAGAGAAAAATGAAACGAACAACCACCAAATCACTAACTAGTAGCTAACCAGTTTCTCCTTGATGACATTGCCAAGTTTCGAATCAGCCACAGCTAGAACATCACCATCGCAGTGAGTCCGCAAAAATTTTCGTAGATCCTTTGTTGGTTTGCTATCAATCAACAAAGTAGCAGCCGCAAGAGCATCGGCGGTATTATCGAACTTATTAAAAGCCTTTAACTTCACCATCTATAAATCAATAGGAATATTCTTTAATAAGAAAACAAATCACTCAGAGAAAAAAGGAATAATAGTAGTTTTTTGAGTGAAATTGAATACCGGTAATTACAAGATAACAAAAATGATATAAAACGAAAGATGGTTGAAAATAATATACCTCTCTAGCTGATTCTGGACTTGCAAAGTGTTGCCACATATCCTGATGAAAAAATAGGAGAAGGTAAAAAAAGAAGTAAAACAGAACAATTACAAAAAATGTTGTATAATAAAACAAGCCTTTGAAAACAAAATAAACGGATAAAACCTCGACTTTAGAAAGTTTCCCCTCATCTAGGACTTTGAAAAGGGCGAACCCTGCTGGAGTCTCGAACAACAGAAACATCTGTCAATGTGTTGAAGGTTAAGAACTTGGAAAGCAAGATCAAGTAACGATAAGCAAAGATAGAAAATGCATTTAGTGTACAAGATTGATGACTTAGGTTTTTTTTTTTGGAAAAGTAGAAAATATAACTCACAGTTTATTTACATTTAAACAGTTTCTAATATTTTATTCTTCTATAGAGTTTTATATAAAAAAATCAAAATAAGAAAAATCTAGACAATACTTAGATTAAAATTAGAATAAAAAATTGAAAGAATATCATAAATGATTTGACGGACAATAAAGAATTAAAAATGGTAAAATGTTTAATGTTCAAATTTTACAAAAAACCCATAGATAAAAAACAGATTAAATCGATAAGATAAATTAAAATATACATAATAATTTGAAAAATAAATCGTTAAGAAAATATTAGGAAAATGAAAAAAAGGAGATAGTCGGATACATGGAGAATTAGAGGTGGATAGAGAGACTGCCAAGATCAAAAAAAAAAAGATTCAGTGAGACAGATATGCCATCGGATGTAAAATATAATTATTTATTTATTTTATATATGTAGATAGACTGTCGAATGAGAAGAGCGGAATAAGAAAAATATCAGTGCTACAAAAATAGATAAAAGACAATATCTTAGAACGAACCTTAATCGCCGAAACCTGGAAAAAAAAATCTTCACACAGGTTCTTGTGTGAAGGATGCCTATGTAAAATGAAAGGAAACAAAGTTCGAAAACCCTGGTTGATATAACGAAATGTGTGGTTAATCAAGAGAATAGCCAACCTTAAAGTTAGATGAACTGGACGAATCGTTAGTCGCGGCGTTGGGACGAATAGGGTTTCTTGCGAAATAAAACGAGGTTTCCGGAGTAATTGAATAGCCATTAGGGTTTATACATTGACATATTTGGCTAGTCATCCAGCCCATTGGGCCCAAAACCTTTATTTCTTGTATTTTAATTTAATTGTTTAGAAAAACATTTGCAACTCAACAAGTTTTGTCATTAGTATGATATCAATTATCATCATGTAGCTTTTAAAAAAATTATCATTATGTCATAACTAATAAGATAATTACTCATTTGGGTGCACACAAAAAATCTATGGCACGTGTCGCTGTTATTGATTATTATTAGTTTGTTATTGATTATTATTAGTTATAGAGGGATTTTTAAGTTTTAAAATGCAAGCCAGCGGTTCGTCACGATTGGGCCGCACCTCGTTGCGCCGTGAACCACAATGAAGTTCACTGCGATTCAGATGTAAACTAACGATCGAATTTTACCAACCTACCGAACAACGCCGTGCGAGAACCGCACTAAACGCTCGTCATATTAAATATATTATCATGCGATATGCATGGATGTATTATTTATATATTTTTTAGAGTATTATATGTAAAAAAAACTTTATATTTTTTTCAATTCGTATCAGGTGCGAACTCCAAACCATGCTAACTTTTCCTCACGGCCGTTGGATTAGAAATCGAGGGTTGGATTTAATTTTTCGCGTTTTCAATTAGGTGGAGTCATTAGTGTTGTAATATCATGGGGTTTTGTATTATTTATAGGTTATAGATATATAGGGTCTAGTAGTTTATAGGGTACAAAGTTATTTAGGTTATAGGTACAAAGTTATTTAGGTTTCTAGGTATAGAGCTTTGTTTTCTCCGTCGATTTTTGAGTAAGTAGGGTTTTCATTCTTCCGATTTGGTAAATAGGGTTTTCTCCGTCGATTATTGGGTTTTCGTTCTTTCGAAACCATCTTCCGTTAGGTTGTGATGTCGATACGTTGTCATGTCGATTGATTTTCTCGTGTTTTCGTTCTTCCGATTTAGTTGTGGTTTCGATTGGTTTCTCCGTGTTTTCGATTGGGTTGTAATGTTCGTCATACGTTCTGTTTTCGTCTGCGTTTTCTGTTCGTCCTTCTTGTGTTCTCGATTGAGTAAGTAGGGCTTTCTCGGTCGATTATTGGGTTTTTGTTCTTTCGAAACCATCTTCCGTTAGGTTGTGATGTCGATACGTTGCCATGTCGATTGATTTTCTCGTGTTTTCGTTCTTCCGATTGAGTTGTGGTTTCGAATTAGTTTCTCCGTGTTTTCGATTGGGTTGTAATGTTCGTCATACGTTCTGTTTTCGTCATCGTTTTCTGTTCGTCCTTTATTGTTCTCGATTGAGTAAGTAAGGTTTTCTCGGTCGATTATTGGGTTTTCGTTCTTTCGAAACCACTTTTTTCCCGATTAGGGTTTTCGTTCTCTGATTTGAAAGATTCTTCTTCATCTTTAGATTCCTCATCCTCACACTCCCATCTCAATAATAACCAACAACAGATGCAGAGGAAGCAAAACCCTGAACGTGAGATCGATATTAATATGTATTTTGATTATAATTTGAAGCAATTTTATAATGTCCCGCGAAGTTGGGCATCAAAGATGTTCATGACAGGATGGTATGTATAATGTATTGTTCTATTTCTCTTCTTTATTCAACCTGATAAAAACTATCTAAATGCATTTTTTCTTTTTCTTTCAATTTTCAGTGTTATCTCCTTTCCAATAGCCATCACCTTTTACATCACATAGTGGTTTATTCGCATCGTCGATGGATTTTTCTCCCCAATGCATACTTTTGACAATGCATTTCATTAACTCGATAATTTAGAATCTCATTCTTTCTGGGATTCATCCTTCACTAGATTCGTGATGTTGTGTCAATAAAATGGATTGTAGTTTTTTCTTAACTCAACTACATTAGAAGATAGAATTTATTCGTGGCTTCTTCATCTTATTGACACATAATTTGGCCCTGTCATCAAAAAATCTGATATTTTATCTTGTAAATACTTTTTCTTCTTCTAAATACTTTTAATTATTCAAGAAAATTATCATCTTGAAACTGAAGAACATGAGTGTTTATTGTGTACGGGCGGAATTGTCTTGAGCTTAAACTCCCAAGTAAAAAAAAAATTGTCATTTGTATGCTTGATTTGACAAATTGGATGATTGATTTGATAATTTATGTCATTTGTATTTATCTGTTCAGACATTGGGGATACACTGAGATCAGGCAGCCCAAACTGGTAACTAATCAATCACGGGATTCCTTTAACGAAGGCTCGTTCTAAGATGGTACCAATGAGGTCTTCGGTATTCACATACGGTAAGTTCAGAACTCGATTCATTTTTTCTTTTTCTAATGTCATTACGGAACGAAAGATTAATGGAAGAAAAAATCAAAAAGTAGTTTGTTTAAAGTTGGCCCAACCTGAGTAAAGATCCATCAGATTCAGAATTGATCCAGTCTAGTGATTTGTGTACGGGCCGCCTTACGGGCCTCAAACTCATCAAGACAAAACCTTTAGGGCTTGGTTGTTATTTAAGATTGGTTTATCCTCTTCTACTAGAGTGCTTGACTGCCTCCATCGTTCTCGCAAAATTGGCCGTTGGTGATGTAGAATTGGAGACCCTCAGTTGAAGACCTTTGATGCTTGAAAATGACTTCTACAGCGCCATCTTAACTTTCCAGAGGTTCGTACTCTTTTTTCATTTTTTGCCTACATTTGCAATAGTTCAATCTTCCACGTTCCCCCCTGATTTTAATGTAATTTCTCCTTTTTTTTGCGAATTAGGGTTCGAGCTCTTAAAAATTACTGGCCTAAGGACACTTCAGGTCGTGTTCGAGCTTATCTTGGTAAAGATATCCGATTTTCTATGTAAATTATATTTAAATCGATTGACTTGCACAAATTGTATTTTTCTGGTTATAGGTGTTTGACAAAGTAATGTTTAAGACTGGACAAATAATGTTATATGGAGATTATGCAACCTTGACTGCGTGTGTTCTTGTTAAGGCAACCATGAAAGAAATTATAAGAATTAGGTTATAATAATAATAACTAATTCTGTTTTAGATAGTTAAAGATAGTTACAATAAATGTATTATAAAAGGAAATCATTGATAATCAATAAAATACAACTTCACTTCATAAAGCTGCAACAGAGAACTCACACTCGTTCCAAGATGGTATCTTCGCAAGACGATCCTCATTCCGCTGCAACAGAGAACGGAACGAAGGTAGAGTTAACAAAGAAAAATATTATAATGAAGCAGGTCAAGTGTGTTACCTTGGAAGAAGAAAACTTCTTTAGTTGGAAGGCACAATTTTCTGCTTTACTGAAAGGTTATCAACTTTATGACTACGTAGAGGGTAAAGTGGAGCTTACTTCGGGATCACCCGCTGAACAACAAGACCAGATAATACTAAACTGGATCTTGACATCGCTTTCTCCATCAATCTTGCCACAAGTCACGACATTGACGACTTCATCAGAGGTATGGAGCTGTTTGAATGATATGTACTCGTCGGAGTCAGAAACGAGACTGCTGCATTTGATGTTTCAATTACAAATTAAAATTTAAAGAAAGATGAGATGACGATGAGTGAATATCTCAAGAAGGTGTCGATTGCTAAAGATAAACTTGCGGCTGCAGGAGAAAAGCTCAAAGATTCTCAAGTCATCCTAATTACATTAAGAGGGTTGGGACCAGAATATAAATCATTTGTAACTTCGATTACAACGAGATTTGATCACGCCATGACTTACACAAATCTAAAACAATTGCTAATGGATCATGAATTACAGTATCCACTAACCAAGATAGAAGCAAATGCAGCCGTGAAAGGGAAGGGTGATGATCGTCGTGACAAAGCTTCGTGCCAAATATGTTCGAAAAAGGGACACAGAGCTAAAGATTGTTTTCATCGAGTCAATTTCTTGAGGTTTCCATCGACGTATAACCGACGACTCATTCCACCAGGTCTGAATGCACCAATGTCAAATTCTACTCCAACTGCAAATAATGTGACAACCGGATCAACCTTCTGGTACCCAGATACGGGTGCTACATCCCACATAATCAATTCAGGTAACCAATTAGGTACAAACTTCAAAACTTATACAGGTAGTGATTCAGTGTTCACAGCAAATGGGGACTCTATGAAAATTGAAAAGATCGGTAGAAAACTAGCATCAAATTTAATTCTGAATGAAATATTATTGGTTCCAGAGGTATTAAAAAATCTTTTATCAATTCAGAAGTTATGTACTGACAATAGAGTATATGTTAAATTTGATGAACAGAAGGTGCAAATTCACGACCTAGCAACTGATCGAGTTCTGGCGGAAGGACAAGCGGTGAATGGACTGTATCATGACATTACACTCAAATAAAAAGCATCAAGCATTAACAACAAATAAAGTTGGAGGAAAACTATGGCATGCAAGGATGGGACATTTGAATGAACAAGCAATTAAGAATTTAGTTAGAGATCTAAATGCGATTGTTAGAGAATTTAGTTATAATTTCGAAATCAACTCTTGTTTAATACAAAAGGCACACAATCTTCCCAAAAAGGAGAGTATACATTCTTATCTTCCATTGCAGTTAATTTCTCAGATATATGGGGTCCAGCTCCAGTAGAGGCAATTGACGAATTACAATTGGGTGTATCTGTTAAAAAAGAAATCAGAAGTTTCAAAGATTTTCTTGAAATTTAAAACTGGATTGAATTGCAAACACAACACAAAATTCGTTCTATACAAACAGATAACGCTCAAGAATATAAGAGTCTGACAAGAAAACTCGAGGAATTTGGAATAACTCATAGATACTCATGTCCGTATGATCATCCTCAAATGAGTTTTGTTGAACGAAGACATAGGCATCTAGTCGACACCGCACTTACCATGCAACACTATGTCGGAATGCCCAAGAAATTCTAGACTTATGCGGTTCTTACTGCAGTAACTTTATATAATCAGAATCCAAGTCGAATGTTGCAAGGATTATCTCGAACAGAAGTATTATTTAATAAGGCATCAGATTATAACAAGCTTAGAGTCTTCAGTAGCAGGTGTTATCCTTGTTTATACGACATCAACGCCGGTGATGAAAAGTCGACGGCCTGCATATTTGTTGGATATCCTCAACAACATGATGGGTATCTATGTTATGATCCAAGAAGTCAAAGAATCTATATATCAAAGAACGTTAGATTCATTGAAGAAGATTTTTCACTTAGTTCGACGATCGACGGTGCGACAAATCGGTCATCGGAAGCATCTTACATTGATATTGATCCGGACAATCTTGAAATTTCGATTTCTAATTCAACTGATCCGACACCCAACTCTATTAATCCAACACCTAATTCCCCAGATCCGATGCTCGATTCTCCTGATCCAACGCCTAATTCTCTATATCCAAATATTGATTTAATTAATGAACATCAAGATCCGACACCCGATTGTGACAACCCGGTCCGAATACAAGAGATAGCGATTCCAGATGCAACAAATTCAGCCCCAATGTCTCAGACGAGTGACTCTGGAACAGAAGCCACCGGTGAAGCCGAAACACGAGCGCCGTTGAGAAATGAAGGAGTCGCGACAAAAAGATCACACAGAATCATCAAGCCAAATTCGAGATATGGGCTCACCATTACGACGTGTAGTCAAGTACCAGTCCCAAGGTCAGCTAAGATTGCCTTACTACAACCATAATGGAAATCAGCCACGAAGGATGAGTTCGATGCTTTAGTAAGGAATCACACCTGGAAACTAGTACCGCAAGTACAAGGTGAGAAAATTATTAATACTAAGTGGGTGTTCAGGATTAAGCAGGCAGAAGATGGATCAATTCAGAGGTACAAGGCGAGATGGGTAGCCAACGGGATGAGACAGGTAGAAGGTTGTGACTACAACTATACATTTAGTCCCGTAATAAAGGCGGAACTCAATCAGAATTGTGCTTACAATCGCGATTAGCAGAGATTGGAAATTAAAACAAATAGACGTGTCAAATGCGTTCTTGCATGGTAATTTGGATGAGAGAATTCTAGAAACACAACCGGCAGGATTCGAAGATGCAGATCACCCGGACCACGTATGTTTGTTGCAAAAATCATTATACGGACTGAAACAGTCACCCAGAATGTGGTATAAAAGGTTGCGCGAGTTTCTCATCAAGATCGGATTTAAAGAAAGTTACTCGAATCCGTCACTATTCATTTACTTAGATAAAGAAAATATTGTTTTCCTATTTTCGTATGTTGATGATATCGTGGTTACAGGAACGTCACCAGATATAATACGGTTCATGATCGAGAAGATAGGTTGGGAATTTGCCATCAGGAAATTAGGTGATCTCAGCTTCTTTCTGGGCATACATGTGCATAGAAGTAAAGATGGAATAAAATTGTCACAACAACAATATTTAGGAAATTTATTGGTGAGTTGTGGATTATCGAATGTGAAACCTTCAACAACTCCGATGTTACCTAGAGGTGATTTTCCAGAAAACGAGGATGAAGAGAAATCAGACTTGGGAGAATACAGGCGAGTAATCGGGTCTCTACAATACTTAACTCTTACCCGACCAGATATTCAATATGCAGTAAATAAACTTTCACAATTTCTTAATGCTCCCACCTCCGGTCACTGAACGGCAATGAAGAAACTCATGCGGTATTTAGCGGGAACTCATAATCACGGAATTACACTAAGCAAGGCAAATAAGTTTGACATCACAGGTTATTACGATGCAGATTGGGGAGATGACCTAGTGGATGAAAAAAGTCATACATGTTATCTAATCTACATTGGGGATACTCTAGTAGCATGGTCGTCGAAAAAACAGAAAGCTTTGGTTCGATCAAGTACGGAGGCCGAGTATAGGGCCGTAGCAACTACAGTTGAAGAAACAAAAGGGGTACGTGCATTACTATCGGAACTAGGTGTTCAAGTATTTTTACCAATAAACATACTCACAGATAATCAAGGTGCAAGCTTCATAGCTAACAACCCGGCCAGTTTGTTATAGTAAAATGAGGCATGTCGCAATGGACTTCCACTTCATCAGAGAAAAATCAGAGGAAGGCACAATTAAAGTCAGACACATAGCAGGTAGTCAACAAAAGGCGGATGCATTAACAAAGGCACTTCCACCAAAGTTATTTCTTCAATTTCGTAACAAACTAGTTGGACTATGCCCATCAGTTTGAGGGGGCGTATAGGAATTAGGTTATAATGATAATAACTAATTTTGGTTTAGATAGTTAAAGATAGTTACAATAAATGTATTATAAAAGGAAATCATTGATAATCAATAAAATACAGCTTCACTTCATAAAGCTTTAATTACTTGAACTCACACTCGTTTCAAGAGAAATCAAATGAAGAAAGGTGCGACAATATATTTTTTTTAATATCAATGATCCTAGTTACATTAATACGAATAGGATTTATGACTATTATCTATGCAAGCTTGAAGCTAACGGAGGGGAGGTTGGAGGAAATATGACCAAGATATTAAAGCAAATTGAAGCACAATCAAAGCAAATCCCGACATTATTTGTTTGGGAAGTTAGAGAAAGCTGAACAGATTTATTTTTTAGATTTTAATAGTTTTCTTAAAAGAAACTAATTTCCATTAATGGTTTCTTGACATTATAAACCATTAATGTTAATGGACCCATTAGAAAATCAGAATACTTAGCGCCAAATATCAAACCGCTAAAAATTTGATTTTAATTACTTTTAAGCGACAAAATGAACCGGTTCTGACAAATCAACTGGCAGAATAAAAAATTGAATATAACTAATATTTAATGTGATTTTAATTAGTTTACACTATTTACTGGCAACCTGCCAACCTGTCAAACAGAAGATTAAACGTCTTACTGTAGTTGATGACGTTGTCATTATAAAAAAACCCAAACATCAATTCTATATCAATCAATCAATAAAAAGTAATTAATAGATTGATTTGGATGTGACATCAACTTTTAATGGAGTTAAAAAGTTCGATTTATTTTTACAGTTAAAATATGAAAAAAGAAGAAGAGGGAATATGAAGCGACAGATGGGCTGACGTTAGCCAGTGTAATGATGAAAAACAATAATTTAGGGTTACGTGCAGAACATTAAATTCGTTGGTAGTAAATTTCATTATGAAAATTAACGTTGCCATGGTCAATATTAGATCTAAGATTAACCAGAGAATCAACCCAAAAATGAAGATTGCATGGTAGTAAACAAGTTTTAATACATTTTTTATTTTAAAACAAGATACAATTATTTAAACGTTGGATATTAAATAGGGTGCAACTCTTTATCCAAAAAGTTTCACATCCTTGTTATATAAAACCTAACCGTCCATCGTATTTTTTCATAACTTCATTTGCTCACCTGACATTCTTCACCTCCAGCGCGATCTCCTCTACAAGGTATTCATCCGGCGATGGTGCAAAAACTTCTGACAAGAGAAGCGTCTACAAATGGCGATGGAGTACATCGTCATGAATGTGAAAGACGCCTTCGCCGTGAAAGAGAGGTCATAGACCTCACTGGGAACGACGACGACGATTACTACACGCCGCCGTCTAACAGACGTCGCCTAAACCCGCAGACTCCGCTAGTGCATTACGAGGAACTCTCGCTAGCTCAACTAGGTACTCATCCAAATCCACCTCGTCCGCCTCCTCCTCCAGTGCAACCGCGTTTTGACCCAGTTCCTGAGTACGTACTGGAAGCTCCTCCGACACAAAACAAAGATGTGGTAGTATGCCCACAATGTGGGTATCTTTTCATAGTCTTCCTCTACACTGCTGCAGCAAGCATGCTAAATGTCCTTCGGTGGATCCGTTGAACATCGACTGGATCGACGATTTGGAGCTCGGAGATCCCTAGAAGTTCGTCGGACATCACATGTTGAAAGACGGAGTTGTTTGTAGATGTTCTGGGTTATGAATGTTTGTAGATGTTTTATTTGAAAGAGTTTTAGATGTTTTATTAGGAGTTATATTAGATGTTTTATTTGTTAATTTGAAGTTTTAGATGTTTTAGATGTTGTATTTTGCGTTAGATGTTGCGTTTCAGATGTTATGTTTTAGATGTTGTGCTCGAGTTAAACTTCTGGTTTTCTTAGTAATGTTATGCAAGTATTTTGTATTTAACATCTAACTTTCGTTTTCTATGATCTACTTTTCTTTTATGTAGGTTATTTTGAGTTAAACTTTTATAATCAGGTTTACCTTCTCCTTTTCTTTTTCAAAGATGAATATTTCCTTACTCAAATAGTTGCAGCCAAAATTAGCGTTGGGATTGACAAAATTGCAAAGTGTAGTTGTCATTTACTATCCTACAAGGGATTTCCATGTAGACATCTGATTTGCATGCTAACGAGCAATGAAATAACAACAATACCTAATTATATGATACTTGACAGATGGAGGAGAACTATTCCTGTAGGTGATGTAGAACAAGATCAATCAAACAGAACGAAAGAAATAAATATTCTACTTACAAGATGTATGAACATTGAACGTATTTCTGATATGGCTAGTGAAGAGGTGAAAAAAGAATTAAGAACTGTTGTAGAGAATCTTGAATTGAAATTCGAAAAACCAGTTGACAAACCGAAGAATGGATCGATAACAAGGTTCGTAGAAGATTCTAATTGGGTGACTGTTATTGGTAATCCAAAAGTCGCAAAAACCAAAGGAAGCGGAAAAAACACAGGACGATCAGGGAAAGCAGATTCGAGATTCAAATCGTATAGAAAAATTATAATACCGAAGATCAAATGTTGTGGTAAATGCAGACAACAATGACACAACTCTAGAAATTGTAACGTACATGTAGACAATTATCAAGGATCATGATGCATTATAGTAATACAAGACTGAAATATTATATTGCAAAATTTTCTGTAATAGTTTACTAGTTCAATTTACTGGATGTAAACAATTTACTAGATCATTGAATAAATTATTTCATGTACGCAATTATACCTAGGAATTACCTAAATCTAATTAAAGAACACAAAAACCTTTTGTAATTGCACGAAACTAATGACAAAACAAAACTAAATTTAGATTATAAAAAATCTACATGTCCACTTCTAAACACTACTTAACTGCACATAATTTAATGCAACCATTAATTAACACTTATAAATGATACCTATAGTGTTAGAACGAAATTAATAAAAAATTGTGAAATAAATTTAATGGAAATAATTAAATATTAGCAAACGATTCCAATTTATTTTGATATTAATTTTTAAACGAATAACTTAATAAAATTAAAAATTAAGGGATTACTTTATCCGAATTAGTGGAAACAATAAAGGAAGACCCAGAGATTTAACATTTTGTAACATTTTCAAAATAGTGATTACCTTATCCAGATATTTTCAAATTGCAAGTCTTACAAATAAAATAGACAAACAAAATTAAATGTTTAGGTAAAAACAAAGACAGATGACACGACTCCATAAACTCTAAATTACATGTAGATGTTTACCAAAAATCGTAGTGCATCAATGAAGCACATGTCTGAAATATTTCATTTCTAATATTTGGTACTTGTTTTTTAGTCCAATTTAATGGATATAAACCTTCAAGCAATAAATCCTTTGTGTTTGTTTTTTCGTGTTGCATTACATCATATGCAACAAATCTTAATGTTTCAATCATGTATAATCCTCCATTACATATAGCATCTTCCTCTTGTGGAATTGAACGAAGTAATTGATAGTTTTGACGTTTTTTGATATTCAGTATTTCTCTAATAAAGTGATTAAACCAGAAAATCTGCAAATATGAAAACTAACATTTATATTAAAATAGAACGTACCGTTTGAAGAGATGTTTCGAGATTCTGTTTCGCAAAAATCTTATGATTTGAATCAAAATGAATATATAAATTCTCATCTTTATATCACATTAAAAAATGTCAATGATCATTCGTTTTAATTGGAATGAAAGCAAATCTCAAGAACTTCTGTGAGAATTTTATTGATAATATAACTGCATTTTTAAACCTTTTTAGTCTAATGGATTCAGCTTTTTCAGGATTACTTTGAGTCAAACAACGAACATCAGTATCATCAAAAATATCTGATTTCAAAATTATCATGGATGATGTATTAAATCCTTTAGCTTTCATCCCTCTGACCAGTATAGCATTGTAACAATCTACAAACTACAGATAATGGATGTCACGAACGTTGTGAACACATAAAAATACAAATATTATATAAAAATCATAGTTTACATACGTTCGAATCGTAGACTTTGTGGTGAATTACATCGGCAACGTGTTGGCCAAGACATGAGATAGTTTTATCGAAATCAACAACAAATCTTCTAGTCTATAACTATTAGAAAAAAAAAAAATCAAAAAAAGTAAATTAAAAAAAATTAAATACAGATGTAAATATGTAACTTAAAAGACATACGATTGTTGTAACATTAAATGTTTGGTTTCGTTTAACTTTGATGGTCCAGCGCTTTGCAGTTTAATATTCTCCTTGCTTATTCTCTGTACATTAAAATTATCGATTTGATATTTGAAGTTAACTTATATGAATTTAATTATTTGAAGTTAATAATTATTGATTAAAAATTAGCAGAATGGATTATTTTAAAATTTGAAAAGATAAACTTATGTACCTCATATGGTGATTTGATCAAGGCAAACTGTTTTGGAGATAGAATACGTGGAGAAAATCGATGCATCTAGCAACAACAGAGAGATCTTCGTAAGTATGTTTTTTGGGTATATGAATTCTGGCTTCAACCTCTTCGGCACTTCGTATTGCTGAGTCCCAAAATTCAGGAGAGTTCTGAATTACAGTAGGATAAGAGAGAAGAAGTGTATTGCAATTATCATTAACAGAAGGATTAGTGGTAGTTGCATTAAAGGACAATCCATTTAAACAAATCTTCGACTCAGTCGGTGTAATAAATGTCTGATGTAAAATATCTGCTGATTTGATAGACTTCATGGATTCTTTTACTAAAAATGACTTACTGGATTCTTTATTGCCTGTATCGGTATTTGCGATACGTTTTTCAGACAAATCAAGAATACTGAGAAGATCAAAACTAGGTCAAACACAAGACCTAAATCGCAAGTTGCATACTCCGCCGTTATAAAATTACAAAGACGCGAGCGACGATTCTTCCCGTTCATTTAACGAGAAGGTATGTTATTCTCATGATTAATCAGATATTTCATATATATAACCGTCAACTAGGATTTTCAAACATTGTTTCCTTTCATTTTGTCCAGGCATAGTTGGTGTTTATCTAAAGTAACGTAGTGAGGAATTTTGTCTACAGGATTCAGGGATTAAGGTTCGTATTAAGATATGATCGATCTTCTATTTTCGTAAAACTCGGGACTGAACATTTTTCTTCTTCTATTCATCAATATTTTCTGTAAACAAAAATCAAAATTTCCATGAAACAGCATATCTTTCGCACAATACCATTCTTTTTTAATTTTGTCAGTTCTGATTAAAATGTTGTTGTTTAACTACTTTTGCAAAACTCAGCAATGGACATCTTTCTTCTTCTACTCTTTACATCCGACAGCATGTTTGAATATACGAATTAAATAAAAAAATGAAATTTTACACCCGATAGCCTATCTCACCGAGTCAATTTTTTTTTAGATTACCACGAAAATTTTTATTTAATTCTATCGGGTGTAAAATTTCATTTTTTTATTTAATTCGTATATTCAAACATGCTGTCGGATGTAAAGAGTAGAAGAAGAAAGATGTCCATTGCTGAGTTTTGCAAAAGTAGTTAAACAACAACATCTTAATCAGAACTGACAAAATTAAAAAAGAATGGTATTGTGCGAAAGATATGCTGTTTCATGGAAATTTTGATTTTTGTATACAGAAAATAGTGATGAATAGAAGAAGAAAAATGTTCAGTCCCGAGTTTTACGAAAATAGAAGATCGATCATATCTTAATACGAACCTTAATCCCTGAATCCTGTAGACAAAATTCCTCACTACGTTACTTTAGATAAACACCAACTATGCCTGGACAAAATGAAAGGAAACAATGTTTGAAAATCCTAGTTGACAGTTATATATATGAAATATCTGATTAATCATGAGAATAACATACCTTCTCGTTAAATGAACGGGAAGAATCGTCGCTCGCGTCTTTGTAATTTTATAACGGCGGAGTATGCAACTTGCGATTTAGGGTTTCTAGCGGAAGAAAACGCGATTCCTGGAGTAATTGAATTGCATTAGGGTTTATACATTCATATATTTGATCCAGCAGATAAGCCCATTGGGCTAAATTAGTTTCCCTCTCTTATTAAACTTAATAGCTTATAGAATATACCTAAGCTCTTGGACCCCGGCCCCTGCAATGTCCAACCCACGACTAATAGCCTAAACCAGGACATTCAGAGTCCTATAGCTACAAAGGCCAATTAATTAATTTTAAACTAAAATTCAATATCGATCTGTTTTGATTTTAATTTA
>LFYR01000182.1:283360-479532 GCA_001185155.1 Zostera marina | reverse complement strand
ATTAGTTACTGTCGTAGTTAATTTCTGTTATACATAAATTATTAAACTTCGAATTCAATTTCAATTTTAATATCAATTTTAATATCAATTTTAATATCAATTTTAATATCAATTTTAATATCAATTTCATTTTTAATTTCTAATTTTTAATTTTATTTTCAATTTCATATTAATTTCAATTTTTTTTTTATTTTTCAAATTGAACCAGCGGCCAGGCCGCCGGAAAAATTATTTCCCTAAAATAACTTCCAGCGGCCTGGCCGCCGGAAAATTATTTCCCAAAAATAACTGCCAGCGGCCAGGCCGCCGGAAAAATTATTTCCCTAAAATAACTGCCAGCGGCCTGGCCGCCGGAAAATTATTTCCCAAAAATAACTGCCAGCGGCCTGGCCGCCGGAAAATTATTTCCCAAAAATAACTGCCAGCGGCCTGGCCGCCGGAAAATTATTTTCCAAAAATAACAGCCGGCGGCCTGGCCGCCGGGATATAATTTTAATGCATGGGGACTGATACCCGTACTAAGCCGCCGGGACAATTTCTGTTAAAATCGGAATCCAAATTTTTTTGCCGTCGGCCAAGCCGCCAGGATTTCACAATTCCGGCGACATCACTTCCGGCGATGGAATGTCGTCGGCTTGGCCGCCAGGAACCATTATACCGGCGGCCAGGCCGCCGGAATTTGCCGCCAGAACTGCGCTGGTTTTTTGTAGTGACCCGTTCACCATCGTTGAACATCATGGCTTTAGAAAATTTATATCTTTACTACAATTCCAATTTAAGATGATCTCTAGATATATTCTCAAGAGTGATTGTTGTCTCTTGTATGATAGTGAAAAATCCAAGTTGTATGAAACTATAGGGTCTTTGAATTGTCGCATATCATTCACTAGTGATATGTGGACGTCCATTCAAAATAAAGGGTATTGTGCATTAACAGCACATTATATCGATTCTGATTGGAAATTGCAAAAGAGAATATTAAACTTTTTCGAAATTGATTGTCCACACACAGCAGGGGCAATATCAACAACTCTTACGGAAAAATTTGTCAAATGGAACGTGGATTAAAAAATAATGTGTGTCGTCCTGGACAACTGTACTATTAATGATGTTGTAATTAAAGATATCAAGAAAAGTTTGCCTCCAAGATCTCTAGTGTTAGATGAACACTTTTTACATGTTCGATGTACGACACACATTATTATTTTAATAGTGCAAGAGGCTGTGAAATATACTAATGACGTGATGTCGAAAATCAGAAAAAGTGTGAGGTATGTAAGATCTTCGACAATAAGACAAATATAATTTACAGAGTTGGCAATACAAATAGGTGTCCCAAAGAATAAATTAGTTTTAGATGTTGATACTCGTTGGAACTCAACGTATCTCATGTTGGAAACAACAATTAAATTTAAAGAAGTCTTTAACAGATATACTCTTATAGATAAATCATACACATACAAACCATCCGAGGAAAACTGAAATGTAGCATCTCAGCTTACAGAATGTTTTGATTTATTTTTCGATGTCACCCAAACCTTTTCTATGTCGATTCATTATTCGGTCAATCAATACTTTTCTTTGTTGTGTAAATGTCATTTAAAACTGAACGAGTTTATAAATCATGATGACGTTTTAATTCAAAAAATTGACAAAGTAATGAAGACCAAGTTTGATAAGTATTGGGGAATGATTAGTACAATCTTATCAATTGCATCAATTTTGGATTCACGTTACAAGGTAATTAGTTTTACAATTTATTTTTACAATTTCTATTTTAAAATATGAATTTTTAATTGCTGATTTTTAAATGGAAATGGTAAAATACTACACCACTATACTCTATGGAGAGGAATGCTCGAATACTAATGTAACTGATATAAAAAGTGTGATGCAATATCTCTACGATGAATATAGCTTGAAATATGGAAATAACAGACAAGTACTACCGACTGGTATGCATTCTATAATTTCATCATTACACATATACTAATTACATGTATATAACTAATATAAGTAATATCTTCATTCATATAGGTGAGAGTGGTGTTGGTGAAAACACTGAGTTACCAAAATTTAAACAAAAATTGCAGGGGTTCCATCAGTATTTTGGTAGTAAGGCTAGTTTTTCAATTGAAAAAAGTGAATTGCAAAATTACTACGAAGATGGATATGCCTTAGAACATAATAAATTTGATATTTTACTTTGGTGGAAGGTAATATAAAGATGTTTTTTCTATTTTGATTTTTCGATTTAATAGAATCGATTTTCATCTTTACATGTAAATGATGCTAATTAATTTCCTATTTTGGCAAAAATAACCAAAGATATACTTGCAATACCAGTGTCCACCGTTGCGTCTGAATCGGCATTCAGCACTGGTGGACGTGTACTCTACAAGTTTAGAATCACTTTGAATCCAGCAACTGTAGAAGCTCTTGTATGTGGACAAGATTGGATTAGACGTCAAATTCCAGGTATTTTCTTTTCTTTTATTTATGTGTGAAATTCATTGAGTGAATCTTTGACTTATTGTTAATGCAGATAATGAAGTGGTTAATTTAAACTCGATTTTAACGAATTCAATGGAGATAACCTCAAATGCAAATGTTGTAGACGGGAATGACAATTTTATGAACTTTCATGCTATTTTTATAGATGATGAAGATGTTTAATTTTATGGTTATTGAATTATTGTTATTGTAATATGTTAATTTTAAGGTTATTGACTTACTTATAAATTGTTTATGGTTATTTATAATTATTTATAATTGTTTTCTTATAACTTATAAATTTTAATTGTTCATTACTTCATTTTTCAGGTTTATATAGAATTATAAATTATTTTATTGCAAATTTTTTAATTTTTTAATTTAATAGATAATTAGGGGTGGGTCGCCCCGGATCCGCCCCGATCCACGCCCTGGTCGTCGGGGCAGGGTGGGCTTTGGAGCAGGGAGTTAGAGTACCTGACCCGCCCCACACCCCGTTTTAGGACCGGGACGGATACCGACGTGGGAGCAGGGACGGGTCGCGGACCGCCCCGCCCACAACCCACCCCTACCTCGATGGCTTGATGATATATACGTTGGTTGATAATCAAGGTGAGTGTATATGTAGGATAAAATTTCAATATATATAGTTATTTTTTTGGATAAGAAATATCAAAAAGATCCAAACTTTTTTCGTTAATTAATTAGGTTGATCAATAATGCAAAACGATAAGGTTACCAAATCGGGTAGTTACCATATGTGATATAAATGGATAAGTTTTTATCAATATACCAGAAATCTAGATAAACTTTCCCTAAATAGTTTTGATCTATATACATGGACACGATTCTTTTCATCTTCACTACAAATACATACCTGTTTTGTTTTCCTATCGCAAGTAAAATAAAACAAAGAGTAACCATGTCTTCTTCCGCCATTCTCCCCATTGCTGCACTTGTCGTTTTATCTCTATGTATCACCTTCCCAATCACATTCAGTGTTATTAATCCAAACGATGTTGGTGCTGTGACAAATCCTAATTTTGTCGATGGCAACGTTGGAGTTAACAATAATATTCCAAACAATGGTAATGTTGGAGTTGGAGTTGGTGCTAATAATGCTAATGCAAACCCTGGAGTTGGTGCTAATGGCAATGTAAACGCTGGAGCTGCTGCTATTGCCAATGCAAACGCTGGAGCTGCTGCTAATGGCAATGCAAACCTTGGAGTCGGTGCTAATGACAATGCAAACCTTGGAGTCGGTGCTAATGACAATGCAAACGCTGGAGCTGCTGCTAATGGCAATGCAAACCTTGGAGTCGGTGCTAATGGCAATACTAACAACGGAGTTGGTTTAGGAAATCCTAACGATAACGGCAATATGAACGTAGGAGTTGACAATAATCCAAATATGGGAGTTGATAGTAATGTAGACAATGGCGTTGATACTGGAGGTAACAGTAATGTAGGCATTGGTGGTGATGTTGGAGCCAACAACAATGTAGACAATGCTGCAGGTGATATGGGAGCCGGAAGCAATGTACAAAATAATGCAGGTGATATAGGAGCAGACAGTAATGGTGATGCAGGTGGTGATGTTGGAGTCAACAGCAATGTAGACGTCAATGCTGCAGGTGATATGGGAGTCGGAAGCAATGTAGACAATAATGCAGGTGCTATGGGAGCAGGCAGTAATGGTGTTGCAGGTGGTGTTAATTTAGTGGCTGATGGAATTTGCAAAAATCTACAATATCCCAAAATCTGTATGGGCATATTCAAACTCTTCAAGAAAACTCTGAGTCCAGAGAACATTAACACAATTATATCATTTGCCCTTTCTTCTAGCATTAAGGTAGCAACAACAGGCAATATATTAAGCATGGTTCCAATTCCAGATAAGGCAATGTACAGTGCCATCATCAAACAACTAAGGGGAGTCCTGAATATGGTAAATGGAAATCAAACAAATCCTGGACAGATTGTTGGTTCTCTCAACCATGTTCTCTCTTTGATAATGAAGTTTGATAACACTTTGAACGTATCGGGTAACATAAATATGAAATCGATGATGGACACTAGCCTACAACTCATGAGAATGATCAAAATCGTCATTGGATTAACTAAATATTTGCCAATGTAGCTTAACTACCCCTAATTATATCTTAATAATATAATTAAGTTTTGATGTTCGTCATCATAAGTGACCTCAGATATTAATTTTTACAAAAAATATATATGTATATATAACATATGGATGTGCACCATTATTTTTTATAATGATATTGTACGTTGACGAAGATTAATTGACTAAATCTCTATAATGAATTGCGATCGATCATGTGCGCCAAGAGAAGCCCCATGATCGATCTAAGTCTTCAAATTCATAAGCCTTTTTTTGTTCTCTATCCCAAATTCTTAATTGTTAAAATAATAAGTCATTACATTTTTGTTTACTTCTTCTCCTAACAATCGAAATCAGGTAATCAACAAACCATCATTTGCTGGTACCGAAAAGAAGGGAAGAGCAGTACTCCCATTTTCACATCCCATTTCATCTTTAGCAAGGACCAATTCGGCCAGCCCTAATAAAAGACATCAGAAACTCCTTTCTTGCAAATCATCCACCAGAATAAATCTTCAAAAAATAAACGAAATAGAGAGAAGAATAAACGGGAAAAAAATGAACAAGGGAGAAAACCTTGAAGAATCTACCGGTGGAGTGTCGTCGATGGAAGGTTGTCCATGCTTCGGAATCGGACGTAGAAGAAGAGGAAGAGAGATCGAGAGGAGCGAGATAGTAATCAAATGACGATCACCATCGGCGGTAACTGTAATATTAGATCGGCTTTTTTATTCGGGATTATAAAAAATAGGATATTTTACTTGAGAACCCTTAAACTATGAATAACTAGATATATAGTCCAATCAAATTGCAAATATTACCAGTAACAAACCTGTTCTTTAATATGTTATATGTATAAATCGCTTAGAAAGACACTGTGATTGTAGTTAAATAACACTAATATGTTATTATGAGTCACAACGTGAGATCCAGATTTAGCTCGTTGTCTTCCTCATCTTTATCTTCAACTTCCACGACCGTATGTTTCTTCAAGTCGAAACAAAGCTCAAGATCCTTCCCCCAACGAATCAACTCCGGCATCTTCTCCGACTCAACCACATCCTTACCGTGCCGTTTCTTCTCCTTCATGGAAGAGTTTCCGGACGATGCCTTGTAGTTATATGACGGGAAGAAACTCCTGAGACGGTGATGTTCGTTAAACGACGCCGCCGACGATGACGTGGAAGCACCACTGTAGAGATAGTGGTTATTGCTGTATCCAGTAGAAGATGGGTGCAAGAACTCGTCGTCAGCACGGTGATCAACGGGAAGTTGAGTGTCGAGTGAAGGCAGTGCTCCAACATTGACATCTCGGCGCTGAGCACGATGACGGCGATGGATGTTCATGTGTCCTCCCAATGCCTGGGCATTTGTGAATCCTCTCTTGCAGAACACGCAATCGTACGATCGGATCCTTCCATCGACGTAGCTCATATCTCCTCCGTCCGGTTGATCCATAGCTAACGAAGATGGTAGAAGCGGCGTACGTTTCCTTAAATAATGTGGATTGCATTGCATTGCATATTTGATCTTTGCTTTAATTAATTTGAAATGGCAAAAGTAGGAATCCGAGAATGGAAAAGCATTGGAAGGAAACCTGCAGGTCTAGCTAGTTTGTAACTAATCCGGACGTCCGCTGCTTCCATATCGATTCCGGTCAGACCCGCTCGATCACCGAAATGGGATGGAGTATACTACATCCATTCTTCATTTATCCATGACGGTTTGCAATAATAATTAACGCGCACAGATGCACACGCTTCAACAACACACAAATCGATCCATCATTCCATCAAAACCTTATTTTTGGAATTCAAAATTCCTACCCTTCAAACTATAATCTATATTTGGAATTCAACACCTTCACTTTACTCACAAGAACGAGAATTAAGGATGTGGAAGGAGGAAGGAGTATGAGCGAAATGGATGGGAAAGAGGTATAGAAAGGGCCGTGAACTAAAAGAGATCAATAAGAAGTACAATAACTCATTGGCAAAAACAACATTAACAAATAATGTATGGATTGTGAAAGAAATAAATTGAATCGGGTGGGAAAAGGGAACACAATATCGTAAAAAAAAACATGGTGAAAAAGATGTTTTGACAGCGGGTATTTAAACGGTACCTACAGCAACACTGTTACTTTGGAGATCACGGTGGAAGAAAATACCGATCATCGACATACATAGGAGGTGAATGACAATATCAGACAACAAGTGTTTGTTATAGGAGAAGAAAGATGAGTCGGCCAATTATGTTCTATTCGGATGTAAGTTTTCAGAATGGATATTAATAAAAGGTATAGAGGACATGAGATCCGTTATTGACACAAAACAAAAACATAATATCGACCAGGTTGCAGGAAGAATTAATAACATAACAAGGAGATCGAAATGTTGGGGGGATTTTTTAACAATTGTGACATTTAATATTTGGAAGAAACGGAATTTCACTTACAAGAGAGGAGAGAAATCAAACAAAAAAATTGTCTACAAAAATATTATGAAAACAGATGGATGCACTTTCAAAAAGAGTGCTTTTAAAAAGAGACACAATAACTCAATAAGCGCCAAGAACAAGACGGCAACAACACTCATATTTCAGAAGTATGATTTGACGGTGACTCAACTACGTCGACGAAAGTCCGAGGAGATTTGAGTCGACGCCTGGCGGGAGGGAGTTTGGGAAAGAACAGTTTAACGGAAAAAACTGTTCTTTAAAATCGAATTTGAAAACTTGTGTAAAATGCAAATTGAATTGATTTAATTGTAACTTTTACCAATGTTATTTATAAAACTAAAAACATTTTATTACAACCCATAAGTATTTATTAATATCAACTAAATCTTGTTGAATTCTTTTTATTTCTTTTCTCTTCTGGGCCGGTCCATAGTCTGGGCTTGTAAATGTAGCCTTTTATCCTGTTACAATAATAGATTAGCCAAATACTTATCAAGTATAATTAAGGATTAATTGAATAATTGAGTTATTCATCTATAACTAATTTTTGAATAATGATTTATAACTGATAAGAAGGAACACTCTTAACAAAACTAACTGTTAAAGTAGGATAAAGTAAATTAGTTAAATTCATTTTTATAGACGATTTACATTAGAAATAAAATAAAGAGATTATAAGACTACAATAAAAATAATAATTAAACAAACAATAAAAAAAAAAAAGTAAATTAGCTAAATTATGTAATAGATGTAAATCATGTAATGCCTTTTTATTTATTTATGATAAGTGAATAACATAAAAAAAAAATGCTTTAATTCTGTAACTTTGCTTTACTTCATGAATGCAATTTAACTTACAAGAAAAACTAGCCAGCTATCCAATGATTCCCATCTAATGTGTAGGTCCCATCATCGAAAGATTCTAGTCCGGTTTGTCTATTTAATAGTTTGATGTGACGTAATTATATTTGGATGTCTGTAATTCGGTAAAATGTAAATAGTACGAACATCATGGGCAAAGTCGTAAAGGTATTGTTGCGAAACACACATATTTTCTCCCTCTCCCCATCGGTCCTCTTCCATTCGTCTTTTTCATTCGCAATTTTTTTTTATTGTTAGGGTTTCGATATCGAGAGGATTTATTTCTTCTTTGTGGTTTTTGTCTACAAATCATCGATTTCGTAGCGGTAGGTTGGTTTGATTATATGTTCCGTGGTTGTCTGACTCTGTTATTGTTGATTTCGTCTGGGGATTTGGGGGCTTCGACAACGGTAAAGATCCCAACTTTTCAAACTTGTGTCGACAGCGGTGTTCGGAAAATGAAGGTCCACCCCGTGTCGATTCCAAGGAAGAGGAACAACATAGCTTTCCGTGAAATTGGTAATCGAAGCTTGGCAGAGGGGATCGAGGGAAGACAGAAGAAACTCCGACGACTTCCACACACCTTCAGTAAAGTCCTCGAACTCCCTTTCAGATCCGATGCCGACGTGGACGTTCAGGAAGATGTCATGGGGTTTGTGTTTGTAGTTGCGGCAGATAATTTCGGGGACGATGTTCGTGCACATGCGATTCATATCCATCCCAATATTATCAAGGTTGTCATCAGAGACAGTGTTGACGGTGATGGTGATCTGGAGTTAGATCGCTGGAGATTCCGACTACCATCCTGTACCAGACCTGAGCTTGCAGTGGCGAATTACGTGGATGGTGAGCTCGTTGTTCGGATTCCAAAAGATGGGATATCTGAGGAAGCCGGTGGTAACAGCGAGGGTGGAATTGGTAGGATTGTCTCCGTGCGATAATGAAATAACACTCGCAAACTGTCAATTTCATTGTTGTGTTGATTTATATTCTTCATAATTTCATTTCTTCTTGTATCCGATCGTTGGTCATTCTTTCCCAATTCCCATCCATGTCGCACATGTAATTTCTTTGTACAATAAACCCTGGGAGATTCGAACGTCATTGCAACATGGCATTTCTATTTAGTTTTCTATTTTATTTTAATCTTAATCTCCATGGATACAGTCTTCGTGTATCATGATCAGCTGCTCTGCAACTTCCTCAATAGTACCGTTGTTGATTTCTGCGTTGAACGAGAACATCATGTTCTCATCAAGCAAATGCTCCAGATCATCAACATCACGATGGCAAACTACCAAACAAGGTTAGTAAGAGATTACCAGTCTATTCAGTTGATGAGATGGATCAATTTCAGATATTATATATTGATATTAACCAACCTTTGAATTGGGAGAACTACGATAGGATGGTGTATTCGAGTAGCTGAGATTTCTTACGAGAATCAACACCGCCCCATTCCTTCTCCACCGCCATCTGGAGCGCATCCCATCTTGAAAGCACCAGTGAGACTTCCTCAGCAAACATATGTCTCTTGAACTCTGTCATAAATTCCATGGGAGATTGAGAAGAAGAGAACACAAGACCGGTGTTGCACCAATCCCGTTACTCTCCTTCCCCCATCCATTAAAAAGGGAATTTTTGCTCTTAATACTAATGGATTATGTAATTTATGGAAGTTTCTTATTTTGCTCACTTTCCCCATCTATTTAAGTTTTTTTCTGCAAATAGATCCCTCACGGTGAGTGAACACCTAAATATGAACTTCAGGATCACTTATCCATACCTATCTGATTTGGTCGGTAAAAAGTTAAAAATATTTACCCATACCCTATGGAAACCCGTTATTACTAAGAATTTAGTTATAAGATAACTATTATCGTTGGCAATTATAATTGAAATATATGGACTCGGGTCTCGGGTGTAATCAAAATTACTTTTGAATGAATTGAATCTTTACTTTTTACAGTGCCATCTCGTCTCTTGTCGTCGATATTGTTATTATTAATACGACGGAGACAGAGTTGTTATTTTTGTGGTCGATTTCTCGGCGATGATCTGCGACTATCTGCAGATCTATCGTCATCATGGCCGCGCCTATCTACTCCACGCCCTTCCAACCCTACGTCTATCAGGTAACTTCTTTCTTCATTTCTTCTTATTCTTGGTCTTCTTCTTCCGCTACTACCATGTTCAGTTCTTTTAGTCGAATGGGGATCTGGGACTTTGGGAGGGAATTCAGTACTCTTTGGTGGCATTCTTTTCCCCCGATTCAAGTATTTTTAAAGATAATGATATGGTATCATGAAAATGTTGTTGTGATACTTTCACAATTTTGTTCATACTGGGCCATAATTCCAATAACAACATTGCGAGGTTGTATTGGTGAGTGATAAAAGTTCCTGACATTATTACTGAATTGCAGACTGTTTATTGAAAAAGTCAATGTACAGTCGTAGATTGTTCCCTCCCCTTTACGATTTTTAGGTCAATTGTTGTATACGTGCTGTATCGTTGAAGAGAATCAACTCCCATCTTGAATAAATATCCGATCACATTCAAGATCATAATGGTTAAAGAAACAGCAAACAATTTAGGACTTTTTTTTTTGAATTAAAACAATTTAGGACTTATTCAAGGCTAAATCTCCTGATCTGGGTTTGACTGAATCAAATGCTATTAAGCATCATTGGTTTAATTAATGTGTGCATGCTTGACTTTATGTATTTGTTTTTCTGGTGCCGGAGTGTTTTTATTTTTTTTCTGTCCTTCTCCTAGAGGACATTGTCTGTTTATGTGCAGTGAATGTTTGTTAAGAGGACTTTTATTTTTGTGCATATTGTAATCTGGGCAAGGCCCACTTCATTCCTAATGAAATTTCAACTTTATAAATAAAAATTAGGACTTATTTTGTAATCACTTATTCACGTGAGGCATTTAGGGTATTTGAAATAATTCTTAAGAATTAAAACACAGTGCATTAATATTAAACAGTGACTCTAATAATCAGAAATAAATCATCGAAACAAGTTGAGTATTCTATTCTTACCAATTTCATTAGAGTTTGTTTAGCCAGCTTCAATAGACTAACTGAACTTTACGGATTTTCTATTTTCATCGAAGGTCAGTCTTATCAACATTTTTGAGAAAACGAGAATCTGATTAGTCACGTTCATATTAATATTTATTGGACATTCAGATTTATTGTTGACCTGTTGTATATATTTGTCAATATAGAGCCCTCAAGAATCGGTAACTCCTTTTCAAATATTAGGTGGAGAAGCTCAGATAGTCCAGGTACAAGGTTTAGATGTTTTAATCCTTTATATTTTTATTTTGAATATGTAGGTATGTTTATCTGTTGATTTTTTATTTTTTCAGATAATGTTGAAGTCACAAGAGAAGATTACCGCAAAGCCAAGTAATTTTATTGTCATTTGATTGGAAATATACGATTACGAATACACAGCCAAAAAGGAACCCGTTTTTTATCAAAAAAACATTTTAAATTGCATTGATTTATTGGATTCGAAACGTATCCTATTCGGTATTTTATTTGCTAATCTTTTTTCTTTTTGAATAAATGATCACATGTACAGATTCTATGTGTTATATGTCTGAGTCCATTAAAATCGGCAGTGTATACCCTCCTCAACACGAGGGAGGTGTCTGGCAGTGGTTTTTTGGTAAGAATGCAACCAAAATAATTCTCTCTAATTCAGGACAAGATGATGGATTTGTTGGCATTGCAGCACCATCACTTGCAAGAATATTGCCGGTTAGTATTTTAGAAGATTGGTTTGTCGAAATTGTAGATTTTAACATTATATAGTAGGCTGAATAACAAATTTTGATTTATCTGAGATTCTGAGTAATTGTTTATTTACATACAGATTGATCTGGCAAATTTGGGGGGAGAAATTTTATGTCAGGTTTTGGAATTTTGCTTCACATTTTTTTTTGGTGTTGTACAGTAAATTGAGTTTTTCTTCTTCTAATAAGCTTACGTCCTTTTCTTTTCTTTTTGTAGTCAGATGCATTTCTTTGTTCTATCAATGATGTCACTGTAAGAAATTCATCTCAACATAGAGCTCAAAACATACCTGATGCGGAGGTGAATTCCAAATTCATTCTCTAAATAATAACATATGGGATAGCGAATTTTTATTTGCTAATTTAATCTTTGTTTTATTTCACATTTATGTACACACAGGCAGTTCTAAGGCAGAGGCTTGTTGGTCAAGGCCTTGCTTTCCTTGTTGGGGGAGGGTCTGGTATGTAGTTAGTAATATGTGTTCTTGACATATCTAGTTAGATGTGAATACAGAAATACAATCTTTATACTTCATAGAGCCTCATAGCCCCATCAAATGAAATCTTTTCTGATGTTACTTTTTCCATCTTCTTTAATCATGGTAGTGTTGCCATTGTTTCACTAGATTATGTATTTGTTTTTAAATTTGGATTGGTGTTTCATAGTATGTTGCCATCTTTCTCAGCCAACTGAGGCAAATCATAATATCCCAATTATTCTTTGAAAAAGTAAAAGTTAAGTTAATTTTGATTTTAGAAATTCAAGTGGAATGTTGTGATTCTGTACTTATTTGGAAGTTTCATGATTCTAAAGTAATATAAAAAAAAAATGAAACTCAGAATGTTTCATTTATTCAAATAATTATAATAGTTGTGCAGAAAATTCTTGTTCCTGATGAAATTCTAGTCGTGGATGTTGCATGTATTCTTGCCATGACAAATACAATTGATTTTAAACTCAAAATCCCAAATTCTGCGAGAAGGGTCGTCTCTGGGGTAGTCGTCTTTTTTGTTTCTTCAAATTCATTTTAATGTCACTTGAACTGTTCTGGTGCTCACACTTGCATTTTCATTGTAAGGGTAACAAGCAGCCGAAAGCTTTTCTAAGAGGACCTGGTATAGTTTTCATCCAAAGCTTACCTTTCCATCAGTTTTCCAAAAGCATTGCGAGGTAAAGTTTCTATTTTGATTCAATATTTGCTATTCTTCTTTAGTTGAAGATCTTTTTTTTTGTATCAGAGCTGTTACATCCCCAAATATGAAAGAACCCCCAAGGTTCTTGTTTCAGATAATAGGCATTTTCTTTTTCTTTTTATATGTTATGATCGTGATTTCACTCATTTTCACGGATTTGTAAAAAAACAAGCAAGCTCTCTCTCATTCTCTGTTTGCAGGAAAACTCATTTCCAATTTTATCCATCACTGTAAAAATGCTTGCTCAAAAGTCAAACCTTTTACTAAATTAACGAGATTGTCGTTTGCTGTCTCAAAGTCAAATACATGGACAAATTATTATCGTTTGATACATAATTACATATAAATGGAAATAAAGGTCTGATTGGAATTTGAAAGTAAAATCAACCATCTATTTAATTATAAACTAAACACTTCCAAACCGTTACCTTCTGGATCAAAGAAGAAGGCCTGCTTTGTTTTCCCATCTGGTCGAACACATTCATGAATTTGTATTCCATTTTTCTGTACATAAAATACCCATTGATCATACTAGTAAATGGAATTGAAACCTGAATTAATTGAAATTAAAAAACTGAAATCGATAACAATTTCATTTTATTTTTGTTGTTCTCCTTGATTTTACTCTGTTACTTATACTGCTATAAATTTGTGATAAAAAATAAAGGATTTTTTTTGTTTAAATTTTACCTTCAAAGATGCAACGAATTGGTTGTAATTGGAAACACCAAATCCTAAGTGATTTTGCCGCGGACACTTGCTGGGATCCCTCACCACAGACGATGCAGATTCACGTAACACTAAATTCGATTCCGGATCCCTCTCGATCAGATGTAGAGTAAGGGATGGCGAGAGACGCAACCACACCAACTCGAACTCCGTGAATTTTGGCGCTTCGATTCTCTCAAACCCCAAAGTCTGCAACAAGTTAAAAAGCAAAAAAAAATTGAGAAGTGGATCCCGAAGAAAATTCGCCGGTGGTGACTTCTGCGAGGTGCTAGGGATATTACCTCCTGGTAGAAATTTGCAAGAGCCTTTAAGTTCGATGTTTCCCTCGAGATGTGGTCAAGACATACTCCTTCAGCCGCCATGATTATTAGGACCTTAACTTACCTATGGAATGGTTTTGTTATCTAAATAAGAAACCAGTCACTTTACCAATGTACTCGTAATTTCGGTCGAATTGAAAAAAAATCATGTTTGCAATTTTTCCTCATGGATCTCAATGTTTATATCTTATAATAATAAAAAATAGAATTTGGGTCTGAAATTCTGAATCTAGATTTGGACGTTTTTTCTTCTTGGATCTGTTCATTTGGATGCAAACTTCAAATTCAGATACCTCATCAGTCATCACTCATGAAACTAAAAAAAATCGTTTTGAATGATTGTATGAATAATTAAATATGTTCATTACTATGTACTTAACAAATATTATACTAAAAAAACTAAATTGTTAATTACATTAAAATATAGATTTATAATTTATTTACCTTTGAATTATAATTTTGATTTCAAATACCAATTTGAAACGTATAAATTATTCAGTCAACTTCAAATAATAAGGCATTCCATTCGAATTCCATCATTGGCAGGTTTACATTATTCAAATTGAATCATCTGAAGAACAACACACTTGCCAACAAAAATGAGAAAATGCTGATGATAGATGGATGATCATTTTTCTTTTTGTGTTCATGTGTTTAGAAGATTGTGAATGAAGCAGAAAATCCCAAATGATCATTTATGTTGGTGTCCTTCTTTGGTGGCTTCTTTCTGAATATAGAATAATAACATCATCACATTTTTGAGATATACAATTGTTGTAATCCAAGTTTTCTGTGTGTAAAAAAAATGGTAGTTAGAGTTAAAGAAGAAAAACCTTGAAGTGTGATCGTTTCCTTTTCTTCAATTTTACTTTTACATTGATTCCACGATCAACAATGGCCTGAAGAACAATTAGAAGCTTATCCTCTATCTTCTCCCCCTTCCTAGGAGTATAAACCACATTGTGGATGTCATCGGCCATGGCACGCTGTGCAAGTGCGGCTCCAACGGCAGCACAGGCTCTGGAATCTTTTCTGGACATCAAATCGAACTTCATATCCTTGGAAATCGAATTTGCGACAACGACAACCCTGCTGGTAACTCTGTGAACAACACAAGCTCTGACCGAGCCTTTTGTTACGTGAATGTCTAAGCAAAATGGTTGATGGTACGGATCTGTTGTCTGGTTATATGTTGGAGTTCTCACTCTCTTTACAACCATCATGGCATCATCCATGTCATTCGTGCGTAGATGGCGATTTGAACCACCATCTCTGGATACTGCCTCCATGGTCGAACAACTTCGATCAGCGGCTCCATTTAGCTCAACATTGTTGTTAGCAGCACTGTCACGAATGTAATTCAATCCCAGGTTTGATTTTTCAAATTTTCCACGAGAAGATCGACCAAATCCTGATTCGTCAATTCGACAATCCACCAATCTAGGGTTAGAATGTTCCTCCTTATTCTCTTTCCTACTGGTATTGGATTTAGATTTTTGACTCCCAGAATCCATTCCACGTTTGTATCGTTCCTTCTTCTCATTCGTTTCTATATCCCCACCAAAAGGACCTGGATCCGCTGCCGCAGGCCTACCTGGAACTCTCTCCTTATTCCTCGCTGATTTGGTTTTGTAAAACCTAATGCTGCACTCATCGTACTCCTTGGATCCCCTATCTATCTTGTAAAACAACTTTCGCCTCAACCTCATATCGTCGATCTCGTCAAATCCAAACCAACTCTCCTCATCGTCTCCATGCCCATCGACAACTTGACCCGACCTGTCAGATTCGTTGGGTTTCGTGGATAGAAGCCAAAGATGATCTTCGTCGACTAGAAGGTTACTGGGGTAATGCGGCGCCGGTGGCTGTGGATGGGTGAAAAAGGGAAGTAATGACCGATGCTGCTGCGCTGACGAGGAGAAGAGGCGGAGGAATGGCAACTCTTGGAATGAAAGTCGTGTAGAAATTTTGAGTAGTAACCTCCTCGCCATGGCCGCTTGACGGCGGTTGACGTTGAGGCGGCGTTGCTGACCAGCTGACGTGTTTATCAATTATCTTTATGAATCGTTGGATTCTTCTGTTATTTTCCCATAGACTGCCATTGGACTTTGTACTCTTTGACCCTTTTCCTCCCACAGATTTAAAATTTAATATATTAAATGAAAACACTAAAGACGTTCTTCAGTCAATTTTATTTGACCATCTCATTTCACAGCTACTCTTTTTCTTCTCCTGTGTTTGTTTTGTTGGAGCGTCATTCCAAAGTTCCGATGGGCGAAAGTGCAGTTCCCGACATCGCCAAAGATGTTACTGAAGTAAGTTTCCGATCCTTTCTTTTTCTTTGTTTGCGATTTCAACGAATCTTCTACTTTTCAAGCTCCGATGTAATTGGTTTTTTTTTGGTCATTCGTCGCTACTGCAGTTGATCGGAAATACTCCATTGGTTTATCTCAACAAAGTTGCCACTGGCTGTCATGCTCGAATAGCCGCAAAGCTTGAGACGATGGAACCTTGCTCTAGTGTTAAAGATCGGTATTGCTACTTACTAAAATTAGGGTTTCGGGTTATTCTTTATTTCTACTGACTAATTGTTTTCACCTTCACATATTGTCTATCGCGAAGTATCGGGTATGCTATGATTACTGATGCAGAAGAGAAAGGTCTTATCACTCCTGGCGTAGTAAGTCAACTCTTAAAATAAATAAACAACCTAATTAATATAACCTTTTCTTTTGTTGTCGATTGGGATTGGGAGTATAAATTAATACATCACATTCATGCATTGCAATGATTGCTTAGAGTGTTCTCATCGAACCTACTAGCGGTAACACTGGTATCGGGCTAGCATTCATAGCAGCTGCAAAGGGCTACAAGATTATCCTCACAATGCCAGCTTCGATGAGCATGGAGAGAAGGATTATTCTCAAGGCATTTGGTGCTGAATTGGTTTTAACTAATCCCATTCTGGGCATGAAAGGTTCAATTGATAAAGCTGAGGAACTAGCTCGGAAGACACCAAATTCGTATATCCTGCAGCAGTTTGAGAATCCATCCAACCCAAAGGTTTGTCTTTATTTAGCTTCTGAATTGGGACGATGAATTTAATTTTGGATTGGAACATTCTAGATTCACTATGACACCACGGGCCCAGAAATATGGCGGTCATCAAGTGGCAAAGTTGATGCATTTGTATCAGGTATTGGAACAGGCGGCACCGTTACTGGAGTTGGGAAATATCTTAAAGAGCAGAACCCTAATATAAAGGTTCGATTTTTCTTAACAAATATTTTCAACTATTGGTGTTCAAAGTTTCAGGTGGTGATTTTTGGGTTTTTTCTTATTCCAGGTGTATGGTGTAGAGCCAATTGAAAGTCCGGTTCTTTCCGGAGGAAAACCTGGTGAGTTGATTATTTATTTTAATCTGTTTATTCTTGTCAGTCAATAAAATACAAATATATGATTATTATTTTGATTTGATACCTTAAGGCCCCCATAAGATCCAGGGAATTGGTGCCGGTTTTATTCCTGGTGTGCTCAACACTGAAATTATTGATGAAGTTATTCAGGTAAAAAATTAGAAGTCATTTCGGCATGAAATGACCAACTTTTTAAAAAAGACATCAACTGAAATTTTGCGTGTATAGATTTCAAGCGATGAATCCATTGAGATGGCAAAGCTCCTTGCTGCGAAGGAGGGACTTCTGGTAAGATTCTTTCGCTATGTACAATTCATTCTCTGTGACTTTTCTCTTTTCAATCATACGAATTGAATTTTTATGTAGGTCGGTATATCATCAGGAGCAGCAGCTGCGTCTGCTATAAAAATTGCACAGAGGCCTGAAAATGCTGGGAAACTCATCGTTGTAAGTTCTTCCTTGACTTGTAAAAATGAATAAAATTCATTTCATTATCCGTCATTCCTAGTTTATTAGGATTGATTACTTCTACTGCAATTATATGTCATAGGTTATTTTCCCAAGTTTTGGGGAGCGCTATCTTTCTTCAGTTCTGTTTCAGTCGATCAGAAAAGAATGTGAAGGCATGGTTTATGAACCCTGAAAAACATGACTTGATTACATCTCTACTTCTGTGCTGCTGTGTTAAGTTGCTTGATTGCTAAATAAGTTTAAAACCTTCATTTGGGTTTATGTCACAAACTTGGCTGAATGAATGGATGAATGAATGAATGGATGAATGAATGAATGATGCAATAAAGTTTATTTCATAATTTCATCATGTCTCTAATGCCTATGATAAGAATAGTATATTACAATAAAATCAGATAATTGCTCTACTTAAGTATACAGTTAGTTACAGAGGACAACAACCTCCAGGCTCCAACATAACTTGCAAGGTTATATACAATAACTAACATATTCTTATCATCATCCTGAGCAATTTTTATTTATCGTGAATGAGAAACTCATTATTTTCCGTACGATAGAAATTAGAAGCAAAGAAGCCAATCAAAATAATACAAGGAAGGCATATGGATGTCCTAAATATATAATTAAAGATGAGAAATTGATAATCTACCTGCAGTTTAGGTAATAATGAAAATTATATATTGTCATGTTTCGATGCTTACTTCCCTCATAAGCTTTGCGGCATCTTCTGGAAATACAGAATTTATATAACAACCACTTCCCATTTCAAATCCACCTGGTGTAGATAATTGAGGAACAATTTGTATAAACCAGTGAGCATAATGTTGGGCAGAATCCACTAAATCCAACGGAGAGGTATGAATCATGAAATTGAAAGGTGGGTCATTCAGCTGCTTTGATAATTTTTGCAGAGTCAGTGTTAACAAGCCACCAAAGTCTGTCGCCTGTACACATACGCGATAAACATCTAGTTTCTCTATCAGTTTGAAAATTCGACCTGGAAGAAATTATTACCTTTTCTTGATCTATCTCATGGAAATGAGAGTCATGGTTCGAAGGAACGATCCATATCTCAAATGGAGAAGAGGCAGCAAAAGGAACTATTGAGAAAAAATGGGATGATTCGTCAATCAATATCTCCTCTGATCGAATCTCACAGAGACTGCACCTTCCGGTTGCAATCCAACGTTCCCTCATGCTCTCAAATCTAGAAATTACAGTGGTGGGGATAATTGGGAGGGCCATGATCTGACTGTGGGAATGACTCATTGATGCCCCGGCCGATGCACCGTGATTTTTAAAAACCTATAGACACAGAATAAAATCAAGGCGTCGGCGGTGTCGCTACTTTTTTGTCGTTGAATGCTGCTATAAACTGTACAATCTCCACAAACCGCATACCTGAACATACTTGATCGCATCGATCTCCTTCAACTGAAGAACCCTCTTCTTGTATGCGAGAATGACCTGACCTGCATCGCCCTTCCCCAAATCCGACAACCTCGCGCCATGGAATGGGGTATCGATCACCACGTCGTGAAATCCAAATCCCGACACAACGTCCTTCACATCCCCACCTCCTCCCCGCTCCTGCGTATTGAGATCTCGCCGGAGTGCAGGGTAGAGATTTTCGATGACGCGAATCTTCCAATCGACACTTTCCTCCGGTGGCACACGGAAGATCTGCGGCGCGCACTCGTTCTCCCGTCCGATGCAGAACGGACATGCCGGGGTTTTGGTGCTGGAATTACTCGACGTGTTAGGGTTTGAGGATTTCAAATCCGATGGCCGTTTGGATCTGGCGGGGGAGAATAGCACCCATCGGTTGAAGATCGGATCTTTCCGAATTTCGTTGGTGCGGACGACGTTGACGGCGAATGTCAGTGGCATGGTGTAGACCGTAAACGTGTAGTCTTTGGTTTGAATAATGGACAGTTTGTGACAATTTTTGGCTCTGTAGTCTGTACCCTGGTTGATGATAGGAGGAATCTGATTTTTTTTTAAATCAGACGTTTTCGCCACTTTAAGGCCGGGATCGATCCTCCGATTACCTACGCCACTGGAATAATGGAATAACTTGAAGAGTGGAATAGTGGAAGGAAGGATCTATTAAATTGTTGATAAATTTGCATATGTAATAATTAAATTAACAAAATAATAAACCATATTCTGTAATATAAATAACGTCCATGTCTATGTAGTATAAATAAAAAGCACATGCTCTGATACCGAACAATTCAGTGGAAGGGGAATGGTAGCCGACCATCTTTAGCAAATGTAGCAGATACGTTAAGGGAGACAAACCCGAAAAATGATCTAGCGATAGGTATATGGTCATCAAGTGTACACAAAATATCTTTGAACATGTGGAGGATACGGAGGGACAACATAGCAACAAGGGATAAACCGAGACGTAGATGAATGAATGAATGTGACAGAAGATCGTGTATTATGTGGTGAAGAATCTGAGACAATATCACATGCTTTTTTCAAATACAGGTTCTCGAGGTGGATGCTAAAGGAAAGCTTTAATGCAACGGGGTGGATTGGTGAATACACAAAACATTGAAGATTTTGAAGTCATGATTCATGAAATCGAGAAAATCACTCCTGGATCAAAGTGCTGGGGATTGTATTGGACATTGCTTGGTTTCATACTGTTTCATATATGGAAGGTACGAAACAAACGTCACCATGGAGGAATTTTAACCTCGCAGGAAATGATCATAAGAGAATGCATCAGATTGACGGAAATCAGTTTTAAGGAAAGAAAATTCAAAAAACCACACAAGAGGAACGTGAAAGTGAAGGCATTCACCAATGAAATGTCTTCAGTTGTTTATCCACAACAAGGTGGAAAAATGAAGTTAAAAATGATTAACTGTCACGCAAACCCGTCTCTTTAAATAGAGAGTAAGTAAAAGTAAATATAACTATATTTAAATCAATTATTTTTGTGTGTTAAACTTTTGTAAACCTTATTTTTTTTTCTTTTAATATATTAAACAACTTATTCAAAAAAAAAACATGTTTTTACTACGTCTCTATATGCTATCAATCTCATCGTTCACGTCTCTAGACCACTAACAGCCGTTCGTCATCCGCTCTTAATTCTGAGATGAAAGTTGACGTTCGACCGTACTCAGACACACGTCGTTGTTCCGAGTGTCGATACCATCGGCTGTCTGGGTCGAAGGTGTCGTCCATTAACGGGGTGTCCAATGTCACAATTCATATCATCATCATATATCTCATATTATCTCCCATGATTCAAACTCTATAATTCTATAAATAATTAAGATTATTCTTCAATATATATAAAGATTGTGGCCTTTGGGCTTTGGGGCTGAATGAATGAAATATTGAGTTTAAAATTTGAAATTTAAAGCGATTTTGGGAAAAAAAATTTTTAAAGAAATAACTGATCGGCAGCAGGCCACAGCCACAGGGGAGTGAGAAAGGACATCCTACTACTGTTATAAATATAAAGAGAGATATTATACCCCAAACAAACAACCACACCTCTCTCTCTCTCTCCACCCAATCGAAATCGTAAAAATCCGAAAATCCTCACCTCATATCTCGATCCTATCACCGGCCAAACCCTAATTAACATAAGCCATCACTCCGCATCTTACTCCGTTTGCTCCGTCAACGCAGCACACTGTTGATATCGGACGTGATGACTTTGTTTTTAGAAGAAAACAGCTGTTTCTGCTCCGGATTGGGTTCGACTTGATGATGAACGGAACTGCTGTTCTTGTCTTAGATCTGACTGCGATCGTTGTTCGTAGCTGAGTTCTTCATCTGGTGGACTTTTTGATCTGATCGGATTCGATAAACGATCGTCGACTGCTCTTCCTCTTCCTTCGACCGATTACCTTTTTCTTCCTAGGTACGATTTAACTCGATCTAGATTTGTTTGGGGCCAAAAAAGGTGGTTAGGTTGGCTCTGCTTGTCAAAGACAATATTTTTAATAGTTTTCATCGATGGCTTGTGGTATGAATTTTTTATGTGGTTTATTGACGAGGATGCATTGGATCGAGGACGATCGGTAGTTATTTTTGATGGATCTTCTGTCGGTTTAGACGTATATCGATTGTTTTAGTCGTATGGACTTAGTTTGCATTGAAAGATGCAATTTTTTCATGCTCTTTGTTTTTTATTTGTTAGAACGGATCGATCCCTTTGTAAGGTACATACAGTTTTGCTGCTTCTAGAAAAATAGTATGTATGTATATCAGTTATTATTGTAAACTATTTAGGTTCCCATTCGTTTTGCTAAAAATAGGGACTTTTTTGATTTTATCATTACATCATTTTTGAAGAATTTTTTTTACATGTAAACTTGTAAAGCGTTGTCATTTATATGCTACTGTTATTTATTGAGACACCAGTCTAATCTTTTCCGCTTAGATTGAAACTTTGATGTTGTTTGGGTATTTTCTATTTATTTTGTTGAAACCGAAGTTAGCATGTTTTTGAAAATTTGAGCTGAAATGGATCTCATCAAGTAATATTTTCCTGTTTCCAAAGCACAACCAAGATTTGTTTTCTTTTTTCTTTTATTGACATATACAACTGATACTTTCAGATAGGAAGAATTTTTCTGATGTGCACGTGACTTGCATGGGGAGAGAAAATGCCAGAATTGCGAAGTGGAGTTCGGCAAGCACGATTGAGGTCCAAAAGGATTGATGATATTCCACCCCAACCATCAACATTTCAACAACCTGAGATCCCAGTACAACCAACTCCTGCTAGAGGTGGAAGACGAGGTGGTGCTGGAAGAGGCAGGGGCAGGGCTGCTGCAGTAGCAAGAGTCACTGCAGTTCCTGTTAGGCCAACAGTTGCTGGAAGAGGAAGAGGTGTCCGGTTGATTGACTTAGATCCAGATCAACCCTGTGAAAATCTGCCTGGTCCTGCTGCTGGAATTGCTAAAAGACCCATATTAAATCTTGGAGCAGAGGGGCAAGTTGATAAGAATATGGCAATGAATGGTGTCAGTGCTGAGAAACTAGCAGGAGCTGAGGATGAAACAGCCCCTATGCCTGAACGGGTATGCCTTTATATCATTCTATTTCTCTCAAAATTTCATTTACTACTTTGCACATAGTTGATTGCTTATTGGATGCAAAAAATGCTTTGATTTTAAGATAACATGTATATTAGGATATGTAAGGAGATAATTGTACTTGTTTTTACATGATTTCCACATAAAGTGTTTATGTATCCCTTCTGGCCTTTCCTGCTATTTTTGCAGGTACAAGTTGGTAATTCTCCTGTATATAAGATAGAGAGGAAACTTGGTAAAGGTGGGTTTGGACAGGTCTACGTAGGAAGAAGGTTATCAGGTGGAACAGATCGCATTGGGCCAGATGCTTTTGAGGTAATATTTTTTAATAACGATAAAATCCTAACACAGAAAGAAGTTTGGTTAACCTTCAAATCATATGACTGTGCCATTTTAGGTTGCATTGAAGTTTGAGCATCGAAGCAGTAAAGGTTGTAATTATGGCCCCCCTTATGAATGGCAAGTCTACAAGTAAGGTTTCCTTATAAGATTTAAAACATCATAATGGCCATTTAGGTTTGATAATTTCTAACTTATTGATATCTTGTCAAAAAGTTCCCTCAACGGTTGTTATGGGATTCCAGGTGTTCACTATAAAGCACGGCATCGGGATTATTATATAATGGTTAGTGTTGCTGAACTTGTATATTATTTTTGCCTTTTGGGATTATCGACCATTTTATTTCATTCGAATAACTGAAGTTATTTTTAGGTAATGGACGTGCTTGGACCAAGTTTATGGGATGTTTGGAACAATGTAGGACAAACGTAAGGAAATTAACATCTTAATTCCTCTTGTAGTATTTTGCATTTTCTGAATTTCTATTTACATTTGGATATTGGAATTTGGAACAGTATGAACCCCAATATGGTTGCATGCATCGCTGTAGAGTCCATATCAATTCTTGAGAAACTTCATATGAAGGGGTACTGAACTCTGTTTTAATCATCTTTTAAGTATTTATTGTCTTTATTTTGCTTAAAAGTTATAATGATAGTAAATTAAAATTTTACTTTATACGAATAGGTTTGTACATGGTGATGTCAAGCCTGAAAATTTTTTACTTGGTCAACCTGGAACAGTTGATGAGAAAAAGCTTTTTCTTATAGATCTTGGTTTGGGTAATTTTTTTAAAACAATCTTTAATTGGTGAAGAAATTCCCACATATTGAAAAGTTTCATGTCTTTAATTTTTAAATTTACATATTTCAATTTTTTTTTAAATAATGCCAGCTTCTAAATGGAAGGATACGTCATCAGGCCAACATGTTGACTATGATCAAAGACCAGATATTTTTAGGTTTGTTTGTTTTTTTGATGGATCTCAATCCCTATGTCCATCTCCTTTCTACTTTAAGTCTTAATATGAATTTTTACAGAGGAACTGTAAGATATGCAAGTGTACATGCACATTTAGGCCGGACTGGAAGCAGAAGAGATGATCTTGAGTCATTAGCTTACACGCTTGTATTTCTTTTAAGAGGAAGATTGCCATGGCAAGGTTATCAGGTATTAATTTCTATATTATCCGATTTCGTTCTAATTTATAAATCCCAATGATCTTATCAATTTATTATTATTTGTTTAATAATGCAGGGTGATAATAAAAGTTTTCTTGTTTGCAAAAAGAAAATGGCCACTTCACCAGAAACTTTATGCTCTTACTGTGCCCAACCTTTCAAGCAATTTCTTGAAATTGTTACAAACATGAAGTTTGATGAAGAACCAAATTATGCCAAACTCATTGCTCTTTTCGATAGTTTGATTCAGGCATGTGCTCCAATAAAGCCTATCAAAATTGATGGTGCTATAAAGGTTGTATAGTCGCTAAATATTTCTTTTTAAAATAAATGAAATAGTATATTTCTTTTTAAAATAAATGAAATAGTTAAGTGTTAATTCTTGTATTTTTATGCCTAATATTAGTTCTGTGTTTTTCATTCTTCTTTGTTAGGTTGGGCAGAAAAGGAATAGAGTGCATGTAAACCTTGAAGAAGATGAACAGCCCAGAAAGAAAGTAAGGTTGGGAAGTCCGGCAACACAATGGATATCAATATACAATGCAAGGAGGCCTATGAAACAGAGGTATATAAGTTCCATCTTTCTTTTATTTTGACGATTAGAATGTTGATCATTGATACATTACCGAAAAAAGATCATTATTAATTTTTCCCTTCGTATTTGGCTTCAACTATATCTTGAACATGCTCTCAACAATTACATAAATTTAATGTCGTTAATTTACATAATTATCATACTATAATACTGGTTCCTACAAATCCAATGTATTTCATTGTTCATAAAACAATAACCATCAAGTGTCCAGTACCAACACCAACACCGCAACACATCGATGTACAATTTGTTCAATATACATTCAAGTTCTCTTATTTTTTGCATGCTCTAGTATTGTCGGTGGTTTATTTTTCAATATATTAGTATTGTCTGTGTTTGTAAAATTAAATAATAAGATATCATTGAAGGGACTTCTCTTATTATTAATAGTTTTTTTTCATCAATCAAATAAAACACCTTTGCTGATATTTGTTTTTTTTATGCTAGATATCATTATAATGTTGGCGATGCAAGGCTTCCGCAGCATGTAGAAAAAGGGAATGAAGATGGTCTATATATCGGTTGTGTAGCTTCTGCAACAAATCTTTGGGCCCTTATCATGGATGCTGGGACAGGTTTCTGTTCCCAGGTGTACGAGTTGTCTGCAGTTTTCCTGCATAAAGTACGATTCTTTCATAATTTGGCTGCCTCACATGATTATTTTGTAATTTTGTTTTTATTTGACACTCTCAGATGATTCTTTGATAATTTAAATTTTGTCTTTGTCAATGTATTTTTACTTTTGCGCTATTTTTTATTTGTAGGAATGGATTATGGAACAATGGGAGAAGAATTATTACATCAGTGCAATTGCTGGTGCAACCAATGGTAGCTCATTGGTTGTTATGTCTAAGGGTAAGTATTTTTCGATATGTTTTTGGTCAAGTAAATGCAATATATATTAAGAGATGCACTCCCTTTATCGCTTATAACAAGTGCACAAATCTCACTCTCTCTGAAATCTCTCTGATTCTAACGACTTTGTGTTTTTTTGAAGCAACTTTATGGATTTTTTTTATTTCTCTCTATACAGTTAGTTTTCAACATTATTAGTTCAATAACATAGAATGATTTATCCTTCCTATTTTTTGAAAATATTACATGGATGGTTAAGTTGAATTTTAAATATAGATTTCCATGGCAAAGAAAGACAAACAAGCAAAACATCCTGTTAATCTTTTTTATTTTATGAACACCAGATTATGTAATTTAAATTTTCAAATAACTTGTTTTTAAACTATCATTAGATTGGGTTGTATATTATTGCAGGAACCACATACACACAGCAGTCTTACAAAGTAAGTGAAGCATTCCCTTTCAAGTGGATAAATAAGAAATGGAAAGAAGGCTTTCATGTTACTTCCATGACTACAGCTGGTAACCGATGGGGAGTAGTTATGTCCAGAAATTCTGGTTATTTAGAGCAGGTTGTCTTATCTCTAAAGTTGGTTGATTTTTTTTTTTTAAAATTGTTTGTCTAAGCTGTTATTGCAAAATCTACCATTCAATATTTAAAAAATGTCTGTTATTTACAGGTTGTTGAACTAGATTTTCTTTATCCGAGTGAGGGAATCCATCTGCGGTGGGGAAATGGATTTAGGATAACTTCTACTGCTGCTACTCCTGATCAAGCAGCTTTTATATTGAGCATACCTAAGCGGAAGCTCTCAGATGAGACTCAAGAAACTCTGCGGACATCAGCCTTTCCTAGCAATCATGTAAAGGTATGTAATGTGTCTCAAGATTTCACTAATTTTACTCAAGAGTGTAATGTGTCTTGAGACTTCAACACTTTTCTTCTTCTTTTGTTATACTTTTCGAGTAAATAGTCACACCACTCACACATGTTAATGTTTTACTTCTTTTACTCAAGAATAGTTCGTACAATCTTTTTTAATTCAACAATATTACTTACTAGCCATAATTCATGTATTTTTTTGCAGGAAAAATGGGCAAAAAACCTATACATTGCATCAATTTGTTATGGGCGAACTGTGTGTTGATATCTTGACATGTCTCTTTTATGGGTGAACTGTGTGCTATAACATGAATTGTTTATCGGTGAATTTGTCGACGGGCAACTCAGTATGGCTTTTTTGGTATTGGCTGGGTATGTCCCAAAATGTGCTTCGTTCAACTACATGACCATAACCACTTGGTGTATCGTGTATGTAAGGTCAAGTCATGGGGTCTGTTTGTTTTGGACAACCTTACATTGTAGAAGACAAAGGAAATAAGAAGCAAGAAAATCATCTTTTCCTATTTATGCCTCATCTCTTCCTCCACCAACCTCAGTTGCTATGAAAAGTGTTGAAGCATTATGTGAAGAGACTGATAAAGTTTCTTTCATAATATCAAGATAGTTAATGAAATTGACAATGAAAATGTGCACGCATCTAGTTAGTTTCATTAGATTTCTCCATCAAATCCTTGATACTTAGGTTGGTGTTAACACTTTTTGTGAAGAATTTGAGCATATCTACAAAGAAAAGTTTGCGGTATTTTGATCTTCTCCGGTTTCATATCTCTAATCAAATTTTTTAGTCGAACAAATTCTTTCCTGACAATTGACAACGAATGCATTTGGAATTTCAGATTGTTTTAACCAGATTTTCTGTCATTTATTGTTCATACAGCACTAAAAAATTTAGATTACTGCTAAACAAAATTAATTTGCTTTTGCAATCACAATGGTTTTAGGTTAGGAGTTGATTGACGTATACCAATCTAGTTATCAAATGGAGACTAAAATATTTAAAGAGCAGACACTAATAATTTGATTAATATCTTCTTTGGTTCTAAATATTGATTTTGCTTATTTCCGGGTGAAATGCTTAAAAAAAAATTGTTAATAAAAGAATCATAACAATAATCAATTGTGTTAAATTGGCAGCTTGAATATAAATGATCGGTTTTATTTGATAAATATAAAGCCTAAATCATAATTTGCCATTCTAGATTATGTATAATCTGTTAATGAGATTGGTTCAAAGTTAAAAAAATAGATTTGATTTTTTATATGTTATGGTTAAATTTTTTTAATATGGCATAGTTGCATAAAATATATGGAGTGATAACATTACGTCGTCAATTGTGATTAGGTTTGGATTCTTCAGGATTTAAATTAGTCGAAGTATTATCTGTCAATACCTCAGTCTTGAGATTGTTAATGCTCTCTTCCAGCTCATCAATCCTATTTCCCATTTCGTCGAGTGCATAACATAGCTGTTAAGTAAAAACTAACCGCTCTGGTTTCAAAAACATTGAATGAAAATTAACTGAATTGATCAGAACATAGCAGAAATAACTAATCAGGTAGTTAATTCAGTTATGATTTCCTTCTTCTAAATAACATGTCATTTGTCAAAGGATCAAGATATTTTATAAATGAATATAATAATCTATAAGGAAAACAGTAAATTTTAGCAATGAAAAAGGATATTTTTGGAGACTATATTCTCAGACATTCCTTGGAACCTGTTTTGCTGGGATAAAATGAGTAAAATATTTCAACACACAGACAACTGGTAAAATCTAGAATCCAGATTAATTTACTTGATTAAAATTAAATACTATGGAATCTTACCATCTGAACGAGTAAATCTTGTACCTGGATGGGCGAGAAATGAGCATCGAAAAGGCAGATTATTATTAGATTTAGATTTTGGCAATTTATTTTGTTTTAGAAAGAAAGAAAAAAAAAGACTTACAACAGCAGACATGTCGGCAGTATTTTGCTTTGATTTTTGTCCGTCCTGCAATTTAGAGTTTACAGATAACGACATTGTTCTGACCTTCTTGGAATGATTAATGAATAAAAAAATACAATATCATTCAGATTTCAAATTGATGAAAAAACATCTGGGAGAAGTCAATGATCGTATAGGTACAGTAAACAATTTTAATCCAAATCCACAAAGCAGACACACACCGATGTCAACGATGATATAAAATCTACAAAGTGAAAGAAATTACTCATACCATCACCTCCCCTTTGGAGAAAGAAAAGAAAAACCGAATCAATCAATCAATCAATTTCGACTCCGGGAAGAATCGGATTAAGGGAAATTGTACGGAAAATGGCAGATGGATCGATCGTGAAATTTCGCAGTGTAGAGCCGAAACTCGAGGTGTTTTGATTTCCAGCCATTAGGTCGATCGATTTATGTAGGTGGTGGATGTGATTGTGCATTTTATGCAGTTATTTTTTGAAATGATTTTCCCACCACTTCTATTAATAAAACTACCTAAAGAGTAAAGGCTAAACCGTTAAAGGTTAATTATAATTATATCCTTCGGTTCTCAATCCTCAACAACTCAACCAACCAATTTTAACAAATAAAAGAATTTTATGATCGGATTTTTCAAGCTTCTCACTCTCATTTGAAATTTATCTTATTTTAATGTTTTAACTTTTAAAATATTTAAATACAGAAAATATTTAAATATCAGGCACGGTACCGTATGTCTGGATATCGTTAAATCGTACGGTTTCTCGACTCACCTCCATCGCGAGTTCCGCAGAACCATCACGACATCGGACACCCTCACACTCGATTGGGATTGGACGTCGGATGTGATGCTCTATTTAAATAACACTAACATTTATTAAAATAATATATAAATGTCTGGGTCCCGGACCCAAAAATATCGGGTCTCACAAGATTCTGCCCCGTTAACGACTCAGGGTCTCCACTCTCCAGGTCTCTGATCCAGGAGCAAAAAAATTAATAACGATTTTCATTTTAAAAAATAATATAAATAATGAATTGTAAATGAATACAAATACAATAAATTTTTTAAGCAGAAGGCAAAAAGATAGTCAGAGATTAACAATTCAAGGTTAACTTATTTTTAGTAATATACAAGAAAAAAGAGTTGGAGTTACCCTCTACTTTGACTTTAGCATTTAGAAAACCAACAACACACACATGCCATATTCACTAAAATGCATGTTCACTCCGAGAATTTGAAAGGAATAAAACATATGAATTTTAATGTTTGGTTCAAAATTAAACCAAACAATAAAATAAAATATGTTTAAATAATTCGACTGTACAGAATAACTAATTAATGCAAGACTTTCTGAATGGCTGACTGCCCAAAGAGATTTACCAATATCGCGCTTGTATCTGGTTATATCTGTAGTTCACAATTCAATCATTTTCACAAAATATCAAAGAATGATGCAACCACAACTTCTTCTTTCGTCGTCTTCATCCTCATTTGAGCTGTTTCCAAATTAAACAACATAAGATGGGTAAAAATTCAAATGAATTTCAGATTTTATTCCTATACACAAACAAAAAATTAATACCATATATCATCTATCAAATTTCCACTAAAGTTTATTGTATATCTAAATTATAGATTCTTAAGAAAATATCTAAACTGATAATTTTTAAAAAAAGACATCCTCAGAATGAATAAATTTTAGTTATTGAATCGAAATTGAAAATCAGATGATTGAAGAACGTACCCTCGATCGAATTCCCTGACTTGTGTGAGATCATCATCTGGCAACCATCTTACCCTTCTATTCTCAAAATTAGATCCAGAAGATGAACTCTTCCTCCCCTTCTTAAGAATACTGTTCAGAACTCTAACACCATTGCAATCCGATTCTACAGCTTCTCCGATCTCGTTCTCCTCTGCACCACCGTCAAACGCTTGTTCATCCCTTCCATCCGTCACCAGTGAATCGTCATCGATGGAACTTGAGGACTCAACCGCATCATCGGCGTCAACCTTGGATCCTTTATCTGGGATTTCGTTCTCTAATTTACTGGGCGAAGATGGTAGGAAGGAAAAGGACTTGACATGACCATTGGTGGAGGGATTAGATAAAGTGGAATCGGGAACAGTTGAACAATCGCAGGGCGATACCTGCTGTGAATCTTCGAGATTTGGAGAAGATGAGGAATACAGTCCTTGGGAAAGTTTGCGGAAACAGCCAGAACAAATCGACTTATGGCGCAAAACCCTCATAAAGATTTCTTCTTGCATGGAAGAAGATGACGATGATTCAGTTTCGATCAACTGATCGAGCATCAATATTGGGTTTCCCCGGTAAACCACACATTTAACAATGAAGATAACCCCCAAATTTGACAAATCCCACTTTGAAGATAAAAAAGATACCTCAAAGTCCACAAGATTATTCCCAAATAAGACTACGAAACTTGACCTGGTTGTCTGTCTTCTGAGGATCGGAGAAATGGAAAACAAACTGTAAGCATTCTCCAGACAACCGTCCAAAGCAGGAGCTTTTGGTTTTCGGAAAAAGAATCTATTTCAATCCTGAAAAATTAAATAAAAATAAAGGGAAAGGATTTTATTAAAATCATTACTGTCTAATTGTCTTTATTATTATATATAGAAGTGTAAACGGATTCGAGATGACCTATACCCGGATCCTGTCGGGCAGGATCTTAATTTAAATTTTAAAACCATTTAATTCTCTCTCTCTCTCTCTCTCTACAACTCTACAATAAGTACTTTAAAACTTATTTATTCATTTATTACCATGTCAGTGCGTCACTACGTGGTATGTAATCTCCATTGGATTTTAAAATTTAAAACTCATTATTTTCATTATAAATAATTCATATCTATTTTTCGGTGAATTTAATTTATTATTTTTCGTTTCCTTTTGAATTGGGATCGACAGGTCATGTACTTTTTAATCGGATCTATTTATACTTTACAACCTTAGCCCTTAGATATTGGTCATTTCAAATAATTGTGAATCTGAACCTGATCTAGAATACTTGATCAATTAAATTGGGTGAATTTCAGTTGAAAACCATCTATAGGAGAAATTGAAAACATATGGTAAATATTAATTGTGAAACCAAATAATTATTATACTATTTTAATTGGATTATTGATATTAAAATTTTAAACGAGTGACTAAGATTTAAGTTCTAAAAAGATATTTTACATTAGATCTCACTAGAAAACACCTGAATTAGTGGTACCAAAACTAAAGTATTCGGATCAGGTTCAAATTATATTGAGTGGCGATAACAATGATGTTTGTGGTGATAAAAAATTTATTAAGCAAAGAATATAATAATTGATTCCGCATGGGATTTCAAATTGTTTGTAAGTAAAGATTACAATATAAAAAAAAAAAAAATTGATTTCAAATTAATGTAGTTGATGTGAAGGAAAAAGTAAAGAATATAATAATTTCATTTGAAAAATCGATTTTAACCGATAATAATAAAATTAATCTCATATTTTTACTATATATTTTTTTTAAAGACAGTTTATTTCCAAACCTAAATTTCATGCAATTAGGCAAAGAGTTAACAAGTTTATTGAGTTATGAAAATCGAAATAAGGGAGAGGTCAGCCAGATTGGTTTGTAGGTTATAGGAATGACTACAAACAGACACACAACATGGCACCAGAGTAGGTTTATGAAAAACAGTTACCATTATTACAACAGTGATATAATTTAAGCTCGACTTTGAATGATTGAACACCAACTATGCACCCCATCCTCGAAGAACAGTTGCACGAGCAACTCGATTGACTCCAAGAGTGAATGCTCCCATGCGAAGATCACAATCGTGAGTTTTGCACATATCTTTTATACTTTTGAATCCATTTATCATGTATGTTTTTAGCTCACTGTTAACCTTCTCTTCGTCCCACATGAATCCTTGGATGTTCTTCAATAAAACAAAATAAAAAGTGTGCAATTAGATTTTAAAACTTCTCTGATTCTATGATAAAATTGATGTTATTATGAAGTGAAATGGTTTATTACCTGAACCCATTCAAAATAACTCACTGTGACACCACCTGAATTTGAGAATATGTCTGGCAGAACAATAACACCTTTCTTTGCCAAAATCTGTCAAAAACAAAACATCAAATAAAGAGATGCGATTTCTTACTGGGTTAAGAGGTGATGATATCTAACCTCATCAGCCTCGGGATCTGCTGGATGATTTGCTGCTTCAATGATAAATTTAGCCTGAATATCCTTTGCATTTTCCCTTGTACCAAGGCAGGCAGAAGAAAAATAACAATAAGTATGTAGTTCAAAACGAAATGTGTTAATAAACTGCAATTTTGATTTTCAATAAACCACTCTTTAAACCCCCTCAAGCAGGTGGATGATATGTGTTAATAGGATTTGGTATGTCAACAAAGAAGGTGTATGACGGAAAACCTGTTTATAACACCACCAAGAGCAGCGGGGATTAGAACATCACAGTCTTCGGTCAATATAGACTTGGGATCGATTTCATCGCCACCATCAAAGCCTTTGATTCCACGATGTTTAACTGAATGTTTGAGTAATTTGGAAATATCAAGACCGCCTTTGTTCTTTATCGCACCCGACACATCACTTACACAAATCACTTTTCCACCTGCTTCAGTTATAAGCTTTGCTGCCCAAGACCCAACATTACCAAATCCCTGTGTTTTATTCATATAATCACAATCTTATAATTGAGAAATAAGTATTGGAATCCAAATATAATCAATATATTCGTTCAGTTAGTTATCTGTGCAATCTTTAAAGGATCGACCGACCTGTATAACAAAGCGTTGGCCGGAGATGCTTTTACCATAATCTTTCAAAAGAACTTCCGTAGCAAGCACAACACCTCTTCCTGTAGCAGCATCTCTTCCTAAAGATCCACCTAGATCCTATAGTAGGTTATGATTTGCAATTTCGGAGTTAGAATTAGGTTTCCGTACTGATCATAAAGAATTAATTTAGTTTTTACTCACAACAGGTTTGCCGGTCACCACTGCAGGTGAATATCCATGAAATTTTGAGTATTCATCGAGTATCCAAGCCATGGTCTGAAATCAATCCATCAACCCATGAATGGATCAAAGATTAAAAAAAAAAGCGGCAACTGGAATACCGGAATGTGTTGTTACTTGCTATAGAATGAATGATTAATTACTTGTGGATTAGTTCCCATGTCTGGTGCTGGAACATCAGTGTGAATCCCAATCAAATCATGTATCTTTTGAGTGAAAACTCTGGTGAGTTTTTCAAGCTCAGACGTACTCAGTTGGCTTGGGTCGCATCCAATCCCCCCCTTTGCACCTCCATAAGGAATGTTGGCAACCGCTGTTTTCCACGTCATCAATTGCGCCAATGCATTTACCTCATCTGGGTCAACCTTGATTCCATCACCACCCCCAAAAAGGGGGAAAATTAAATATTAAGAACCCTAATCCAATTTTTATCCCTTGTGAATTTAAAATGAGAATATACCTCTGGGTGGTATCTGATTCCTCCCTTCATGGGACCTCTAGCATTATCATGTTGCACTCTGAATCCGACATAAGATGCTAAACTGCCATCATCTTTTGGAATCGTGCATTCTACCTAATATAAGATGCATGAAAACCAAAACCAAAACGAATCAACGTTTGGGAAGAAGGAAAAATGGAGAAAGAATGAAGAAAAAACTAACCTTGATCTCTCTGAAGGGGAGAAGAAGACTCTTGGTGAGTTTGGAATCCAAGTCAAGAAGCTTAGCAGCGCGATTGAAATTCCTGCTTGTTGCGGTCAGTGCATTCATGGCTTGCTAAAAAACTATATCGACGACGAAAGTAACAAGGCAAAAACAAAGGCAGCTCTGATTTCTGCTACAAGACAACAAATGAAACAAGAAAGCAGAAACGCAGACAGGCAGAAAGAGTAAGAGACAACATAAGAGAAAGAGCAAGAAAGGATGGATACTCCGAACTTGCCAGAACAGCTACTTATAAGTATTAAACCTCTCTCTTCTATACCTTTCCCAGATTCTCCTTTTTTTTATATAGGCGAGATCTGGACTGATCTATCTAAATTTTTCTGGTGTTAGAAATTATTCAGGGTCAGAGTAGGAGGAAGACCTTTTCTTCTTCCTCCCTAATCGAGTAGTAGGCTAATTCTTCTTCTTTCTGTTTCATTTAATACACAAAAGGCATCTAGTTTCAACTTTCAACCAACATCATGCAGCAATCGGCTGACAGTGATTATGTAAGAAACTGACGTGGAATCATTATAAGGGATTAGTGGAATAATTACGTTTTATTGTCACTATTCAACAACAAGAAAATATTATTCATTTATCATCTAATCAATCAACCTACACTATATTATATTATCCACTTTACCCAAAGAAGATTCCCTCCCATCAAAAATTGAAAACTTGAGAATTCATTCAGCATACCTACCTTATTGTTGTTCAATCGATCAGACCGTAAAATGCCCTTCCCTCAAATAATCAAAACAGACGATTTTCTGAATGGATATATAGACGATTTTTCTGAATATATTCTTCTAAATTGCCAAATCCTTGATTCGAATATATTGCATGGAATCAAAGATTCTCCATTTGATTCTCTGTGTATGAATAAACTTTATTTTCTTTAGTTGGTACTTGTCTACTTGTTAGCTTTAATAAATCCCACAGAAAATAATCCTCAAACATTAATTGTTAATTAGTGTTGTGAATTGTGATAAAGAAGTTAGTTGAGTTAACTGTAATATAAAGAAAATTGCGGAGTAATTAAGCCAATTTAGGGTGAATTAATCTTTAATCACAAGCGTTGATTGCTCGAAGGAATTAAATTAGATTTGTGTGATTTACGGATCGATTCAGCTGCTATAATTTTTTTTAGACTTCCGGTTGGTTAAATGGCATTTTCCATTTCGGGCTAAGAATATAGAGCCTTCTTCAACAAGCTAAGAATGGATCGAACAAAGTAGGTGAAATAGAATATTTTGAAATTTATACATATCTTAAGAATTTAAGATTGATATAGGAGTTTTGTTTACTTGTTGTGTCGTTTCGATTAAACTAGTTTTCTTTATGATTCAGTTTAATCTTTGTACAATTCGTTTTATCTTGAGTTTACTATTCTAGAATTATTTAAATCGTTAGAATTAATATGTTATAATTATCACGTGACAACGTTAGGATAGTTGATTGTATTTCTATTATTTATATCATGGGGTTATAGCTAGTGAGATTTGAGAAGAAGATGGTGAGATGCTACCGAGGGTCTGAGATAGATAAAAAACTAACCTTGTTTTGTATTTGGGTATAATAGTTTATGCTTCTTCAAATTCAAGAAGCAATTACCCATGGAATTCTGCCCTCGAGTAGAAGAAAGATGCAGTGATTCTGACTTCGAGTGCAGTTACTGTCTTACTGCAGTGATTTGAATATTTGATCACCATCTTGGTCTTTATTTATTTTCAACTAAATTCTTTCCCAAATAACAAAAAAGAAAAAAAAGTTCCAGAAAAAAGGAAGCTTCCCAGCTGAATGGTTGAATGAAAACTAATAAATTCAGTAAATCAGTAGATCAAATTGCATCCAAACCCAGCATGCGCGAAACATTAAAGTTGTTTGTTTTCTACATTAAAATTGCATCCAAACAAAAATTAATGTCCATTTCTAGGTAAATATGAACAAAAAACGTTTATTCCATCCAATCATTCTTATCTCGATTCAATCTAATTATTTGAATTAATTCATGCTAATTTTATCATCTGTACATAGGTTAATCTTGTGGTTGTAATGGGTGCTATTTTGGATCATATATCTACAGATTTGGGAGTGAATAATTTTTTCCACACAACAAACAAGTTTCTCTAAATTAAGGAGATGGCTTTGATAGGTATTGTTTCCATTCTTCCGGAAAGCCTTTTCTCCTCTGCAACATTCTTACAGCCGCACCGGTCAAAGGTATCGCCAATATATCGACTTCTCTAGGTGCCTGAACCAAACATTAACAACCCAAAATTACCTGCTACTTCATTTGGAAATATTGATGAAAAAAAACCAATCAAGCAGTAATGGCAAAATCTGTCTTCCTATGATCCAACCAGCCAATTAGTTTCAATGGCTTCATGATAAAATAAATAATCTTATAGTTTGATCTACCAACCTTAGGGATCCTGCTCAATTTCATATTTGCTTCTTCAGTGGTTTTGTGGCCTTTTTTCGAATTACATTTCGAACATGCTGCAACCTATAAAAAAAGAAACCCAAGTGTTATGTTATGTTAGGTTTTTGTCATCCATGTCTATGCAACTAAATTGAGATACCAGATTTTCCCATTTCCATTCTCCGCCACGTGAAGTTGGCAGAACATGGTCGATTGTCAAATTTTCTTGAGAAAAACAGTATCTGATAAGAAGAAGAAAAGGAAATTGATAATAATCGACAAAGATGAGAGTAGATCTGAGAAATGAACCGTTTGTTTCATTGAGGTCACACCTCGGTATTTAAACTACAATTTCACTATTTTTGGCAGTGGACACTACTTTTACCAATAACAGAGAAAGTATAAAGTAAATACAGAAATTTTAAAACTAAGATTGGTGCTCATCATTGACAGAAATCAGATAGAGATGATTGGTAATACCAAAGAAACATCTTATATATGCCATTGGTTTTTAAATCCCAGTTTATCTTTGAAAGTTTTTAAATCTTGTAATGAAGATTGTGTTTGTTAGTAATAAAACAACTTAAAATGATCCAGGTTGAATCTTGAACACTCAGACAGGATAGCATTGGAATTTACATTACTAGCAATGGGTTTAATTTGTCAGTGTGTTAAGTATAATGAGAGAGTGATGGATTGGATTACGTCTCATCCACGTCTTTTACAGTCCGTATAGATAAATATGTATATAATTCACAGCACTACATCAATATCACATCTGATTGATATACACCGATGATGTTGTACTTTTCAACAGATAAAAATCTAATGCAAAGTCACTTAAAATTACAATGGACCGATCTGCTTAGACAGATATAGTAAATCCACATGACTCCAGCTAAATCATACTGAGGGTGAAATATGGATATGCTTGAGGGAGGACTGGGGTTACAAGATTTCCAATAGATGTCCTAGGTCTTGACAATTCGACATATATGGAAAGTACTAACAAATTATCAATACAAGCAGAAGACAAACAGCAAGAACTTGGAAATATGACACAATCGATTAAAATTGACTACAAAAAAAAGAGCAATACGAACCAAAGAACAATATTAGGGAGATGTTATGTCTAGATAGGTTTGTGAATATTTGTAAATACTAAACCAAATGCATTGCGTTAAAAAATCACTTAGAAACTTAGAAGGTATTGTAGATTTGTAATCTTGCCAATTTTATTTGTGAAATATATTTTACCCATTTTAGAAAAAAAAGGCTCTTACTGGCAAGTATAGTTATCCCTGAAGAATATGGTTTTACGACTGAGGGAGCATTTGATCCTTCTCCTCTTCATAGCCTGCAATAAATGTGGTACCTGCAAGAAGAAGGAAAATGAGAAAGAGATTAAAATGTTTTTCAATTTAACAAATGTAGGAATAGTTTGATTCAAGGGTACCCTCAACACTGCCGGAATGTAGAACGATCCTTGAGGCGAGGATACGGTCTGATCGTAGTACTCAAGGACATCAGCCTGTTCAATCGACAAAACCAACCGAAATTAAAATCTGAATTCCCAAAGTTTGTGTTTGATTGACAACTGTTCTGACCTTTTCCATGAATTTCAAACAGATTGCGCGCTTCCAACACACAACATTGACAGGTCTGCAAGGAAGATATCAATGGTATGTATACTGTTTGAGATAATTAACTTCTAAATGGATTGCTCAAACGATCCTCTCGTCATTATTGGTAAAATCAAAATGTAAAACTAAAAGGCAGACAAGTCAGATAGACCTGTAAGAGATGTCCAAAACCAATCCTCTGAAGCAAGATAGCTCATCCCTCTCGAACCCAACTTCGTACTCATTATCCTCATCGAGATCACTCGTCCTCCCAACACCACTTCTCTTACCCACAGACCAGATCTTACCACAAAACCCACCATTGCCGCTAACAATCTTATTCTTCCTGTGAAATATTATTGGGTTCTCCATCACAAACCTCCTCCTCCGACTCCTTCTCCCACCACCGCCACTACCAAGGTTGCACTGACTTGGATCTCTGGATTCGGCAACACCGCAACCAAAGAATCTTAAGCCACCTATGGGTGTGATTTTTGCCATTGAAATTAGTGTAGATTTGTACTTGATTGACTGAGTTGCGGAAAGGAGGAGGAGGAAATGGTAACTTGAGATGGTGGTACTGGTATGTGATGAGAATCACACGTTCCAAATGGTTGGTTCCCCATTGGTTTGGATCATTTTCACATATTTTCATTAATCTGAAGTCTCTGAAGAATTGAATATAAATATTGGTAATTTGGTATTTGATAAATAGCTAAATCGTAATAATTTTATGTAAAGTGTAAATGTGTAATATATCGAAAATTCAAAGTTGGTAAAAAAAAACTTTATTTCCTTTTGAGTTTTGACCTCATATTTTCACTTGGCTTTGTAAAACATTGCAATAGAACCCTTGGCTAGCTCAGTTATTCGGAGAAGTGACCAACTACATCAAAAAGACAATAGGGCGGAAGAAGAAGAAGAAGAAGAAGACAGAAACCCTACCCTAGAAGAGGGCCACTTCTCTCGCCGTCGCACACAGCGTGCTCGATCACTCAAGGTCTTTTTTTTAATCTCCAGGTTAGTTTCTCCTCTTTTCCTTTTTTTTCATGATTTCGTCCATAGATCTCTCATCGATTTCGGATTCGCCAATCGCAACATTTATATCACTTTCGTCGTTGTAAAAGACATTAAAAAAGTTAAAATTTCTCATCACTGTCTTTATTTTAATGTGGGATTTGCTACGTCAATCGTTTTTTCGTTCGTGGATTCTTTTCTGAATCACAGATTCACAGGGTAATTGTTACGGGAAATTGGGAATTGTTTACGGGCAAAATAAACGAATCAAGTCTGAACAGTTCATTTTTAGATAAATTGGGTCTGTTTTTTTGGCTCGATGAGCTTAGCCCAAACACTGGCACAGCTCGTTTAACTCCTATATATAATAAACCGTGGCCCTTTAATAAATCTCTCGTGTGAAATTTAGGGTTTTCTTTTGGTCTCGAGAATCAACGTTGCATCTGCAACTTCAGGTATTTGTCGCTTGCAGTCTTCCATGTTTTTTGTCTCTTTATCTTTAGATTCTGAAATTGTGATTTTTTGATCGATTACAAAATATTCCGTTTTGTTAAATCAAATCCTTTTCATCGTTGTTTTTTCTTGGTCGATTGATTTGTGGTGTTTTTTTATTTGAGATGTTGTTCAATTTTCTCACTGCCATGGAAATTGGGAATTTAGTTGCTACTTTGGTTTGAATGTTTTTTCTTCTGTGGCTATTATTATCGATTTGTATTTATTTGTTCTTATTAAATCCCCAACACCGGCGGTGAGTGAAGAACGACGAAGTGTGAAAATGCATGTTCTCGATGTGCAAAGCGCACTTCAGACCCGTCTTCTGTATTTATCTGCAGATTTTTTTAATGATTTCTTTATGCTTATCTGTTTCTTTTATCGTGAATTTGATTATAGATCAATATTTTTTCAGCAGAAACCATGTCTTCGTATCTTCCTGCAACAACTGACTCAATAGCTCAAGCTTTGGAGGCAAAAGATGCTTTGGAGTCAATTTCCATTCTCTATCGTGTCATTGAGAATCCTGCTTCATCCTCAGAAGCATTGCGTATTAAAGAACAGGCAATTTCTAATCTTTCAGACCTTCTTAGGAAAGAAAGGAAGGCCGAAGATCTCAGAGGTCTTTTGACCCAACTGAGGCCTTTCTTTTCATTAATTCCTAAGGCAAAAACTGCCAAAATCGTTAGAGGAATCATCGATTCTGTTTCAAAGATACCAGGAACTTCAGACCTGCAAATATCACTTTGCAAGGAAATGGTTGAGTGGACTCGTATTGAGAAACGCACCTTTCTCCGTCAACGGGTTGAAGCAAGGCTTGCAGCTTTGTTGATGGAGAACAAAGAATACCCTGAAGCTCTAACTCTACTCACTGGGCTGATCAAGGAAGTTAGAAGATTGGATGACAAATTGCTTTTGGTAGACATTGATTTGTTGGAAAGTAAGCTCCACTTCTCATTGAGGAATCTCCCAAAGGCAAAAGCTGCACTCACTGCTGCAAGAACAGCTGCAAATGCAATTTATGTACCTCCAGCGCAGCAAGGTACTATCGATTTGCAGAGTGGAATTCTCCATGCCGAAGAGAAAGATTACAAAACTGCTTACAGCTACTTCTTCGAAGCATTTGAAGCTTTCAATGCTCTTGAGGATTCCCGAGCAGTTTTCAGTCTAAAGTACATGCTTCTGTGCAAGATCATGGTGAGCCAAGCTGATGATGTTGCTAGTATAATCTCTTCCAAGGCTGGTTTGCTGTATGTAGGTCCAGAGATGGATGCAATGAAAGCTGTTGCTGATGCCCATTCCAAGAGATCACTAAAGCTCTTTGAAACCGCTCTCCGAGACTACAAGCCTCAGTTGGAAGATGACCCGATCATTCACAGGCATCTTTCTTCATTGTATGACACTCTTTTAGAACAAAATCTCTGCAGGCTGATTGAGCCCTACTCAAGAGTTGAGATAACTTACATTGCTGAACTGATAGAACTTGGGACCAATGACGTTGAGAAGAAACTTTCACAGATGATTTTAGACAAAAAATTTGCAGGGACACTAGACCAGGGAGCTGGGTGCCTCATCATATTCGAAGATCCCAAAACAGATGCAATCTTTCCAGCCACGCTGGAAACCATTTCAAATATCGGCAAGGTGGTTGACAGTTTGTATGTTAGATCTGCTAAGATCATGGCTTAAAAACGGTTTTAGACTATTGATCTGTTGTTATAGACTCATTTATACTTTGCATGACTGCTTTTAGGCTCCAAATCTCTCATTATGTTGTTGAGGTTTCTTTTGTGTTGTTGGATTTTGATTTGAATGAGCATTTGACTTATTTCCTTTTGATGTTTGTTAATGTTTTATGATTTTTACAGAGTTAATTAAACATTAATCGATTGTTTGGCAACTGATTAGACTCTGTGGACATTTGGAAAAGTACCATCACATGATAATATATGTACTCGGTAGATAGGGATGTTCAGATTTCAAAAGTGCATAATTACTTGAATTCCGAATTTTTGTATTTTTTTTCTAGTTTACTTTATATCCATCCTTTAGGCTCATCACTTAACGCAAATCAATTACATTTCCACATTGTAATACAGATTAAATTTATCAATCAATAGCAAAATTTGAAGAAGAAAAACAATAGTAAAATGTATGGAAATATCAAATATGGCCGTGTTAATGTTTATCTTGTGTAAAATATTCAATTGAAAACTCTCTTTCTTTTTTCTGATAAACAAGGGTACCTTACCTCTTCACAGACGTAGAACTGTCGATCTTCAGATAATATACTAGGGTCACATAATATATTATAGAATAAATTTAAATGGAAATGTAAAAACTAAAAAGTAAGATTTGAACCTTAAATTTCATAAACCTTAATAGTTCCTGAGCTCACCAACCTTATTTGTTCAATTGAAAACTTAGTCGTTTATTCCTAAATGTATAATGTATTAGATATATTATTTTCAAAGTTTTTTTTGTCACCCTCTCAACTATACACTTCCATCATTTTCAATTAGAGGGCTTTTTTTATGACACGAAAAAATACAGATTGCGGTTTAACCGTTTAACTAAACGAGTTAAATAAAGCAAAATAAACGAATCAAGTCCGAATAGTTTACTTTTAGATAAATCCGGTTTGTTTTTTCGGTCATTGAGTTGAGTCCAAATACTGGACCAGCTCGTTTAACTCCTATATATAACAAACCGTGGCCCTTTAATAAATCTCTCGTTAAAATTTAGGGTTTTCTTTTGCTCGAGAAGCAACGCCGTCTCTGTAACTTCAGGTATTTGTCGCTTGCATTCTTCCATGTTTTTCCTCTCTTTATCATTAGATTCTGAAATTTTGATTTTTTGATCGATTGTAAAATATTCCGTTTTATTAAATCAAATCTTTTTCATCAATCTTTTTCTTGCTCGATTTATTTTAGTGATTTATTTTTATTTATTATTTTTTTCAATTTTCTCATTGTCATGGAAATTGGGAATTTAGTTTCCCATTCGTCGGTTGATATTTTTTCTTCTGTTGCTACTATTATCGATTTGTATTTATTTGTTGCTATTGAATCCTCAACACCACGGTGAGTGAAGATTGACGAAGTGTGAAAATGAAGTACAATCCAAGATGCACAAGTTCTCGACGTAAGAACCGCAAAGCGCATTTCACTGCTCCATCTTCCGTGAGGAGGATCTTGATGAGCGCACCTTTATCTGCCGATCTACGTTCAAAGTACAATGTAAGATCCATCCCTGTTCGAAAAGACGATGAGGTGCAGGTTGTTCGTGGGACGTTCAAGGGCAGAGAAGGAAAGGTTGTTCAAGTGTATCGTAAGAAATGGGTTATCCATATCGAGAGGGTGACAAGGGAAAAGGTCAATGGGTCTACCGTCAATGTTGGTATTGATACTTCTAAGGTAGTCGTTACGAAACTGAAACTCGACAAAGATCGAAAAGCCCTTCTTGATCGAAAGGCAAAGGGCAGAGCTGCCGATAAAGCCAAAGGAAAGTTTTCGGCAGATGAAGTTGCTGCCGCCGCTGCAGCAGGTACTTCGCCTTCTCTTCAGGAGGTAGACTGATATTATTTTGCCAAATCTTTGCTCATTTTTTGTTTGTTGAACACTTGGTCTTTACTTTTGAATTTATCACATTCCAATGTTTATTTTTAAGAGTTTCATAGATTATTTATATTCGAAAATTATCGTTTTAAATTACTCCGTCGTCTTTCATTTTAGTTATCGATTCCTCGATAGTAGTTGTGTTGAAAAGCTTTATGGGTATTTTATTTAGTTAGAAAAATTATATAATCACTTAGTTTATCGGAATTCCTAACATTTGTCATTGGGATGGTGTTGTCTTACTTTATCAGTTATAGTATTGTCGATTTGAAGGTATGGAACTGATAAATAAGTTTGGGGAATTTCTTTGTTTAATCTTTAATTATTCTTAATACTTTAGTTACTGTAGTCATTAAAAGTAGGATTAAAATATTTATATTTGCAACTTGTAAGACGTAGATGAAAAAAAAAACACAATAAAATTATCAAATTTATATTAGTGTTGTATATTTGTAATCTTGTATCCTCTATTCCAAGTTTAAAAAGATAATATTTTTACGTTGATTGGTTTCTGAGACTAAGAAACACCTCCATTTACCAGTCTAAAATCTAAACCTCATTATGTTCTGGTTATATGCGGTTGACAAGTTTACCTAATATCAATTTAGGAGAACCGTTTTCAGTCTGGTAATAGGATTATCATAATAATATTTAAAAAAAATATATGCACCAGCCGGGAATCGAACCCGGGTCTGTACCGTGGCAGGGTACTATTCTACCACTAGACCACTGGTGCTTGATGTTTATTGTTGTATAGGTAATATATTAGAAAAATAAAAATAAATTTTTCAAAATAAATTATTTTTTAAAAATAATAGAAACTTTGACTGATATTGATTTGTATAAAAAAAAAGAGAGATGAAGAGGGGTAAAAAACACTCTTTCGATCTCAAATCTGAAAATCAAGAAGAATAAAACTCTTAAACAAAAGAAAACACAAGTAAATACAAATTAAACCAATGCCCATCGCTCGTCCCAATTTCATCCTTCTTCTCAAAAATCCAACTCCAGCCAACAAAATGCCGGAAACCAAAAAACCGATGATTTCAAAGTTCGACACATCGTCACTCGGGAGCACGAACGCCGACGGATACACATTCCACGCCGACAATACAAACGATGCGCCGAGACCCACAACTGCATTGAACAATGGACCGGCGTAGCACCCCGAAATCGCCACCTGCACACCGTCTTCGCCTCCGTTCATGGCCATTGCGACATTGGTCATCAAGTCACCGACAGAGTTTCCCCATGCAAGAACTGTCAGACCCAGGATGGATGCGTTGATGCCAAGTATGTGTCCTATTGATACCACCACAGACACCAACTCCCCTGCCAGGATGTAGGACCATGTCACGCTCATTAGAAACCCACTGGCGAGCCATGGGAGGAGGAACCTCACTGGAGGCTTTGTGCTCTCCGTTGTTATCAATGTTGCGATGCAAAGAACTGCCGCTATTAAGCCTCCGATAAGGTATGCTTCTAGGGTTTTCTTTTCTTCTTCTTCCATCGGGACATGATGGCTATAGAGGGCGGAGAGTAGGAGTGGTGAGAGTGTCACGGATGTCACGGCGTAGAACTTCGACCACTTCTCTTCGGAGACCAATGGAATCGTCATTCTTCGGGGTAAGTAGAATGGCAGATTCAGGATATGGAGGATCGAGAGGAAATAACTGAACCAGTAATTTAGGAGTTCCGATCTGATCTCGACTTCTTCTTCTCCTCCCATGGATGATGGTTGTTGTCGTTGTGTACTGCTAAGACTGCTTGTTTCCGTCGATAGAATAAGTGGCAAGCGAAGTTGTTCGTCTCGACGCTGGCAGCAGAATGAAGTGGATACGTTGACGACATAGATGATGTATATAGATACGTATAATATTGCTTCCCACAGGTGAATTCTACCGGAGATGAGGATGGCACTGAGTGCGGCCAATGCTAGAAACAAGAAGCATATGTCACGGATGAAACATGATTTATCGACGGTGACAACTGCCGAACCTGGACGATATATCGGAGTTGCAATGTTTATAACTCCAACGACTGCAGTTGAAACAAAAAACGCACCGCCAAGTATGCTACTGATCCCAACACTTCCACCACCCATGGCCACTTCTGGGGATCCGGTGAAGGAAACAATGCTGGAAAAGAAATCAGGAGCACCATTACCCAATGACAGAAGTGTTACTCCGGCCACCGTTGGAGACAAACCCAATGCTTCGGATAGACCTTCCAGAGTGGAACAGAAATACTCCGATGCAGTGTTGCCGAGTAAGTAGAACAGAGCAAGAAGCCACGACAGAAGAATGACAAAACCCAAGAAAAATGATTCATTGCCGATGCAGTAGAATAGCTTGATATAATCTATGTAACCTTGGGAAACACACGTGTCGTGTGTCTGAAGATAGGAGCACTTTGTCGCGTAATCGTCAAAGCCATCCAACCCACCACAGCTTTCTTCCTCCACGTTTTTTATACCGGAGAGAAACACAGAAGAAGAAGACTTGGAAAGGATGATTGGGAAAGAGATTAATAAGAGTAAGACAGAGATGGTGTTGAACAGAGCAAGGAAGATTTTTCTGCAGCTGAAATCCATGGAAGGCGACATCACCTCAGAATCCGAAACATACCCAAATGAAACAAGGACGATCTGATCATCTGAGCATCTCCGTATTTTTTTTGTTTGGGCAAGTGTTGTTTTGGCTTTCTCTGTTTGATTCGATTGACACCTTGCCGGATGCCACAACAGTCAATTCACTCATTGACAGATTCCGTGTAGTTTTTATGATTGATTAACCAGTGACCACAAGCCGACAAGAAGAATGAAATCGAAATTAGATTCCCAGAATCAGCTTCCAATTTCGTGGGTCAATCAAACCTAATTTGAGGAAGGGAAAGTAACCAAACAAGAATGACTATATAAAAAAAAAAAAAAAAGTCATCCTTTTCTCGCCCCCAAAAAACCGCCCAATTCATCCACCATTAAAATTGACAACGAAAACCAGAGCATGAATCAACAAGCTAATCACTATTGTAAACATGAAAAGCATGAAAGTGACTGGAATAGTGCAATGATGATGACATTATTATATTTTAATTGGGTACTTACTTAAATATCCTAAATAAATTTATAGGGTTGCACCAATTTTCAGTCCATTTTATATTGAACGCAAAAAAAGGCAGCCCAAATAAGGCTATAAAATTGTAAAAGAAAAATAACATAAAATTGACATAATATTTATGATTAATGGACCTTATGGATTCAAGGCCCAGGAGTATGGAACGGCTCTTCTCAATCTGTGAAAATATAAGGTCGACCCATGATCGGCCCTGGCCCTATATTAAGTTAAGTAAAACTGCAGAAGTCTACATCTATTGCTAAAATCTATTGAAGGCTGAAAATCGCCGACATGAAATATTTTCCTTTTCAAAAAAAGGCTACCAAAATAGATTGCGAATATAGATGGTGACGTGGTATCTTCGGCTATCCTCGTGTGCAACTCTTGTCTGGCTCTTCTGTTCCATCGTCCTTTTCGGTTTTTATGGTGAGCAGTTATTTCGAGTCCATCTCTACACCAGATATCACCATCCATAATCACTACACCGTCATTTCACAATTCTGAATCATCTCTCAAATCTGGTGTTTGATTGGTTGTGTTGTGTTGCTTGCTTGCAGTTTGAAGATGCCGATGATTGTACCGTTGTTGCTCAGGTAGCAGATTGCATCCATTGTTGCTACCGAGATCTGGAACGCTTGAGTTGAAGATCTGAAAGATTTAAATTTTGATTCCCTTTTTTTTATTATTCTTCTGATTTTATCGTTCCTAGATTTTCGCGAGTTTGATGCCAAAGAAAAGACCTGTCCATTTGTTTCGCCTTGTCACCTAGGTTTTTTTTTACCAGTTCAAATCATGGGCGGCATCAAAGATTTCATGGTTCCATTCCTCATAGCGTCATTTTTCCTCTCGATTTTTTTCCTACCAACGCTACTATTGCGAACCCTCCCCACTACCATCGCAAACACCGCCACCGCCGTCTCCTCGGCAAGAAATTTTAGCGAATCCTTTCCTGTGAATTTCGCATATTTGGTGTCGGCGTCGAAAGGAGATGTCAACAAGTTGACAAGAGTTCTCTACGCCATTTATCATCCGGCAAACTACTACCTACTCCATCTAGATCTCGAAGCATCAGAAGAAGAACGAACCCGACTGTGGGAGTTCGTGTCTGGTAACAAGATTTTTGCGGAATTCGGGAATGTGTGGATTGTTAAAAAATCCAACTTGGTCACTTACAGAGGACCGACCATGCTTTCAAACACTCTCCATTCCATGGCTATTCTCTTGAGGACCTGCAAATGGGATTGGTTTATAAATCTCAGCGCTTCGGATTACCCCGTTGTTACTCAGGACGGTAAGGTATTAAATCATATCATTTTTTTTTCTTCGAAACGTAGAATTTCATACCCAACCCCCTTAAAAAAAATTCTACGTTGTATCGATAAATTCTTATGTCAATTACTCAACTAAAAATTCAATCAATCTCTTATCTAGTTATCTTCCTTTGCAGATATGATATTCGCATTTTCCAAATTACCAAAACAATACAACTTCATACACCACACCAGTAATCTGGGATGGAAATTGTAAGATTCTCATCATTAAATTTAATTGTACTACTGTGGTTTTGAACTCTTTCATTATCATTTTGCCATGTAGGAACAAGAGAGCAAAGCCTATTGTAATTGATCCAGGAATCTATAGTAAAAATAAATCCAATCTCATATGGGCATCAAAGGAAAGGGGTGCACCGGATGCTTTTAAGCTCTTCACAGGTACTTGACTTACCTCTCTCTCAAGAACAGGATCCTATCAATCAAATTACATGCAAATTTCCCACTGTTTATACTTTTTTTATTATAACCAATCAAATATACGCAAGCCTTTTAATTATATATTAAGTATCTATACAATATACAACGAAGTCTGGTGTAATGGTGCGAAGTATGAACTATAATTTATATTTATACATACGTACGTACGTATTATAATAATGTTGTGTGTTATTTTTGGCCAGGATCTGCTTGGATGGCATTGTCAAGGTCTTTTACCGAGTACTGCATAATTGGTTGGGATAATCTACCAAGAACTCTTCTTTTATATTACACCAACTTCATCTCCTCGCCGGAGGGCTACTTCCAAACTGTGATTTGTAACTCAAAAGATCACCGCAACACAACATTAAATCACGATCTTCATTTCGTCAAATGGGACAATCCTCCAAGGCAGCATCCAGCTATCCTAGGATCGAAGGATTTCAGAAAGATGATTATCAGTGGTGCCCCGTTTGCTAGGAAATTCAAGGAAGGCGATCCGGTTCTCAATAAGATCGACAAGGAGATCCTTGGTAGACAAAAAGGCAAGTTTACCTATAGTGGATGGTCGGCCGAGATGGAGAGTGGAAATTGGAAGAATGCTAGTGTTGTTATCAAGAATGGAGCAGGTGGTAGACGGTTGAAAGCACTTATGTCGAAGATATCATCGGCAGAACAGTTAGGTAAGCGAGGGCAGTGCAGGTGATGGAAGATTTTCTACAGAATTTATTTTTGTGTTTTGTTTCTCTTTTGTTATGCCAAATTTACAAATTACAACCAAACAAACAATCGAGCACATTCTAATTTATACTAAATTGTGAAATATAATATCAATATATACACATCATCCAACTACTTTGTTTTAAATGGTTGATCGATAAATTCAAACAACGCCAAGGAGTAGGAGGTGATATCAAATTACAAGCAAAGACTGTAGGTAGGTAGGTATCATAAAATTAATGGAAATTACACCACATTGTGTTCTGTTCAATGTGCAGCAGCAGCAGTAAAAACAGAAGGAAGAAAGGAAAAGGAGAAAAACTCAATCAAGATTCCAACTGAGCATACCAGACACCTAGTATCTTGACATCTTTAGGAACCTTAGCTCCCAGATCGGTGTCCGATGGCTGAATACTCTCGAACACACCTATGACCTCACCGGTCTCTGGCTTGGTCTTTGTAACCTTGAGGCTAATATTTCCTTGGGAAGCTGTGGTGTCCTTGATGTTCTCCTTAACTAGTCCCTCCTCGTCTCCCCTCCCGCCGGCCGGTAGAGCAACTGCGTTGTCGTACCCAGTTGAGCCACCACGGCCCTTGGGGTCAAGGAAGGAGGATCCTCTGTAAGATGGCACGAGGAAACTCCCTTCAATTTTCTCAGGGGTACCAGACCCGATCAGTTGTTTGACGGTGAATAGGAATGGCACACGTTCTCCACCGGGTAGCTGGACTGTGACGGCAGCATAGTCAATTCCGTCCTTCTCTTCAAATTTGACTTTCCCATCGGAGAAAACCTCGAATGGGCCCTCGATCTCATCTAGAGTGTAGGTTAATCGAGTCATGAGCTTTGTCTTTTGGAACTCTAAAGGGGAGTTCTTCGCAACACCCTCAGCTTTAACAGTGAAGGAAGTTGGCTCTAAGCACAGTTTCTTCATGTTGTACTTCCCAGCCTTGAAATTGAATGAATCAACTCCACCGTCGATGGTCGGGCATTGGTTCGCCGTCCCTGATCCCTTCACTTCCATGTACGTCTGACTTTGTACCTCGTCGAAGGTCAGTCTCTTCGGTGGTCCTTCGGCTCCGGCACCCTGTGGGGTTTTACGCATTTCGACGAACACAAAGAAGGAAAAGGGAATTTGTTAGGTATTTTACATCCGTTGATATTTGGCGGGAATAATCCCAAACGATATTTAATTTTGAAAATACATTAAGGTAGGTATTCCATATTTCCATCCGATGCTAATAATTAATAAGTAAGAGAGGTTGTGTTATATCTACCGTGGCAAGGAGAGCAGAGGTGGCAAGAGCCAATCCGGCGATCTTCCCAGCATCAGCACACTTGACGGCGAAGTCCTTGAAGTCGGACTGGAGAGAGCAAGTGAGACGTGAGCCAGAGGAGACATCCACTCCAAACGCCTTGGAGATCTGAGGTGCTGACCTGAGTTGCGTGCTGTGGAGCTTTGTCGGCTGCATTAGCGTTGCAGCCGCAGCCTGCAGTGATGCCGCCATTGGTAGTGTTGTTTTTTTGAGGTGGTGATGAATTGAGAGAAGATGGAGTTGGGTAAGAGGGAGAATGCGGTTATATGGTTATTATTGTGTTGGGGAGATAAGAAAAGATTTTGTTGGATAAGAGTACTTCGATTGCGAACCACTAATATTAGATTTTGTAACTGCCACGTGTCTTACACGTAGAACTTTTAGATTTTTATTTCATTTTTCACTTAGATATATAGTTAGATAGAATCATAGAATTCACTCTTATGAATTGATGTTACGAGACTTATCTTGATCCTTGATTAAATTATAACCACTATTAAATTTTAATTTCTCAACTGATTTTTAGGTAATAAGCTCTTAATTAAATTACAATATTCAGAATTATAATACTTTGCCAATTACCGTTTGAATCGAATTCATCACTGATTCAATGCATATACAGAGTAAAAAAAACGTTTTAAATTACCCTGATTCTCTTAATTATAATTTACGAGCTATTTGGATAGATGAAAAATATCATGCATCGAATATTCACAATATCATAAATCGTAATCGATTAATAACAGCGCTAACCAGAGTTCACATTTTAAGACTGGTCCAATATCTGATTCTCTCTGTAAATTTCATCTAGATGGGCATTCGGCACATAAACAGCATCATTTAATGAGCTGTGCTTTCGACTGTAAAATATATACACAAACACTCCAACGACCAACCAAATTGAAACTTTGAACCATGTGCTTGGACTGAGGCATGAATCAAGAAGATGTCAAGGCATGCACATATATTTTTCAATCATAAATATAAATTAGATATAATACGTACCCAAGATTTAGAAGCAAATAGGTGTTTATGAGTATACAAGAGGTTGGAAGAAATGGAACCCACGGGCAAATGAAGCCTGCAAAAAAGTATAGTATTGTGAAATTATTATTTGAGAATTAAGATCATATTACGGACATAGAGAAAAGAACATTCTAGATAATAGGGTTGTATGAATTTATATTATTACCTCCAGAATGTCCAAAGTCATGTCTACCGTCATCTTGTTTGATCCAACTAAGAGAAACTAATCCATATAGCAACACCACACCACCCATTCCACAAATTGTAAAACGAATAAAACTGAAAGAATAAGAAGAAACATAAAAAAGGGTTTTAATTCTTTCGTGAAACTAAATTGCATTCTTTTCAAAAGAATTTTAAGGCAAACATACAAACTCCAAAATCTCAGAAAGGTGACAACAATTTTTCAGTATAAATCAAGGTAGACCAAACAACCAACTATGGACTGCACAGATTTACACTGAAAATGATCTTCTAACATAATCCTTTCCCAGTTTCCCCTATAGAGACGAACGGTTAGGATTGGACGGACTCTTTTGGGGTTACCAAAAAGGGGCTTCCCTGAAAATTACTCATACATAATTATATATATACGGCCCGCTTTTGGTGCGGTTCTCGCATGGCGCAGTTCAGTGCGCCGGCGAGATCCGACCATCCATTGCGCGCGATGTATGTGTGTTGTTCGTACGTAGTGCTTGAATAACCTCCGGCTTTCCCGCGAACCTCACCCATTTTTCCGGTGCAGGGATGCGGTTCCATCCACTGAAGAGGTGGCGGTTCCTCCTCAGTGTCGTAGGATACAAATTGCATGCGATCTAAGCGGGTGCCGTGATATATTTGTGTGAATTATAAACACGTCATGAGATTAAATGATTAATAATTGATTCACTTACATAGGAAAGATTGCAAATGAAGCCATAGATGTAACAACAAGAACCCCGACACAAATAGACAAGATGCTCAAAGCAGCCATTTTCCGCCTATTCTGATCCTCCAATAGAGCTGATGACATTAAAAAGAAAATACGACAAAAACACTTAGATCGGAAAAATAAGGAATAAGGAAATGCAACGTTGGCAGAAGAGACATTATTCATTTTTCCATCATTGACACATACAACCCAATAATTACCAAAACTATCTTCATTCACAAGAGGAATATTTGGTCCAGCGTCTTGAACTGAATATGTTTCATCTTGAGGGCTTTCCTCAATTTTTTCTTGCAAATTATATCTGGAAGACACTGAATGGATCGATTCATGAAATGATGACGGCAGAGGTACCTCATTTGGTGGGACATATCTCAAAATCAAAATAGAAATTGCGACAACTGTGAATGCAAGAAGTGTTCCTACACTCACCTGTAAAAGAAAGTTTAAAATATACCATTATATGTGATTTGATTTGCAGATGACTTGGAACTGTAAGTAAAATCATACCATTCCTGCCAATTCAGAAACATCCATGAAAAAAGAGAGTGTTGCTGCACAAATTCCAGTTATGACTGTTCCTTTTACAGGTACTTGTGTGCGTGAATTGACATCTGAGAAAAAAGAAGGCAACAATCCATCTCTGGCCATCGCCATCAGAATTCTTGGCTGCAATAAGAATAAAATGAAATATTTATATATTTTCGAAAGATGACTAGTTTGAGATAGAAGTTCAAAACAGACTGTGGCAAACATTGAGAAATTAAAAAAGAAAAAGGAAAAGAAAAGACATCTTGTCTCTTGAGTACCTGAGGTAAAATTGATCCCAACAATGTTGCACAGAGTGCAAGAGCGGCTCCAGCAGTGATAATATACCTGTCGTTAAAAACATTTGATTAGTGTGTATGAAATGTCATCACGAAACCAATAATCTTAATCATGAAAAACATTAATTACATACATGGCCCATGCCATTCCATGGGATGCAAATGCAGATGAGATAGGAGTATCTGGGTTCATTTCATAATAGGGCACAAGACCAACAATAACTGTAGAAACCATCATATACAAGATACAACAAATCGACAACGCCACACCTATACCCCAAGGTAAATCCCTCTGAGGATTCCTTACCTGTATCAGAAATGCATTTCAGAAAAATGACAGAATATTACAATCATGGTCAATGCATCACAGTATTCAATTATCATATAATATATATGTACCTCCTCTGCAGTGCTAGCAACTGAATCAAACCCAATATATGCAAAGAAAACAGTGGCTGAACCAGACAGCACGCCATTCACACCATATGGGAAATATCTACACACAAAAACATATGTTGAATAAGCTGATTTACAATTACTGGATAAAAATCAGAATAAAAAGATGAAACAATGTACCCCTTTGGAACGGAATATCCAACCCAACCGGTCTTAAAGCCAAGATATCCACCAGCGATAATAACAAATATCATGACACAGACATTCAAGATTGTAACCACAGCTTGTGCAAATGAACTCTGAGAGAATCAACAAAAAATGAATTTAAGTTTTTTGGTTTCAAGAAACACAAAAAGGAAACAACAGAGGAAGAAAATAATCGAGAAGATTTTACTATGGATTACCTCCTTTATCCCCAGACACAAAAAACCAGTGACCAATAAAACCAAGAGAGCAGCACAAGGGTCAACAACAATATTTTCAGAAATTGTAACACGACCTAAGGGGAATGGAAGACCATCTTCACCTCCAAAAAATACGGCCTAGAAAAAGAGTAGAGATTAGATACGAAGTAACATGCTTGGTAAAATGTGAAACATGTATTAAAACCCATATCAATGAGCTTTAAGTTTACCAGGTTTGGAGAAATTCCACGTGCCACAGCAGCCCCGCCGATGGTGTATTCCAGGATAAGAGCCCAACCAATCACCCAAGCAACACTGGTAAAAAAGTAATGGAAATCCATAAGATTAGTAGGTAATAGAAATTGAAGTTAAAAGAAATTAGTAGACAATAGAAATTGAAGTTAAAAGAAGTTAGTAGGCAATAGAAATTGAAGTTAAAAGAAGTTAGTAGGCAATAATGCCTAAAAGTAGGAAAACGAGAATGAGATGCAAGTCCGACAAGAACCCGAAAGAAAAACTATGGAAATGTGGGTAAGCGGCATCAAATAAAGGCACTTGTAAATTCTTGCACAATCAATTCGGTGTGAGAAAGAATTGGGATGACAATTATAATGGATGTTGTGTGTGTGTATTATAACAATTACAATCAAAGTTTAGGTGTGGATGTGTGGTAGACAAATGACAATACATGATATTAGAAATGAAATATTTTTAAAATTTACCGATAAACAACATTGAAAAGAAGAATAAGAAATATATACCCCTCTCCAACACATATGTATGAATAATGGTAAGCGCTTCCTGCAGATGGGCAGCGACTAGCTAACTCGGCATAACAAAAAGCCGAAAGAGCAGCAGCTAGTCCAGCTATGAGAAATGAAATAGTCAAAGCTGGTCCCGAGTGTTCTCGAGCCACGGTTCCAACAAGAACATAGACTCCGGCTCCAACCGTTGATCCAACTCCTGCACACAATGCCAGAATTCAGTGAATCTTTGTTCGAGAGAAGAATCGATTTGTGATTAGAAAAAGATTGAAAATTGAGTGATAAGAAACCAAGTAGCGAGAGGTGATGCGGATGAACATAATCCAGAAATGTTATTTGTAAAATAAAAAAAATTGGGGATTGAGACATGAGAATCGTACCAATAGCAATCAACTGATAAACAGAAAGAGCCTGAGGAAGTCTAGTATGTCCATCTACTCTTGGTCTGTGCGAATCAACTTGCTTCCTCCTGGTCAGGAATCTCCATCGCTTCACACCCTCACCGGCACTAAACATTTCCGCACCAACCACACAGAAAAAATCACAACGAGCAAATCAAACCACCGGTCCTTGTTGGTATCCAGCGAACAAGAAGATCTTCCACCACAAATATGAAAGATCGAAGCGCAGGATTTGAATTTTGTGAGAGGAAAAAAAAAATATAGAAATGGCAGCGTGCAAGAAACTGCTTGTTTCCCACCAATTGAAACGCACGCAGTAACAGAAAGAAAAACTCTCTATGCTGCTTGTTAAATACTATAGCGTGGTGGGCACGAGAATAAACACCCTCAACTATCTTTATTCTTTACTATGAGACTATGATCCGGGAGACTGGGCCGTCGGATGGATACTAGTAACCAAGATTGAATATTAACCGTCCATCACTTGGGTGTGTTTATTTTTACTTATGGGTAATTTCAAGATACATGTGTTATGTGTATTTCAAGATAATCAATGAATAGTTTTTTTTTTATAAAGATAAATTGCTAATTATCTTCAAAACAAACTAATAAAGACATAAATAAATTATAATCGTAACAGTAATTTTAATATGTACTACTTACTCATGCCAATCACGGGGTCCAACGTGCATTACATGTTCAGAAATCATAATAATTGATTAATTAATAATCTTATCTTTGAGATTTAATTCAATATTTTAATAGTATTCAACTATTTATTTATTCATTTATCCATTCTCAATCTTGAATTTTGTGCCTGTTGAACTATCAATTTTACCTTTTGGTCTAACCGTTTGGTGTTTGGTCTATTATTTATTTCTTACGTCTTTTCCATCCATTATTTTCCAATAAAGATTGAGTAAGTAGACCTATAATCTATTGCCAAAATAAATTACAATTATATATAAATGAATCGGGTCATCCATGTGACTATGTGAGCTTGGAGATCTACGTGGTGCAAGTCTCTAAGGAGATTCTAGCTGGAATGGCAGTATATTTATTTTAAGAAGAATATGAGAGTTTCGAAAAAGATACTTGTGTCATTTAGTGAATCGGCTTCCATTTTCAAAGGACTTGAACTATAAATATTCCATTTAAGGTTTTCGTAATACTCAAATATATATATGTTAAGGACTTTATTATCTTATTTAAATTGAAACCAGCTATCAATCTATCATTGCTGCAATCGGTTTCATTCAGTTGTATATATTAATGGTATTTGAAATTCATATGAGATATTGACTTATTCAGATAAAATAAGATATTTAAATCTTAACTGTATATTTCAAATATTAAAATCTACATCAGATGATTCTTAAACGTTTTATTTAAAACATTGAGATTCAATTCAAAAGAATCGTTTTTTATTAAGCCATATGATTCATGCAATAGAAATCGTTGCAGTCCTTTATGACCAAATCTAAGGAATCATCCATCCTTAGAGTCATTTACAGGAACAACTTGAAAATCCCACAACTATTTGTGAAATAGACAGAAACCACACCTGTTGATGTTTCATGAGAAGACATCCTCACAAATCTCCAGAAGATATGCCCAAGTCTCCACCTTGAAGACAAGATGTTACCGGAGAGGTGATTCTTTTTTCTGCACACAATTGTAATCCACGTACCGATTATAACTTTTAAATTCATTCAATAAAATCTACATTTTCCTCCTACTGAAATCAGAGGAGTTCTATCTAGATTGCTTTTCCGAAGACTGAGTTCCGTCGGAACTAGCTGTGTATTGCAATCTTGCTATTAGTATATGGAATCTTAAGATCAACTTCGATTTGAAGATCGAAGACATCACACAATCACAGGTCGTCTGTAACAAGTTTAATTTTGCTTCTTTCTCTAAATATTTCAAGGTGGTGATTTTTCTTCTTCTGAACAAGTGCAAATTGTCTCTAAAATTTGACACAATTAAAATTTAAGTCTTTGCAATATTTAATTGTAGTGACTTGTTACAATACACACTCTACACTTGTTTCATTTAAAGTAATAACCAACACAAAGGGGGTAATAGTTAATTTTGTTATTTTATAACTTATAAGACTTTTTTTTTTTTTTTTGAAAAATTAAATTTTTATTAATGAAAAGTGGTTGGGTATAATCCAAGATTACAGAATATAGAAAAATGCAAGTACAGTAAATGTAAAAACATTGTCTATCTCTTATACAGTTATGACCCTGACTAACTGACCAAAGACTGAAGCTTCAAGAGATTAGACTCCCATGAACGAATAGTTTATTTTTCAATCTGTGAAAGATTGTGTTTTTTATAGGATTTATAATTTTTCTGCTGACAACTTATAAGACTTTGTTTTCATTTAATCAACTTAACTTCTCAGAAAAAAAAAATTGTTTGCTAAACAGTTAAACCTATATTTAACTAGGATTGATATCTAGGGAGAATACAAGAATAGGTAAGAATGTCAATCTCGACCATCCGTTTTTAAGTTTCTTATAAGAATATGTGTATGAAGATGTGTGTAATTTTTCTATATTTTATTTTACCGTTGGATTAGATTTGGTCGGTCAAATGACTTCATTTTATATAGTGCTGAAATAGGATATTTCGTAGAGTAATTTTTTAGCAGTATAACTAACTATTTATTATTATTTTCTTCGAGGTTCTTCACGGCAACTCGTAAATAGAAAAGCCGTACGAAAAAATTGGGGCAGATTTCATCTGGAACGAGGGCGAAAACTATTTCCCCCCATCTCGTATCGTTATCAAAGGGAAAGGTATTTGATTGCTTGAAGCTGCAGATTTTTATTGCAACTTATTTCTACCTCCAAGTCGCAGATTATTCACTACAGATTTGGTTAAAGAGAACTCCAGGGGAATGACGATATCTCCTTTCGTATCTAAGACGGTTCGGAGATTGTTGTCCTGCGGCGGGCACCGAGGGGTGCAAATTAGGAATCGGTTGGGATGTTTGAGAGATGATAAATTGAAGAGAAAAGTATGTGGTCAGAAGATTCGACCCTTTGGCAGTAGCATTGTTCGTACGGGAAATCCGGGTATTAATCGAAATAGACATGACAAGGAAAATAGGGTTTGGATCGGTGAGGATTGCAGGGCAATGCAACAAAGGTGGTTTTTAGGGTGTGGAAATGAGCACGAGGAGGATGCGCTGGCAAAGATTCACGAGGAAAGAGTTGTAATTGGGTATTTATTTGTTAATGCTTCCGTTTTTTTTAATCAGTACGATCTTTTTTTCCCAATTTATATTGGTGTCTCTCATTCTCTGGATTAAAAATAATATAATATAGTTATATAGTTTATTGCTTAATTGCACTGGTATCATGGTAGATTAGTAGTTTCTTACCTGTTTGGTACTTTGGTTATAATGTGTGTTTATGCGATCTTGGTAGCTATCCTAACTTCAGTTTGAATCCCATTATTGAACTCTAAAACGGAATGATCAATACCTAAACATTATTCTGTATTTTATTTGAATGCAGAGAGTTACTGTAATCATCCTAACTTTTCTTTCCCCTGATAATCAAGGTATTCTCCCGAGCAGGTATTTGGTGTGGTTGCGGGTGTTGATTTATATCAAGATTTCGTTCCTTGGTGTCAGCATTCCAGAGTCATCAAACGGAATAGTGATACGTCCTTTGAAGCTGAATTAGAGATTGGGTTTAAGTTTCTTGTTGAAAGCTATACCTCTCACGTGGAGCTTAACAAACCTAATTCTATAAAGGTTAGGTTCCAGATTCTTTTCTGTGGGATGTTTAATTGTTAGGAGTGAACTTATTTACGGATTTAATACACTATTCTGCATTTTTGTGAACAGTATTTCTTGAGAGTTAATTTAGGCATTTAGCAAAACTTAATTTTGGTTATAGTTTTAAAAAAATCTTGTGTTTTTTAAAAACTAATTACTGTAAACAGAATAAAACATTGCATTTAGAGAACATGCTTTTTTTGAGCTCTAATTAACAATTGTACATCATGGGAAATTGCAAATTGTGGAGTATTATGAAAACTTGCCTTTTTTAACTGTATATAAATGGAATTCTATTTTACTTTAATCTCTGTCCTGTGAAGACGAGAGCTTATGAAATAATGAAATGTTAATTCAATGCTGTTCATCAATTGGATGTGCAATTTTAATCATTTTTTATATATATATTTATGTACTGCATCGATGATTTTTCCTGTAAAAAAAGTAGGCTGTTATTTGTATGCATTTCATGCTCTAACCATTTCATTAAACCTTGTTTGCAGACAACGGTGTCACAAAGTAGTCTTTTTGAACATCTTATAAATATTTGGGAATTCAATCCTGGTCCTGTTCCAGGAACATGTGATTTATATTTTCATGTGGATTTTAAGTTCCAATCACCTCTCTATCGACAGGTATTTTTGTGGCATCTTATGTGTGGATATGGGTTATGATTTTTTTTTTTACATTTGAAGCTTGTCCCAATGAGCAAGGCCTTTCTTTTTTATATCTATTTATTTTTCACCAACTTCATCACCCAAACATTTGAACTGGCACAGATGGCATTGATGTTCTTTAAAGAGGTGGTTTCTCGACTTGTTAGTTCATTCACTGATCGCTGCCGTAGAGTTTATGGTCCAGGAGTTCCCGTCCTTGAAGATTGACGTAGACAATGGAGGATTATAGCTCAACCATCTCTATCTCTATCTCCATATTTATTTTTATTCAATTTCCAAAAAGAAAAGACTGACAGTGGGTGTTTTTCAAAAACCAGTATCTCTATCAGGATTCAGGAAGGATACACAAGAAACAGGATCTTTGAGTTATACAACACCCTGACATCAATGCATTCTGGCATGATTTCTTTTTTGTTCTATCAAATTCAACTCTCTACAAGAAAAACACTTGTTTATTGCTGTTCTTGAATTCTTATCCAAAAAACAAAAAATTTATTACTCAATTTGATTGATTCTGTTTTAATAGAAACTATTATTTAGCTCTTTACTATTAGCTAGGGTATTAGGTTCTAGGAAGAAGGCTAACCATGTGAATAAACTGCAGAATTCTGTGTTGTTTCATCCAATAAATTAAAAGCACATGCAATGCTCTGAAAATCTTCTTCTTCTTTTTACTGTTTCTTTCTGATTTTATAAGGGAATCCTACTCAGACTCTTCAATAGGGCAATGATTTGACACTCCTGGATTCAACCAGCAGGTTGCCACCATAGGTGGTAAGTAGGTAATTAACAACTCAACTATTTCAATTTCTTCTTCCTCTTGCTGTTTAGTTTGTTTCTTTATTCCCTCAAATCGCTGTTTACTATGTATGAGTACTCTAGGCCAACAGTGGTCTCTCTCTGTCGTGATGCCCAGAAATGGTTCAGAATGAGCATCAGCCAGTTTTCTTGTTACTAAACGCCAACCAACAATATTGCTGTACTTGACATGCCATCAGCCTTTTTCTTCTGCAGTGTTTTTTGGTTTTGAATATTGATGAAAACAGTAAGTTCGTTCACTCTTCTTCTCTTTTCTTTTTTAATCAAACTTCCCTTCCCTTAATCCCTTCTAGTCCCTTGTTGTGTGTTATTGTGCTGTTATGAGTTGTTGCCACTTGTGACGTGTTGCTGTCAATCTGTGACCTGACTAGCTAGTGACATCTCCTCTATCTCCACTATATATACCAAGGAAGCATGCAATACCTTCCTCACAGTCACACTATTTGAAGTGAAGTGAGGAGCAAATACATACATAAAATGGCAAGTGAGAGGAGAGTTATCACACTGGAAATCAGGAGCTTCCATGAGTTGGTCGAACTTGCGTCAATAAACTCCGACAAGGTCATTCAGATCGACGTTCCAGTGAACATGAAGGTATCTGAGTACAAGAAGATAGTAGAGTTTGCTGATACAAGGGGGTACCTTGTGCTCAACGAGACCGAGAAGCTCAAGGCTATGATGCTGAAGAGAAACCAGGAGATGAAGGTGATAGATCAAACCATTGGCGAGCTCCAAAGGATGGTCGCTCATATTGACTGGAAGATGAACTGCCCATAATCATAAACCCAAATTATTACTATATGTCTACTACGTACTAGCTTAAGATCGAATTAATAGTTGTCGTACGTACGTAAGATCCATATATATATATGCATGTATGTTTAATATATTTGAAGCAATTGAACAAGTTATAATTAAATAGCAGTGAACGATTAACTTATTATTATATATATATAATTATGAGCTTCAAATCTTTAATCAAACATTTCGTCCACAAAGCCGGCTGGATTACTTATATCCATCATCTCCGCGCTATCATAGGTAGTAGTCATAGGCATCCGTACAGCTCCTCCGGACGAGAAGGGTGGAAAACTGCTCATCGCAAAGTCAAAGGAGGAAGTCGGCGTGGTGACCGCAGCCGTAGAGACTTCTTCAGGCGGCGGGTTAAGAATTGCGTTGTTGAGATCATTTACAGTTGCATTAATGTTTGCGGTTTGCTGTTGTTGGTATGCAATTGATAATGCCAACTGTGTATTCATGAGATAAGTTTGCACAACCGCTAGCTCCGCCTGCAATGCTGCCACCTGACGTTGTAGAAGAAGAACAGTTGAAACACACCCAAATACAGGATCGGCCAATCTCGCCTGGGCTTCGAAGCATATGGTTGCAGCAGCGTCATGGCGGCGCACCAGAGGCAAGTGGCTCAGAAGCTTTGAGATGTTGCTGGCTCCAAACACCTTCAAAAAATATATTTATTATTCCCATTGAAAGCAGGTAGTGAAATTAAACAATAATCAAATTAAACATCATTAAAGAAACTCCGATATAATTTTCTTCTCATAGAATATATAATATATAGACATATAGTAAAAGAAAAGATCGAGTGGAATGACCTTGTGAACTGCAGCAAACCTCGCAGCACCTTGATCCGACTGGAAGTGTGGTGCAAAGACGCATCCGGAAGTGCACTTCCGGCGGAGGAACTTGCACGCTCCACACGGGGGAGAAACTGTAGACGCAGAGTCGGTGGAAGAAGATCTCTTCCTCCCATTGAACGACGGCAGAATCGATGACGCGTAAATCGATCCGGAGTCCATGATCATGAATGATCGATCGAGCAAGGCGGATCAGATAATATTTCTTAAAAATATTTTATAGAGAGAGAGAAGAGGGAGAAAGAGGATGGTAAAGAGGAGAAAGTGTTGGTTAGCGAAGGGAGTCACACCATGAAGGTGTGATGACGTCAGCGATTTAATTCAGTCATCGTTGACTTTATTCAAATCTGTAAATTAACTTAATTCTCGATTTACCCTGCATGTAATTTCTTGACATTATTAATTTAGAATTGAGATACTGAAGTGTGATTACTGATTATATTTTTGTGATACTTAATTACCGATTAATATCATAATTCTTTGAAGTTAATTACCCATCTAAACCCATTGAAAACACACCAATACTCGTGGTTAAAAATTGACCTTGAAACTTCCCATGCAAATAAACCCAAGTTAAGTGAATCATCAAATGTTTAAGATGCTTTATTGAATCATCAAATGTTGATGTTATCATGCGTATAGGTAGAATATGGTATTTGTAGCGCGCGTAGGGTTCTATATGGACAAAATAGATGTGCGGGAGATACATAAGAGAAGCGGCACGTACTACTTGATATACAGAAGATACCAAGCATGAACACAACAATATTATGGACTGATATCATCAACGAAAAAAAAGTAAAATAGATAATATTAGAAAATGTGGACTTAATTATCACTTTGTTTGGACGGGTATTGGATCAAGTTACAATTATCATAACGTATAAAAATCTCTAAGGCACAAGGCAGAAGTTGACAAATACTTGATAGGCGTATGGACCTCAAGGGTGCCAAAGTTCAACATCACGAGAAAGTGACAATGGAGCTAGCTTGTGCAGAAAGAATACCTAGAGAAGACACAAATACAGATTGCTCACTCTGTGATAGCCCCATGAAAACTCAAGACCACATTTTCTATCTATGTTCGTACTCCACCTTAATATGGGATTGTATAAAAAAGAAGAACCAGAGTATAATACATGACGATAGACGAATACCAGTAGAGCTAATGAAAGCAACACACTCAAGAACTTCAGGATCAATATATGTGTTGAGGAGAGGACTGGTTTGGACTATCACCGCAGTAGGAACTTGGGGGATATGGATGGAATGCAATCGGAGAGTCCATGAAGGCAGAGCCACACAATCTGAAGAAATCGACAGAAGAATCGTGAAAGATGTATTCAAATTCTTCTTAGCAACAAGATATTAGAAGTGGGGAACTACAAAAGAAGAGCAGGTGGCAGACACATGACTGATCAGAACAACAAGAGGCAGGAACTAACCACTGGTTCATAAGACAAAGTGCAAGTAGCTAGAAAATTGTAATAGGATAATTATGATAAATATGAGGGTCGGACGGAAAAAAGAGAGGCAAATCGAAAGTCGATCAGTAGAGAGAGGCCATTATATAAATGAGCTATATATCCAATTGTCGAACTACAAACGAAATAAAGTGGTGGTTTGTGACCCAATTGAAAGAGGTTGTATGTGGCCAATTTTGTTGTTGTTCAAAGTCCATTAATTGACAATAAGAGTTTGTTTTTAAAAAATAGCAAAAGGAGATTAACTCAACTAATTACGTTAACTATTAAAATCGTTAAAAGTTCAGTGTTTAATGTTTGTTGTACATGTAATTTTTATTATGATATAATCGTCTAATCGATGATATATTATGTAACTTTAATTTGGTAAAAAAAATCAAGTTTAGTCTATATTACACAAAATATAATTGGTTAATTTGTAATGAAAATTTAATAAAAATAATTGAGTTTAAAAGAGACGTGCCAGTTAAAACACAGTGTCGTAAATATCTTAACTCAGCCCTCACACCTAAAGCCTACAACCTAGAGGCCATACCCACACTCTTCTCGTTTTCTGGTACGTTCCATTCTCCAGAGGAGAGAGAAGGGGTGGGAGTAGCAATGAGTAGTGAGAGGGTCGTCAAGAAAGAGGCTGATGAGGGATTTCAAACGGTTGCAGCAGGATCCGCCTGCTGAGACCAGCAAGGCGCCGCAAGATAACAATATTATGAATTGGAAGTTGGAACGCCGTGATTTTTGGGTATGTATGCAATTGTTTCTTCTTTTCTTCTTTGTTTTAGGATTTGTTTCATTTATTTTGGGGAAAAAAGTATTTTTGGGAAATGATAGGTTGTCTATTTTTCATTTTCCTTTTTTTGATGATTCGATTGCAGCCCTGATGACACGTCTTGGGATGGAGGTGAGTTTTTGTTTCTTTTTCCTTCCTTCCTTCCTTCCCTCCCTTTTCTTTTTCTGTTCATGGTTTAATTTAGGGGTTTTACAATTCTTGCTTGGACTGAAGTTCTGGCTCCAAGCATGCATAACTAGTCAGGGGTTGATCATTTTACGATATTCTCAGATTCTATGGGTTACAAGTTGCAATAACTTATGATATTTTCAAATTTCACAATAACTTCTGGATTCTGATGATGGTTATGATTATTTCTTGAAATTAGAAATTGATTTACTCTACCTACCCACCATTTGGTCGGTGGTTTTAACAGAGGGGGATGTTTTTTTGTTATCAGATTATTGAAGAAATTGTTGTTTGCTTCCTTGTTTTTTTTATTGGATTTGGTTCCATTGGCTTTATCTCAATCTTTTTGAGTATTAAATTTTTCAAATTGTATGCTAATTATAACAAAATCATTGTCATTAATCATTGTTCTGATTTCCTTGTCTGTGTTTACGGTAGTTTCATTTTTTGCATGGAAGAATTTTCACACCCAATCAAGAATCACTACACATTCACGATGTTTATTGGCTTTGTTCATCAAAATTCTCCCATCACGTTTGTATTTATCCATCCCTCTCTTAGCTTTTTGTTTGTATTTCCATGCACGTTTAAAATGCTAATGCTATTCACAGAGGATTACCCTAACAAGCCGCCTACTGTTCGCTTTGTGTCTCGCATGTTCTATCCTAACAGTGGGTTTTCAAAAATCACCTAAAAAAATCTATAGACTAAAAATGCCATTTGATGAAATATTTTTCATATTTGTTATACAGTATACGCAGATGAAAGTATATGCTTAGATATTCTTCAAAACCAACGAAGTCCCATTTATGATGTAGCTGCCATACTCACTTCAATTCAGGTACCTGTGTTCTTAATGTATTGTCCTACCGGCAATTATGTGATTATATATATAGATAGATTTCCACTCTTCACTATCTTTTAATGTGTTCCGACCCTGGTTCCATTTCTGGTTTACTTGTTACAGTCTCTTCTATGTGATCCAAATCTCAGTTTTCCTGTAAACTCTGAGGCAGCACGGATGATTAGCGAAAACAATCGTGAGTACAACCGCTGGGTTAGTGAGATCGTGGAGCAAAGCTGGACAGCCGACTAAAAGAAAGTTGACAAAAGAACAAGCTTGTTTATGTAGCCTGGTTTTTTTCACTTGTTTTCATGTTGCTTGTTCTGTGCGCTTTCTTTCTACTTTATATTTATAATAGAACTACTAATATGGTATCAAGTACCTCTTATTATGATTTCTATAATCAAAATAAAGCTTATCACTGGGCACAATTTTGATTCGTCTTCTGATAATTTTATTTGGGCTAAAATTTGTTATTATTATCTTCATTTCGTAAAATTCCATAGATAGATAGATTAGAATAAAATACAAGATCTAGAGTCATATTACAAGTGATGGAATTGTTGGTAGGTTTGAGAAGTTTTCAAATTTCAGGTGTCAATTGAGAAATGGAATTGCTGCTGCTCTGTGAGTCACTTCCTCTCCAAGAATCGACTTCTACCTGAGCTGCAAATTGCAGATTCCAGAGCAAGTCTTCGATTGAAGGTCTATCTACTGGCTCGTTTGATAAGCATCCGATGCAGATTTCCATTACTGTCTTTAGTGATTCATTTGAACAAGCTCGAGCTATGGTTTGATCCACTACACTTTTCTTTCTCAACGATCCATCATCTGCTACGCTTTCTTGCAGCTTTTTGAAAGAAGAAGAAAAGAAACAAGTTATAGTATACGAAATCATACTGAAAAAAAGGTACATTTTTTTTAAAAGATCTATGTAAATTATCTTCTTACTCGATTTTTCATCTTTTCAACCTGGCGTTGAGAATCAATGTTGTTTCCTGTGATTAACTCTAGCAATATTATTCCGAAATCATATATATCGATTTTATCCTTGAGTTCATCTCTGGAAATAAAAGATGAAAAGTGAGCGACATGGAAGACCAAACATGCCATAATTAGTTATTTTCTCATTCACTTGATTCGTGTACCTTTTACTGTCATTATTCAATCCTTTAGTGTTGCTGTCACAGACCTATTTTGATATTAAAAACAGAAAACAATCAAATCAGCTTAATGAGGACAGAACAAAAAAAGACATACCAGGAGAGGATCTATCCGATAATCTGATTGATTTACCTTGAATTCTCTATCAGAAGAAAACAATGGAAGATTGCAGCTATCAATTTTAGCAACTGAGTTTTGATCAATTAGTACATTTGTTGAGTTCAGATTGTTTGCAAAGAGTCCAGGTATTATCCCACTATGCAGAAACTGGATAGCCTTTGCCACACCAATTGCGGAAGATATCCTCTGTGCCCATGGAATTTTCTGCTCTGGATTACCTATAAAAATTGTTATAAACCAAACGTTTGTTTCAACTTGAAAAAAAATAGATAAAATAACTTTGCAGATTTTTTGTTGGTTTACCAGAAATTTTGCTTCTCAATGTGCAATTTGGCACAAACTCCGAGATGAGAAATAATCTGCTGATTGTTGAATCCTCGAGACAATACTCAAAACAATATCCAAGACTGCTGACTAAATTGTGATGCCTGAGTTTAGCGATGGATTCGATATAATGTGTGAAATTATGACATGTTTGAGTTTTTTTCAATTTCAAACATCTTATTGCAATGCAAGAACCATCTTTAAGTTTTCCTCTGTACATCTGTTCAAACAAAAATACACCATTATCGAATCAAACAAAAATCTTAGACTACAAACATTACTTTACATACATGATGACCATCGGAATCTTCTCCAATGAATGCAGAAGATTCAAAGTTATTGGTTGAAGCTTCGATCTCCTCCAATGAGAACAATCTGTATGGTGGAATTCCAAATGTTCCCAATTTCATTGTTTGTGGTATGTATCCTTTCAGAAGAAATTAAAGTAACAAATCAATGAATCATGGCAACAAAACAATGTTTAAACATTTGTTATGATCAATAATAATAACATCAGCAAATCATGGCTTACTCATGTCAGCTAACAATTTTGATGATGAATAACCATTTGAAGCGTGCAAAATCAATGTTCTTGGATGCTTTTTTACCAGCTTTCTTTTGTTTGATACTTTAATACTGAAAAACATCAGGATGCTGACAAGCAAAACACCCAAAAACACCCCTCCTCCGACCATGGATGTAACTAGAATAACCCTACCAGGCGATGACTTCTTTTTGGCATGTGGAAATATTCTGACAGCTAGAGCTTCTGTTTGGCAGAAAGGAAGTGAATGCTGAGTTCCATCCTTTAGGTTACTCAAACAATTCATATCGAACCTGATATTCATGCTCTCAGACTTCTTCACAGATAAACAACTCGGTAGATTCCCAGTAAGAAGATTCGACGATAAATCCACAAATTCCAGCCCATCACAGCACGACATATTTTGGAAGAGCATTCCTGTGAATCTATTCCCAGAGATATCAAGGTAGCGGATCGAAGGTAGATTTAGCAGTGATGCAGGGAATGGACTGACAAATCTATTGGATGAAACATCCAAACGACGAAGAAGATAATACGTTCCAAGTTGGGAGGGAAGAGAACCAGTGAACTGGTTCTTCCTCAGCACAATGGTGTTGATTTTCCTCTGCAATACTGGGAATTGCGGACCGAATTTGTTGTCCTCCAAGTCAAGAACTTGAATGTTGGACAATAAGGTGAGATCCGGTAATTCCCCTGAAAAGTTGTTTCCCGAGAGATTGAGAACTCTGAGGTTGTCCAAAGTGGTGATGGATTCAGGTAGAGAACCATTGAGAAAATTTCTACGTAGACTAAGGACCGCGAGTAAAGGGAAAGGGCCAAACCTTTCAGGAACACTACCAGTAAATATGTTCCGATCAAGAATGAGGCTCTGAAGATTGTTCAAATATGAAATTTCTGGCGGGATTGAACCAGAGAGATAATTGAAAGACAAGTCCAGTCTTTCGAGATTGGATAGCCGCCATATCTTGTCAGGGAGGGAACCCCACAAACCAAGGGCAGACAATGTGAGTACTTTCAACTCAGGGAGTCGGGTGAGGGTGGTGAAAAAGGAATGGATAGAGAAAGACTTGGGCAAAGGTGGGCAAGATTGGTTTCCAATGATCTCGAGTTGGGTGATGCTATTTTCATAGCAAACAACAGTGAGAGACCCAGATGGAATGGATGAGCACAAGTCGGTGTGGTTGTTCCATGTGGTTAATAGGGATGGATGTCCCAGTAGCTGCTGGAGTCTGAGAAGCGACCAGTATTGGGAGGACTGGAGTGAGGAGGAAGAAGATATTGATGATAGTAGAAATACAAAGCAGATTAGATTGATGATAGGTGCCCCCATTTGATGCTCAAGAAATGGAATCTAAAAGATTACCTGTTTTGCTTGTTTGATCGATGATCAGCCATTTGACGTAAAATAAAGATGGGTTTCTGAATAGATGTCATTCAAGGGGAAGGAATGTTAGCTACTTCACTCGATTGGAAGAGAGAGACCTGTGAAAGGAATAACATAACAACGGAGAAACAAAAGGTTTAGGAAGACTAAACAATCAATAGATTGCTACCTGCATCCAAACTCCCAAACAAAGCAAGATCCAAAACAAAACACATCGGCAACTATTTTATTTGTTTGTTTGTTAATTATTATACAGAAGAAATCATAGATTTTTCGGCAGATAAAATCCAAAATACCCAAATTAAATACAAATCATACATTCACGCTAACATGTGATTCACGGATTGATGAAGTTGCAAGAGAAGAATCCAAAGAAGAAAATAATTTCTACAGATTTCTCATAATGCTTACCGCCAAAGGGAGGGGTGAGTTTTCACACTCTTCTCCATCTTTTTGCATGGGCATGCCACTCTCTCCTCTTTATTCCAGTGACGACCGGTCCAGTATCTCAATACACTACCACCAGCAAACCAATGACACAGCATGTCACTTTTGATTTTGCCTTTGCCAAGAAAAAGATGAGAAAAAAAAGGGAAAAGGGGGAAATTAAGAATGCCTTGGGTAGTGTGCATTGTAAGATTCTTTCCCCTTTGGAACGAACACGAAGGAACTCCTCTACTTACTCTTCAGTGTGCCTGTATGTTGTAAAGAAGAAGAAGAAGTCGGTGGTCAACTGATCGGTAAAAATGGCGCTACCGCACCATTCATATCATCTTTGAATGAAATTTTGGGTTTTTTTTTTTACCTTTTTTATTGGCAAGTTCTTTCTAATTTTTGTTATATTAAATTTGAATAGGATTTTGCAAAAAAAATCGACATTAAATAACTTATTTAACAAAATACAGACCAATTAAAACAATTATAATATTAAATAAAAATCTAATTCAGTAATTCACTCACCTGAAAGCTGAAAAAGTGAAAAGGCTGAAATTTGAAAAAGTGAAAAGGCTGAAATTTGAAAATTACAATCTATACTATAGTCAATTTTTTTTTAAATTTATTTATTTATCAGTATTATTTTAAACAGTTAATTACTAAAAATACTAATGTCCCCACCCCTGTCAAGTGCCAACCTTATTGGTCTATTTCATTTTAAAAAAAATCAGACCGACCATGCGAACTTGCGAAGCATACCTTAGGACTTAAGATCGAGTTAGGACAGCGGCGGTGGATTGGTGGAACAACAAAAATAAAAATTAGGTTTAATTTTTAAGGTTTTATGTTTTTAATTAGGATTTTATATTTATGATATAGATTTAATTTTATAATTTTAAATATAAATTTATCTATTTAATATATTCTATAAGTTATTTATATAAATTATATAATATAATTTTTTTTGGAGGGTCTATATACAATTTTCTCCGGACACGGGATTATCCGAGGCGGGGATAATTTCGAACCCCGTATCTAAAAATGACCGTAGATATCAGTCGGGGACAGAGAATTTTCAGCTTTGGGTAGGAAAATCATCACCGTTTCGGGAAACCTCACCCCTATAGTCTATAGAGATACAAACAAAGAATAACTAAGTAAAAAAATATTGATTTAGAAATTCTTTTTAGAGAAAAACTAATTACATGCATTAACCAGATTCAACAAAGATACCATGCATTAACACGTGGTGTTAACACGAATAACAATGCCTAAAATATACATATGACAGTAATGAATCAATCATACAAGTGAAAATACTTTGGACCAAACGTTTCTGTCAAAATTTTACACTGCAAATCTGCTAATTAAACGTTCTATCTGCACAAAAGAAAATGACAACCCACGTGCTGAATGCTTGAGTTGTTGAGTATGGCCCCTAATTTCAAAAGATCTATCCATTTGGAATCTCAATATCATATCCCATGTGTTTCCAAGATTTCTGCATCATTCCAACAAACAGTATAAACTAAGAAGAGACTCAACTCTCAGTCTCGTGGAAAAATATATTCAAAATGAGTTATAAACTGAAACTTCAATAATTATACATAGATTATAGATAATCATGGTACTGTCTGACTAACATGAATATTTAATTGCATATTGATGTGAATTATATGATAAATTGATAACATAATTATTAATTAATCAATTAATTACCTTCAGCTTTCAGTTTCAGGGCAGAAATCATACATACCTTCATTCACATGATGTTAATACAACTATATAATTTCAACTTGTTTAAAAAAAATTAAATAAGCATAGCAAGATTTTTTTACAATACAAAACCATCAGATGGCATAGCACAACATTAACATTAATATGATTATAATGAAGAAAAATGGCTTAGTTTCCAAACCTTGATGTTCAAATATCAGATGCCTTCTTGGCCTTCTTAGAAGATCGAAAAGCTGATGATATCTTATTGGCAAGGTAGTTTCCAGACCTCATCCACATATCCTGCCTCTTAAGCTCCATGTCCATCCAATCTCTCTCCAATTCCGTCATCATATCCATCTTCCTCTTTTCAATTCTATAGAGCCCTTCTGCAAACCTCTTCACCACTGAGACCAATTTCTTTGCTGCTCTAACTGATTCGTAGTTGCAATCCACGTTATTAGACTTCCATGCCACTCTTTCCTTAGTTCTTATCATATCCTCCTCACTTTCATTCTCATCATCCTCCTCATCTTCATTGTCAAAGACCTCGACTTGAGCCTTTGGGGGACAAACGGGAATGACAGGAGGACAAACAGAAATTGGGTGAGGACCAGACTCCATTAGCTCCATCTGGTCGTAATGAACCCAATATGAACGGGAATTGGAAGAAAGCTTCCCCCTTTCGATTCGGTATCTCTTGCGAAGTTTCTCCATCTTGTGGCGACACTGTGTTCCTGTGCGTGATCCATATCCACATCGAGAGGAGAGGGATGCAGCAACTTCATCCCACTGGTGGGACTTGAGTGGGCCACGGCGGAGAGAGTACCACATATCCTGGTATGCCCCGATAAGGTGCGACGTTTCGTGCTCCGACCATGCTTGGCCTGGGGGTGAATTTTTTTTCGGCCGAGGGACTGGATTCAATGTGGAAACAGGATGCTGGGGGTCGCTGGAGGATGCCATCTACACTGGTTGATTAGGGTTTGGTAACGAGAAAAATCAGAATCAGGAGGCAGCTAGTTGGTAGACAACAATCTATCCAAAAGAGTTTTTGATTATTTCAGTTAGAAAATTAAACTTATTTCAGAAAAATACGGGCACGCCGCATGCATGGGTTTCTTTGTCGAATAATCCTACAAATTTCTATTAAACGCGAGAGAAAACCAACAAGACTCCAAAAGAACATTCACAAACCCTAATCGGAACAGGAAAAACAGTCACAAGCTCTTCGCAATTTTGATACGAATTTCATACAATAGATCTCAATTGAAAGCAAAAAATACCTGATTTTCACCGGATCCCGGGAGAAATGAAATCGCTGGAGAAATTATCGCCACTGGCCAGCAGAAAACAGAAGCCAAACTACTGAATTTTCTTGACGTCAATATTATATAGTTTCTCCTATAAGTCTATAACTCAAACTACTGAATTAGACTCACCCAATTAAACAGACCCAAGTCCACAACCAATCGACCAATTGAATGAAATATTACCAACGTTTTATGTTTAAGAAGGTTTAAAAAACCTCAATGAACCTCATGTTTGGTATTTTGAAATTCGAAGGAATAGGTAAAAAAGAAAAATGTTGATGAATTTTATTTTATGTATGTATGTTTTAAAATCCATTGATAGCAATCATGGGCTCATGGCATTGTATATAATAAGAGGATAACAATTAAAAACCTAAAGAGTAATTTCAATAAAATATTTCTGACTTCTCTGATGAATTCTGCGAGTGGGATCTGATTAAGAAGTCTTTATTTAACCGCATTCTATATTACACAACTTTGAATCTTGATATTGGGAACATAAATTACATAACCCACGGGAATTGAGTTTTTTCCTCATATGATTTGATCAAATTTGAGATTATCATTTACCCATTTAAGGATGGATCACTTACCCAAAATAATAGAATGATTGGATCAATCATCTTCCATCATATATTTGTTCTTTCGCGCACCAAATGCAAGTCTCTGAACCAATGTAATAATTATTATGAATTTCTGATTAAATAAGAAGAAATGAAATTAGTTGATATAAGGAAGTCAAATTAACTGAGAATATTTGGGAGTATGCTTTCAGTCCCGTCAGGAACCGTATGTATGTGGGCCTCATAGATTTTCTGGTCGCAACTGATTTGATACGTGGTATAAGATAATCTGCAACCTGAATGTAATATCAAGAGTAAATGTGTAAGTACAATCAAAATAATTGCTAAATGATACTGCGATCACGAAATCTTTTTGTGCAAATGTCTCAAGTTTGATGGTCCATAAGCACTGATTAGAGATTACAATAAAAGATGTAGAATTACGGAAATTGGAAAGGTGCAACAATAATTCTAACCAAACAACATGCACATACTGTCATGTTGATATCATTAAATAGTTGTTTGGAGCAGAATAAAAAACATTACACAGTTTAGATTTAGAAAAATGCAAGGTTTGTGAGAAATAACTGTGATTATCTTCAATCACTTAGTGAAAAAGAGTTTCCTGTATGATTCAGTCGCCATGAACACCAAAGTATCGATTATTAAACATTAAAAAAAACTTAGATTTTTAAACGGGGCATCGTGAATAAAACTTACCACTTCAGGTGGTTCGGCCAGTATATTGATGAAAAACTTAGACTGCAAGTTTATTAGTATGTTAGATTGTTAGAGTGCAGCCAAAAGAATTAAACATAGAGCATATTGCGGTTGGATAGTGTACTTGTTTTGATGTAACTCCAGACATGAGGAGATCGGTAGTCACCATTCCAGGCTTCAACAGAAAATTTAAGAAAATGAATATATTGAGTAAATAGTAAATGATTAATGGAACCAGATATACAAAGCTTAACATACCGACAGATTATGCACCATAACATTTTTAACTTCGCTCATTTGCAATTCAGCCTGCAAGTCAAACAAAACTACCAGATTACCTCAACAATCTATTTTTACAACTACAGCAATCTATTTTTAGAGTTGGCCATCATCGTTCATTTATGCTTATCAAAATAATTTTTAGGCATATAGCATACCGAACAGTTTATATCAAGATTAGTTATAAAGTATATAAAACATGCTAAATTTCAGCAGAAAATCAGCATGGTTTTAAAAAGCACGCGCTAACTGGAGGCGCTTTCCAAGGCTCTCCTCCAGGATTTAGACCTGGATCCGTTTAAATATAAACATTAAGACTCTTGCGTTTGCGTTTCCAGACTTCAAGTCTGGAAACACAAGAGACACATATTTCCTCCCCCCAAAACCTCCACCTATCTTCTCCATTCCTCCCCCCATCTTTTCCCACACCTCCGGCGAGCTCCAGAAACCTGTTTTCAGGTGGAAAAAAGTCTATGAATGTATTTAAGTATTTATCTAAATTAACTATATAATATTTAATGAAATCTATATATTTTAACTTATTTACAGAAATGCCACTAGCGCCTGAGGCGTGCCTTTAAAAGCTTTAGTATCACCACTACAAGTTTCATATAAAATTAAGTAGCCAATAAAAATATCTATTGAATTTAAACCTACAACAATAGGCATCAACCATTACAGTGAGTGACAAAAGCAATGTGCCGCTGATGAATAATGTTAAATAAGTTGCGGGGTCTGAATTTTGCCGGTCTAGTTAGTGTTAATATATACTATAAATAGCTACTGAATAAACAGAAAGGTATCTTACCGGAAAACTATCGCCCTGGTTGGGTTAGTGGTGTACTTGTGTTTAGTATATTGTGATGTCCTTGAAAAACTCTCATACCGGCAATTACTCAAGTACTCAACCACATCACCCAACTGCTCGCATAAAACAAGAAGATGTTTTTCACTAGTTCACTATACTAAGTGGTTTCGGCTTGCCGATAAGAAATAAAATTTGATTCATTTCAAATCCTGTTATGATATTTAAATATACTATGACATAATTAGATTTCTAGAATATGTTGGAATATCAGATATCTAACTATACTATTATGGTATAGTTAGATTGCTAGAATATTTTAAATATATCCTATTCTTAACATGTCTTCTATTAGTTCTATGTATAGGGAAGTTGTATACTTACATCCCATATTCCCATTTCAAATAATCAATTGAGAAATTGCTCTCTTTTGTGTGTGAATTTTATGGAATCTAGACTTAAAAGCATCAGGTTGAAAAAAAAAGAAATTAACTAAAGTTTGACACATAAAAAGATAAGTGAAACCAAATGAATTAATCTGATCTACCTGTAAGGATTTGGTTAAATGCACAACACTGCGCTTGGTTGCACCATATGCAGCAAACCTACACATAAGGAAGTAAATAGAAATATCAAACCTCAAACATTTAGTTAGTTAAACTACTTTACTTTGCATAAGAAATAAAGGAATATCATCATAAGTATTTATAAAATATCACTATGAATGAAAAATGTGATAGAGAAATAGGAGAATATAAATCGTTTCTTTGAGAATATTGTAACTCGAGACCATTATTGGTTGGTTGAAGGTATGATGCTAAAAAAATGACTTATTTCTAAAAAAATTACGTGCATGACAAAAGAACATCATTATCACAAGATTCAAAACTAAAATCTATAAAGAAATTTCTCTCTCTAAACATTAATTTTTGTAGCCACATTCCAGAGTATAAAAGAGTGTAGTTTGTTTCACTATATTAGAAAACAAGCACACCTGGGTGTTGGGCGACCATCTGAGCCAGCACCATCGATGTTGAAGATATGTCCACCACGTGGCTGGCTCAGCATCATGTTTATTGCCTGAAATCCTGCTACATTAAAAATAACATGCTTTGGATGAAATATTGAAAGCATAAAACGTAATATCACTTCACCTCTCGACAACATATCATCAAGCCAAGAGTATTTGTGGTGACAACTTCCCTAATCAAAATATTGGAATAGTTAGTAAAATAATATTTTCACAGAATTGTAAAAATTAACTTAAACCTAAAGAGAAATTTAATAGAAACTTACATTAGATCTTTGTCAGATGTTTCAGACAGTGGTTTGAAACTGTATGCATTTGATCCTGCATTATTTATCTGTACCATGTCCCTAACTCTTTAAGTCATATTGTATTCTTAACTTGACCCGTTTTATCACTCAAGAAAAAATTCCATTATATAAAACATAACTCTCAAAATCAAGATCACTTAGCAATTATACATTTCAATGAGTATGTTATGCCGCACAACATGAACTTACACGTTACGTGATCGAAATTAACTTAGTTGTTAATTTATTATCATCATGCGATTAAGATTTGGTGTTGACTATTGAGTATAAACAAGTTTTGACTTTTGATTATCTAAAAACAAAATAAGTTAAATCAAGTATTAACAAACTTCAAACTTTCGTTAAAAAGAGGAATGAGGGCTCTGAGCAATGATACAATGTATGTAATATGCATAAATCACAGGTAGCATGAAATTGATATGCAAAAATATATCATGTAGAGGGCATGCTATACATGATATAAACTACCTAAATAAGAAATATATTAAAGTAAAAGTAAAAAATGTTATGTCAATTGTTTTTTTTCTTCATAAATATTTTTGAGTCGTAGTCTTATAGAACTAAGAGTTTAATTCGTACCAGAAAAATCATCCAAAGAGTTTGTCAGTAAAAGAAGAAAAATACTATAAATTCTCACGCAACAAAAAATACTGGTTGCCAAAAATTATTGAAAACTTAAAGACCATTATCAAGACAATCTCGTTTTCTCAATGTAGAAAAAGAGGTAATTGTGCAATAATAGCATTTTTAATAAAAGTGAAGAGGTTATCTAAATCCATACCCATATATCAACATAATCAAGCTTCTCAAGTGCAAAGGAAACTAATTCTTTAACACTATTACCATCCCTAACATCACAAACGGTTCCCTGCAAAATGTAGCGTTGAGAATGAGAATATTAAGAAGTTACTTAAGCAATTGTAATGGATAAAAAAACGATAAAACATAGATGACTAAAACTCTAAAGCAGGTACCCACACACAGCGTTGGTCCCCAAATTCTTCCAACAAGTTCTGAACTGCCGACTCCACACGTTCAGCTATACAAATTACAAAATTTACAAGAAAATTATGTCTACCTGGTGGTTAAATTATATAAGAAAAGAAAATTAACTGAAATTGTATATACCTGATCTTGAGCATATCAGAACATTATCACCCGCCTTTAAGAACTCCTTTGCAAGTGCATAACCAATACCTGTAATTAAATTAGAACGCATTAAAACATAGATCAAGACATTATAAAAAAGACTAGGAAAAAGTACCACCAGGCACAAAAAATGATTGACTGAGAAAAAGATTATAGAAAAGGAGACCTTTTGTGGATCCAGTGATGAGTACATTAAGAGGAGGAACCATAGTATTCCGTTCTCCAGACACCACCGTAGAAGCATACACATTCGCAGAAAAAACTGAAAACCTTCGCTCTACCGTTCCCTTTCCTCTCTTCCAAACACTTCGAAGATCTAGACACCGTCGACTTGTAGCTGTTGCGGAGAATATACGAGAAGTTGTATAGAATGGGACTGTATTAGATTGAATCATGGTAGTGGATGTCAGAGCAGAAGAGAAAAGAGAAGCCATGAATGGAAAACTGGAGCGCAGAGAAGGAAGATAAAATGGAGGTCGTGAAGTGGATCTAGTGGTTAGAGCTGGAGTTAACTTTGAGAATTTTGCAAGGGAACCCTTGTAGATTTTATAATTAATGAAACGTATTTAAATAAAACACTATTTTGGGATTACTATAAAAGGCAATTTGGTCTCACACTATCACGCAGACAGACACACACCCTCTACTTCCTTTTCCTCTCTCTCTCTCTTATAATTTCCGCTCAGAACTGAAACCCTCGTTATTCTTTCTTTCGCCCCAAACCCTAGGTTGAACGTTAGGTTCCAACCCGTCTGGTCTGCACAATGTCGATGTCGAAGGGGTCGAAGATGCTCCAGTACATAAACTACCGGATGCGAGTGACAATCCAGGACGGGCGACAGCTGGTCGGTAAGTTCATGGCGTTCGATCGGCACATGAACCTCGTCCTCGGCGACTGCGAGGAGTTCCGGAAGCTCCCTCCAGCGAAGGGAACTAAGAATGAGGAGAGGGAGGATAGAAGAACTTTGGGGCTCTTGTTGTTGCGAGGTGAGGAGGTTGTTTCGATGACCGTGGAGGGTCCTCCTCCTCCAGATGAAAGCAGAGTCAAGGTTTCTGGGGCTTCTGCGATGGCCGGTCCAGGTATTTTTAGCCTATTTTCCTGATTTTTAGGGAGAATATGTGGGATTGGGTGTGATTTATGATCCACGAGTCAATTTAGGGTGTAGGATTGGGAAAGTTTGTTCATTTCTCTATAAAATCGTGTGATTTAGGGTGTAGAATTGGGAAAGTTTGTTCATTTCTCTATAAAATCGTGTGATTTGGGGCATTTATTTAAAATGTTGCTTCCATTGAATCGTAATGTGTTTTTGGTTCACGTAACCATGTTACTCTTTTAGATTATAAGGGTTTTTTGACGAAGTAGAAGAGATGTGTAATGACAATGCACATAATTATTCTAAAGTTTTAGTTGGTTACAGATAGAGATATTAGAAATACAGATAAAATCATAAAAGTAAAAGAAATGAGCACAAAGCCCATTGTCTCTCTCCCATTAGATATTAGAAATACATATGTTAAGACTTATATAATTATAAAAGAACTGTATAGCAAGAAAGTAAATTTAAGAAACATAGACAGCAGAGTAGTAGAATGGTTGTTGAAATTAAATCTGTTTTGAGTTTTATATATTCTAAAGTGATTCAATATTAACATTGAAATTTCTTCTTCTAATGTCAATTTTAGGTATGGGACGAGCTGTTGGCCGTGGTATTCCAACAGGTCCAATGATTCAAGCACAACCAGGACTTGCAGGGCCTGTTCGTGGTGTGGGTGGACCAGCGCCTGGAATGATGCAGCCACAAATTGGACGACCACCTATCCCACAGCTTTCAGCTCCACCAATCTCCTATCCTCAACCTCCTGTTATTCGCCCGCCAACTAGTGGTCAGATGCCTGGTTACCCTGGACAGCCCGGACCTATGGGACGAGGTCCACCCGGTCCTGTGCCAATGCAGTACCAAACGCGACCTGGTGGCCCTCCAGGACCATTCTCTGGACCACCGCCTTCATTTCCACCAAGACCCTTGGGACCACCTCCACAGATGATGAGGGGTCCTCCACTACCTCCAAGACCTGGAATGCCTGGACCACCTCAAAGACCTGGAATGCCTCCACCTGGGGGTGCTATGCCTGGATATGGGCCTCCAAGACCTGGGATGCCACCACCGCCTCAACATCAACAAAATCAGCAACAGTAGTCCAATCTGGGGGTGGGTATGCATGCATCTGGTATGTATTCTCCTATATGCTTTATTCACCTGGAATTTTTCATCTCCTAATTTATTACCAATTTTCAGATATACTTATTTAGCTTTGTCCAATCCATGTTTACTTTGTTTTACAAATAACTCTTCGACAAGTAGGTTCTTAACCCTATTATCTTATTTTTTATGAGAAATACTTATTGTGCTATTTAACATCTATATGTAGCCATTGTAGGTTAGTGGTTTTTATCGCCTTGATCAACTTTAATCTTTTGCAAATCTTTATGTTTATTTTTTTGCTGTAATATGTGACAGTAAGTAGTGTTTGCTACATAATATAAGATTAGAATTTAGAACAGCTATTTTTTCATTTTTGTTTGATAATCTGTTGATTTTTTGCAGATATGCATGCCGCTCCTGATATGGTTTTGCTGAATCTTCATGTTTGATTAGTGTCTGGTTTTTACCCAAAAATAGTTGCGTTTGACATCATTGTTTTGGTCAACTTGATAGTATGGATTTTGTAGTTACTAATAGTTAGTCATAATTTTGCGAATGATTTTTCTTGATAAATTCTATGAATTCAATTTGATATTTAGGTCTAAATATGAACAACTAATCAACGGTGATTAATGATCAATATAATCAATCACGTTCTAATAAATTGTATTTATACACGAATACAAAAGGAAAAATTTCACATTTTTTATGCAGGAAAAATTGTCTATGAAATAAGCTAATAAAGCAAAGTAAAACATCCTACATTTTTACTGTATTTCCAACATTATAATTTCAGGCTACTTGAATCTTGATATATACTTCGCTAATGGATCCATCTCCAAAACATGTACACAACAACGATTACAGCAATCATGCCACCATAAGCAATCCATTTGTCTACACGGTGACGCCTTTCAATGAGTTTCAATACAGTTCCTGAGAGACCAAGTGTGTTCATGACGTCCAATGCTTTCCTTTGTGCCCTCTGCATTTCAAATAAGCCATTCAATATTATACCATGTTTTCAACTTCAAATAAAAATAACGTTGAAATAGTTTACCTTTAGACGATCTTTCTGTTCAGCATATTTAGAAAGAATGGCAACTGCAGTATCATAAGCTTCATCAAGCACTTTGGAAGAATTACGGGCAGACTGCATAGCTTGTGCTTCATCGTCGAAGATTCTTAAAACATGGTCGGTATCACCATTCTGCAAGAGGAAATTAGTGTGTCCATCAAATGCAATGTTCTTGAACGATCTGTTTCGTGAATTTATCTAAAACAGTATAGTAAATCAGAAAAGAGTTTAGTAATTGACATACAGCTCTTTGTAACAACTCTGTCCTTTCTTGAGCTGCCTGCATTCGCACATGGCGACGCATTAGCTGTTTGTCCAAGCTTCTCTTTAAAGAATCAACTTCCTCTGATACTTGTTCCACTTTTCTGCATCAAGGGCATGTTGGTATGTTACCCATTTTGAAGAATCAGGATCCTATTCTAATTCAATGGATTGATAAGCAAGGTATGGCTGGTAGTTTTAGTTTGAACTACACAGCCAAGTAGTAAACATACAAAAATTCTGAAACTATGATTTCAACTCTAGGTAGGTGATGTTTATAATGCAATGCACAAAAATGAACACAGCAGCTACACAAATACAAAAAATAATCCTAGAAGGTTAAAAAATTGACACAAAGTGCGATCAGTTCTATATACTTCTACCATTACATATCGAAATAAACAAAATACATTACCTTCTAACATAATCGCATAACCCTAATTCACAGGAATAAAATTCCCCTCTTTATAATCTAAAAATCAAATCCACCAAAAAAATTCGGTTCATATTATTAACTTACAACTTGAACGCTACAAATCTCAAAGAGCAAGAAAATTTGGTAATAAAACAACATTTTTACACGAAACCCCATAAATTTCTGGCATTTTGATTACCTCTTCCACAGTCCTCGTTGTCCCTGAGATCCGATCGAACGCCACAACCGGTCCATCTCAGAACAGATTGATTGGATCTGGGCCATATCCGTGCTCACCAATACCGATACCTCATCGTAATTCTTATCCCCGCCATTGTAAGACGAACTGGGCATGGAAGAAGAAGAAGAAGACGATGAAGAGAATTCTAAAACCTCAAGTCTTGCGAGTCCGTCCTTAGTCCGGATCAGAAGCTTTTGCGTCGCCTTGTACATCTCCGATAACGTCCCACCTTCCATTACACAGGGACGCTAGCTTCACAGATGAATGACTCGAGGAAGGAAGAAAAGGAAAAAAAACCAAGAAGAATAGAAGATGGTATATTTTGGGGTTAATAACTTGATAGTTAATACCTTCACCTTCAGGACTCAGCCGCTCAGGCTTTGGAGATATTTTGTTCAAAGGATTTTACGCGTCATCATGTTTACTGAGAACCGTCGAATTTATGATGAACGAATAAGATTGGAATCGATATCTTTAGAATTGATTTCCTTGATTCTTGCAAAAAAAAAATTCAAAAGGTTGGTTATCAAAACTTAACTTTTACTCCTATCGCTACTGCAAATCTACAGTTCACCATGGGGAGAGAGGACGGGGACGAATCTGATTCTCCATTTCCTTCTATGATCTTGGAGGAATGGTGGGGGAATTCCCCTGCGAAACTATCCAAAACAGCTATCTACACCACCACCACTGCACGGTCTGCACCGTCTACTTCTTCGGTGTTCACTTCCCGTAGATTCGGAAGCAGGTGGAGTTCGATCAGATCCAAAATTATCGGCGCATTTCTTCCTGAGGTCCGTCCCTATATGTTTATTTGATTACTTTATTTCAATTTCTGTTTCTAATCTCAAATTCGTACCCTTTGTTTTTGGTAAATAAAAACAACTTTCTTCTTTATAATGTAGGGATTTCCAGAGAGTGTCACTCAAGATTACATTCCATTTCAGATGTGGGATTCGTTGCAGGTATTTATATCAGATATCCGTTGTGCCCTTACTAATAGTGTATGTTAGAATATATTTCGGGCAGAAATTGATTTTGCAAATAAAAACCACAGAAAAATATTCATCTGGGATACATTCAAATTTTGATAGGCTACTCAAAAAAATGATAAGGTTTGTCAAGATCTGATTCTGATCTGATTGAGGAATTTCAGCCTCCTGGTAATCTATTTGAACCTTGAGGACAAAACTTAAGAAAAAAATCCCAAATTTTCAGTAAAGATCACATCATTGCAGATTTTTTGAAATTACAACTGTAATACCCGCTATGTTTTTTGCAGGGACTTTCAACTTATATACGTTCAATGCTTTCAACACAAGTAAATGTTTTGTGAACATCTCTATCTATATTTGATATTTACATTAGACACTGTTAAATTTGGTAGCAAGTTTAATCGATTTGACCTTTTCAAATTTGGATTAGGCTCTGTTGAGTGCTATTGGGGTTGGAGAAAAGTCTGCTACAGTTATTGGTGCTACATTTCAGGTAGCAAGAAGAGTTATCCTCCTTAATACTATGATTTGTTGATCAAGAATTTTGACAATACTTAGACTTATACCATTTGTTCATTTCACAGTGGTTTCTGAGGGACTTTACTGGCATGCTTGGAGGCATTTTATTTACCTTCTACCAGGTAATTAATTGGTGGAAAGCTTTAATCTCATCAATTATCCTTTTTTTAAAGCAATAGCTTTAATTGAAATAGTAATTTAGTAGGTAGTTTGCGATAGGTAGGCCCTAAGGCAGGGTCGTATAAATTTAACGACTACCCCTCAAACTAAAAATTAATCACTTATCCTTACTATTCCAGGGTTCTAATCTCGACAGCAATGCAAAGATGTGGAGATTAGTTGCAGATTTTATGAATGATCTTGGTATGCTCTCACTCATACTCTCATAGCCTAGAATTTTGGTTAAATGAGATTGAAACTTTAGTAATGTTTTTATACTTTATATTCTACTTGATTGTGATAAATATAATGATGATGGTTCATGGACTTTCCTTTTTTAAAATAATATTTTCATGGTAGGTAAGGCCGAAAGGGTGATAACCAGATGTACACTTGTTATTTACATTTTGAATCAAGGAAATACTTAAGAGCAAGTATTTTTCTTTCAAAAGAAGTTCTTTTGTGTTAAAAGATTTTATTTAAAGGACAAATCTCAAAATGGATTCATGAAAAAAGTTGTATGCCTGTATCCATATGGCACCTATCAAGAAGCTGATTTGTGAACATTATTTAATACATAAACAAAACAAAAACAAAGATTAATCCCCACCAATCCTAGACCTTGCCATAAAAAATATTCGTTCCCTTCAAATTCAACAATAGAATCCTGATGATGTTCAATCCGAGAGAGGCCAGGGAACTACAGTGAATCCAAGAGGCAATTGAGCTTAATTGCGGAGAATTGGGCATTGAATCATTAGATCGGGTCTGAACGAATGTTTGTGGATGAACCGTTCACCCAATAGATACTCTAATTCCTATCTTCAGGAAAATCTACCTTGAGCTTTGAAAGTGGGTGATCGTGTTAATCTTCTTAGCCTTTCATAAGATTTCTATCTTATTACTGAGTTTCACTTGGACATTGACATGGGTCTAATTGAGCTTGCACATTTCACAATCAACTGGCGTGGCGTTGTGGACTTGTGGTGTCTTTGATATGCGGCAAAGGGATATATAGAAAAAATGAGGAATTGGCTCACAAATGGCGGTCTCGGCTCCTAATCAGACCCATAACTGAACTCTAACGAGGATGCCAGTTTCTTAATCAGATCCAACCCTTATGGGACCAACTCAGCATCCCATTTCACAAAATAACTAATCCAGTATGAATTAAGGTTTAGGAGAAGTGAATGAGGTTTCCCCATTTAAAAGCTGATAGTTTTATTAACATTAAATGCTCCACCAACATCACTGGATGACGATTACATATGTTACTGGTGCATTAATCTAGTTATCTAGCTCGTTAGTTCATGTCTTTCACCTCGATGATTAACAAATGCATTTTTTACTTTATTCTTTTAATACAGGGATGCTGATGGATCTTATTTCTCCTTTGTTTCCTTCTGCTTTGGTTCCAATTGTTTGTTTAGGAAGCTTATCAAGGTCATTTAGTAAGTCCATGAATATAATTTTAAAGAATATTATGTTATGTTGGTTACTGTTTATATTGTTATTGTAAAGAATATAATTAATTATTGCTACCAAAATATGAATCATCATTATACTTTGTTTATATCCATTCCATTGGATTTCCCATTTTCTATTGCAAGGTGCAAAATATTGAATTACAAATTATGCTAGAATAACAGATTATTAGTACATTGTTGTTATTTTTAAACTATCTTGTACTGTTATGGTCCGAGCTTTTTTCATTTACTTCTTGAACAGCTGGTGTTGCTAGTGGTGCAACTAGAGCAGCTCTGACACAACATTTTTCACTTGAGAACAATGCAGCAGATATCTCTGCAAAGGTCAAACAAATGCTTCATCAGTTTTTCTTAGTATCTTTTTTCTTTAAGAATGTTACTTTTAGAAGTGAATTGATTTTTGAAGCACATTCATCTCTTAGGAAGGAAGCCAAGAAACACTTGCTACAATGGTTGGAATGGCATTAGGAATGTTCATTGCTCAAATTACAAGGGGGAATCCTGTGCTCATCTGGACGTGTTTTCTCTGTCTTACTGCATTCCATATATATGGTATCTTTCAACAATTCAGTATCACTTTTTAAATCAATCTTTTTTACCTTTCCCAAGTTATAAGTATATACATATATTAGGCTGCAATGACTTGAAACCTTATTTATTATAATACAATTAGGCTTGTCTTTTCAGCAAATTACAAGGCTGTATGCTGTCTCTCGCTGAGGACATTAAACAGTGAAAGAAGTTCCCTACTTTTACAGCATTTCATGAAAACTGATGAAGGTAATGTGCATGGATGTTTTTTTCTTAGCTAACCCTTCTGAGGATAGAAGGCAGTAGCATTAGATCAACATTTCATGGAAACTAGTGAAGGTAATTTGCATGGAAGGTTTTTCTTTCTTAGTTAATTCTTCAAAGGGTAGAAGGTAATAGCATCAGACTTCAGTATCTTGTACAAAACTAAAGAGTAAAGAACAAAATATCATCATCATCATATCATTATTTTGATATTGTATATATATCATCTGAGAAAAATAACAAATACCACAATAATCCTTGAATCTCATTATATAAATTTGGAAACATAAATCTTATTTTGTTACTTGTTACTTTGTTAGGATGGTGTTTAAAAAAAATCAAAATAAATGTTATTTTCTAAAAAGAAAATCTTCAATGATTTTGACATAGAAAATGTATTCTAACTACATAAATGCTTATTTTTGCAGTCCTCTCTCCCAACTATGTATCAACCATGGAGCATGTATTCCCACCTTGGATTAGTTTATTGAGCTCAAATACTACCAAATATAAATTGCTGCATAGAACTATATATCTTGGTGTGCGAGTATCATCTTTGAAAGATTCTGACATGTGAGTAAATTGTTATAGTGGAATATGGATGGCACGAACTTCTTCTTGATCATAGTCAACATTTACCTATTATCCTATGTTTACTGCCATGGATAATGATGTATTTGATCTCTCTGATTCAAAGGATGGAGCTGTGGAGATTGGCAAATTCACAATATTATGTGAAAGGTATGATATTTCGTGCTATTTGATTTATTTGAATCATGGAAATATTTAAACTGGCTATCTTATTTTTTGTTTCAGAAAGATATCTGTTATTGGAAAGAAAAACAGGTGTTTTTGTGTTTGTCCACAAGGATTCAACTCCTGCAGATACTTTAAGAAGTTTTTTCCATGCACTTGTTATTGCAAATATGACCGGTAAAGCTGAATCTTTTTACAAACAAAGTCAGGAATGGATGGATGAACATTATCAAAGTTTCATTCCAAGGGTAAATTAACCTTCCGGACTATTTTTAACATGTTAATAATACAAAAACATGGTTGGGTGGAAATTACATGTAGTGAGGAAAGAGTACTGAAAGATGTAATACTGGTAGGCTAGTGATATGAAAAATCAATTATTTCAGAATTTGGTAAACAAAGAAACCGACCATCATGCAAGATTGTGAGACCTTGTCTTTTTTATTTTTTTACAGTTGAGATCCTCAGGTTGGAAGACAGAGCGACTCTTATCGCCTGCAATCATATGGAGAGCAAATTGGGTTCATATTTCCTCAGACAACAAACAGGACTAGGCAATTATAAGATAAAAATAATAGGTTATGGATTTATAGATATCCAAGTTTATCTTAAATGTTTGAACCATTGTGATTTAGACAACAATTAACATTAAGCAGGGTTTAAGAGTTCTCTTATATTGTTGTATATGGATATATGATTATGGTTTTTGAATATGATACCAGTCATTACATTCTTATTTGGTCATGGACAAGTTTATAACCAGGAGATTGAAAACTTCATTAGACCAACAAAATAGATATGATACACTGCTTCTTCCCTAACTGATTTTTTGATTGGAATTGGATCTTGATCCAAATTTTCCGAAAGACCTTTGCAGGTCACTTATACGACTATTTTTTAGCCATTGTTGAATGATACATAATAAAATTTGAATGTTTATCTTTAAAGAACATGTTCTGGATGTATAAAATGTTGTTGCATTATAGGATGGGTTTAAATGTTGAAATGTACGCTTCTGTATTTCAATTTCTTCAGAAATAATCATTATTTTTATGATATAATTTTTTTTATATCAAAGATATAATTTAAAGTATAACATTCAAAATATATCTTATGTTGAATCATTTCTGCTCCTGTATGTCCAGAAGTTTACAATTATTTTTTAAAATGAAGAGTCCAGATTAAACGAGCATCTTTTGGCTTATAGAAGATGAATTTCTATAAAGTTTCTTTTTATTTATAATACAAGTTTGGAGTGATTTCTTTAATTTAACTAAGTGTGTGTGCTTAGTGAAAATAAAAACAAAAACTTATTAAAGTATTAATCAATTAGTCTTTTAGATTTTTAGATTTTTTTTTTGAAGCATAGTCTTTTAGAATTTTAAATTCAGACGATTTGGTATATTTTAAGGGAATTAAATTGACTATTTTTATCACTTTTTCCTTCTCAAAAGACAGAATTACAGATATATCCTTTCCCTCTTAGAAAGTCTACAATCTGCTCGTCTCGAGTCCCGCCTATATAAATTTAGACCAAACAGAGAAAATACATCTTTCCATTTTTCTGCTTCTTTACTCTCGCTCTGCCCAACCACACTAGGGTTTTGCTATCTTTTCAGGGTCCCGACTGTTTCTGCATAACGAGACTTTCTTGCAGATCTATCGCAATGACGTGAGAAATATGGCGTCCTTGTTTTTTCTTTAACGTACATGTTGGTCATAATTTCACGATTTCATCTGAAAGTTGCGTTTTTTTGGGTTAATTTTTTGGTGATCATTTGAGGTGTTTTCTTAAAGTCTTGATGTTTTACGATTACGAAACATCTTTGGTTTTCTCGTTTAGGGATTTTAAGGAGGGCGTTTGAGTCGTAGGTGATATTGTATGGAACATTTGATATTTTCAACCATGGACTTTTGGTGACGATTCAATGGCATTTCTTGAATTATTTTTGTTTCGAAATATAGAGATGGTGATCATTTTTTATATCGATCGTTAACCGTTCTGTTTGTTTATTCTGTTACTGTACTTTTTATTTGAATTTTTATCTCACATAAATCTGAATTATTGTATTTAGTAGATTATCTGAAATGCTCAATTTTTTACATCTTCCCTGCTATCTTCTTTTTTCATGCAGTCGTCACCCTGAAGTTCTATGGGCACAGCGATCCCATAAAATTTATTTAACCATTGCCTTGCCAGATGCCAAGGATGTTGTGATAAAATGTGACCCTGAAGGTGTCTTTAGTTTCTCAGCAACACGTGCTGATGGTGAATCTTTCAAATTTGATCTGGAACTATATGGAGGCATTCTTCTTGAGGTAGTGATATTCTTATGCATTTATTGAATATTATTGTTGATGTAATCTTGCTTTCAATTTTGTGTAGCAAATTGGATTCAACGTTGATATTTCATTTATTTAATCCAGGGTAGTAAAATAAATACCGGGTTGAGAAATATAATATGTTCAATCAAAAAGGAAAACAAAGTCTGGTGGAAACGTCTTCTGAAATCTGAAGGAAAACCCGCTCCTTACATCAAAGTTGACTGGAACAAGTGGTGTGATGAATCAGAGTGTAGGATTTTTTTTATCATTCATTCCTACTCTAGATAGTCTGTTTTAGAACTCGACCAAATAGTTTATTTTTTTATTTATTTTTTGCAGCCGATACTCATGATTCAGACGATGACTATATTAGGGTATGTTAACTTACCCCTTATTTATATTCCCACACTAAGCACACACTGTTTAGTCATTCCAATCTTCTGATTTATTAATAAATTACATTGGGTATCTCTTCTCTGTAGGGAAATAGTGAAGATAATGACAGTTCAGAGGATGATGGTCTTCTTTGTAAGTCCATTAGAGTTAAAAAAAACACCCAAATAATCTTTTTGACTGACCTAACTGTAACTTGATTGATTTAAGTTTGAGAAATTGAGAGTTTCTTTGCTGAATGCAGACCTCCCTGATCTGGAGAAAGCTAGAAGAAATTGATCATTTGAGAAGACAGAACTTTTTGAGTTGGGTGGTGTTGCTTACTTGCACTTTGTCTATTATACTCATATTTGAATCTGGTTTTGTTGACCTTTGTATAGTTTTACCCATAAAGATGTTTGTTTACTTTTACTACTTATCAAATTCTCTCTATTTTTTTACCGATCTAATCAACTCCTGGGTTACTTATATTATTCAAGTTGCTTGACTTATATGATTTGATTTGGGTCTTTGAGATTGAAAGGAAATGACGATTCAATTATTTTATATAATCTCTCATTCATTAATTCACCTGAATTAAAGTTTACGTTTACATAGTGATTTAGTACTTCTTGGGATATTTGACATAACATAAGATTGTCAACAACAATTCTCCCTCCTTTCATTTTATAATGTAAATCTTATTAATGAGAAACACTTGGAAATGATTTGGTAATTTTTTTACCTATGTAAATTCTGTAGTGTCCTCGCTGCTCCATTCTCCATGCCTCCATACTATTTAGTTAAATGAAATGTCTCTACGATTCTACTGTTGTCTCACTGATTACTTTTTCTTTTTAATATTGTGCTATTTGCAAGATAAACCTTAAAATATGTGTGGTTTTTGTTTGGTACATCGCTGAAATTGACTAAAGGTTCGTTCAATTTCAATTCGTAGTAGTTCCAGAGCAGAGGAAAGGTGAAGAAATGGTGAGTTCGTCACAGGTCCATCTTAGTATAGGTGAGATTCTTCCAAAACCTAATATTTTCTTCTTTCTTATCTTCGTTTCCATGCTCCTTGTTTGGATCCCTCAGATATCATCGCAATACGATGTTTAGATTTTTTCTTTATCTTTTGACTATATAAGTTATTAATTATTTCCCCAAATTTCGAGTTAGGTTCTGTCTAGGAATCGATCTTTAGCTCTTTTCCTTTCTCCGTCTCGGTGTTTTGTGTAGTTGTATTTTGTTTATTCGAGAATGGTAGCAGTTTTCAGTAGATTTCTTGTGAATTAGGATGATGTTATGTTTGCTCACTCAATTCTTTTGGTCGCTTGAGTTGTATGTTCTGATAAATTATTACTAAAATCAATCAGGAGCTAGGTAGATATACATAGTTTTCAACCATTAGGTTAGCCTTTTATGTACAAATTTGAAACAAGTGTTTCAAAATTTAGAGGCAAAAAACCCATAGAAAAATAGTTTAGTTTTCAAATGAAGCACTCTCAATTTATAAATGTTGCATTGGGTATGCAGGAGGGAAGAAGTACACCACGACTATTGAAACACTTACAACACGTGAACCTAGCTCAATGCTTGGGGCAATGTTTAGTGGACGGCATGCTATTCCTGGAGATCCTCAGACGGTACTACCTCTCTTTCTTTCTATTTTGGTGAAACTTAGTATTTTTGTCAATTTTTAAACTGAAATAGCCCCAATGTCTTCGTTGCCTATTCTTAGATGTAGACCTTCTTTTATTCTGAATTACAAACTTTCCAAGTATCATTTAATCATTTATCCTGTTATTGACCAAAGACTAAATAGGAATATCATTTTTCATCCATAATTGATTTTTGCAGGGAGCTATCTTTATTGATAGGGATGGGAAGCATTTCCGTCACATCTTGAACTGGTTGAGAGATGGTGCTGTTCCTACTGCACTCTCAGAATTAGGATTTCAGGAATTACTGCGAGAAGCAGAATACTACCAGTTACTTGTAAATGATATTCGTTGAACCATGCTTATCGTTCATCTCTCCTTGTTGCATTATCTGATAGATTAACTTGGTTATAATAACAAAGTAAACAAGTTGAGGAGCATGTGTCAATTCATCTGTTCAAGTGTCCTTACTCCTTAGTTATTTTTTAGTTTTAGTCTAGAGTTTACTAGATCAGCATGATTGACGTATACTTTTTATCCTTGGATATCTGCTTATCATGGTTCATTTTCTTTCTAGTTTTCATTATGATGCTTTTAAAGGATTTTTCTATTCATCGACCATGATCGGGAATCCAAGATTAAACCATAAATAAATTATAATAAATGATTTAATATTTTTTGCGATCTATACCTGTAAATGCCATCACCCACGATTTTTTTTACCTACTCATTTTATCATATCTTCCACTGGAATCATCATACTCACTTTCAACAAGTTGACTAACCATCATTCTTTTTTATATACAAAGTTAGTTGCCATGTTTTCTATTTTTCCGTTTTTTACCGTTCACTTTTTACAGGAATTGATTGAACATATAACCACTCGTTTGAATTTTGAAAGTGAAGGGGATACTGCTGAACTGACACGTGCTGATATTATTCAATTCATGCAATCTGAAAAAATTAAATTGCGTGGAGTAAATCTACGTGGTCTTGATCTGTCTAAACTTGTAAGATATAGTTTGATACTCAGTCTTTTCAACTTTGTTATTCAAGTTTTCCAAATATCTATATTTTTTTTGAAAATATTAAGTTTTTTGCTGAATTTAAAAACAGACTACATTTAACAAAATTACTTGACCACCAAAATAGAGAGTGGACAATGATTTTTTAAACCCACAGTTATACTAGATGGCACCCCTAGGACCTAGGTTAAGAAAATCTTTAAAGAGTAATTAAACAATAAAAGTCAGTGCATTGTGAGATGGGGATTTATCTTCCTGTTCCTTTGCAGCTAACTGTAAAGATACAAAATACAAAATCGTTCTTGATTTAATATTTAGCTAATTAAACTTGTTATCAATAATAGCTTAATTAGAATTAATCATGTAATTTGTTAAAGTAGTGCTACATGGCTACATATCTGATTCACAGATCGTAGGCATATCTCTATCGAGCTCAATAATCACAACCTAAGGACTATAGTCTAGGGTTGCTCAGGCATTTTTCCTTAGAATCATGCCATTCATTCAAGCTTAGTTATTCACTTATAGTTATCAATCACTTCATTTCAATTAATTTGATTTTTTTTGTAGAACTAAATTTTCTCATTAAGATAATAAAGGGCAGTACCCTACTACCCTGTGTTACATTGGAGGTAAGCAGAAAATAATAAGAAGGGAGATGAGACACTTTCCTATCTAGCATTACATTTAGTGATTAAATAACTAGTTGTGCTGCCTCAGGTATCAGGAGGTTGGTCTCCCACATTGTTTAGCACCCTTAGGGTTGAGTTTTTGGACTTCCTGGTTTTTGTATCAATGCTAAAAAAGACCTTGAGTTTGAATCCCCTAATCTTAACCAATTGGCCTTACTTCTTTGCTTAATTTCTGCCTTTGCTCTTTTAATTAGGTTTTCAATTTCTTCCTGATTTCTATGTTGGTGGTTTGGAGTAATTTCCATTGGCTGAGGATTCTAGCTCTACTCTAGCTGAGGGGACAATCTTGCCCACTGTTTGGAGAGTAATTTGCATTGGAGCTAAATAGTCCTGTTCCTCTTTTCTGTTTTGACAGCCCTGCTCTAACTGGCTCTATATATTATGGATCCTCCATCCAAGAATTGAAAAGCCTAAGGGATTTATTTCCTTTTTCATCCTGTGAGAAGGTGATTATCATGGCCTTGTAGTCACTTGTTCCATGCTGAAACAGTGAAACTTCAGTCTGGCCTCAAACCACAGATCCTCCCATACTTGGTTGGTAAAATCTCTATCAATTGATATGATCTCTGGACTTTATTCTTAATGAGGAATAATTATTAAAGATAATTAGTTGGATCCCATTTGATATTATTATGTCTTGTTAGGGTTTGGTTACCAATTTATTATTTTCTTATTTGAATTTTCACACACTAGTTGGATAGAACATGGCACTTAATTGTTTAATATATTATTTTCAAATCTGTATTATTTTTTTTCTTTTTCTTTCTTCTTCTTCTGTATTCTACTTATATATATAGTAGACCCAAAACCGCATGAGATAATTATATATATATATATAACTGTTTTCCCTTCCAACTATTTGCACGCTATAGTTGGATATAACAAAAACATTGAAATCTGAACTTGGTTCATATATCATTTGCAACTTGCAAGTTTAAATTATAGTTGAATTTATTTTAAATAAGTCATTGTTTATTCTGTATTTATGTTATTGATAGTTTTAAGAACTTCCTTGTATTTGACCAATCTTCACTCTTGAACGAGGCCTGCATATTATTTTAAACATCATACTTATTGTGCTATTTTGCAGGATCTATACTGTGCTAACTTCAGTTGTGCATGCGTTCAACGTACAGATTTCTCAAATGCAAATCTTCGGTGTGCCATATTCATGGTATGTTTTTTAATGGTTTTAATGCATCTTTACGATAAATTTCTGCCATCTTAGGAGCATAAAAAGTTCTTTGTTTAGCTTTTAAATATGTGCATCTATTATTTCAGTTATACACATTAAGAAAAAATTGTGTTTCGTATGCAGGATGCTGAAGGTGATAACTCTGTTTTTCGTAATGCTATTTTGCGAGAGTAAGTTTCATTATGCAGCTAACTCTTTTTTAGGAAACATTGTGGAGGGGGGTAATCGACATAGATTTTTGTCAGTATTTTAACAAAGATTTTGTGGAACAAAAAAATGCGTTGTTAATTATTATTCAAGGGGGTAGATTATCTGAATCCCATATGCACTGCCTAATCAAAAGGGCTTGTTGATGTAAATAAAACAGATGTTTTATTAGCTAGAAATCTGTGTAAAACTTAAGTTTGATATACTCGATCTTTTTAGTTTTTTTAATGAATCTCATATTTACCTAGGGAAGGTGTCAGTTTACTGGGGCCAACTTTAGTGGAGCAATTTTAGATGGTGCTAATCTTCAGAGTGCAAATCTTCAAGGTATCGACTATCGAGTTAAGACTTGAATGGTTATTACTTATGGGTTTATATTATTGCAACTTGCAACATTCCCATGAATTGTTTGGTTAATTTCTTTTAACCGAAATGCTTGAATACCATGTTTTTCTACATAATAAAAAAAGTAAATAACAACTTACTCCCATTACAGTTAGATTCTTTAAATGATTTTTATCCATGACTCATTTTTATGCTTGTAGATGCATGCTTGGTAGACTCTAGCTTCTCTGAGGCAGATCTTCGGTCTGCACACTTACAGGTAGGTTGCATCTTCTTTCTTTGTATTTTATAAATTGAAATTTCTTATTTCTCTTTAACCATTAGTTGTTGCTTACCTGGCTTTTACATATTTCTCAGTCTGCCAATCTTACAAATGCTAATCTAAAAGGTGCAAACCTAGAAGGTGCTAATTTAAAGGTAGGAGAATATGTCAATTATGCCTAATTGCCTATATGGCCAAATAGAGACTTATTCTTGAATTTTTCCTCCTTTATCATGATTCATGCAGTGCGCAGTTTTAATTGGTGCAAACCTGGAAGGGGCAAACCTTCAACGGGCATATCTGAGGGAGGTTGACCTACGCCAAACTGTAAGTGTAATTATTTTTTCCATGATAAATCTCGTCAACATGATGAATGGATGATAAGCTAATAAGTGTTATGTTAACATGGTGAATTGGTGACTAATGTCTGTGAAATTATATTTTAATTTTGGTTTTACTATTTTGTATGGAAATCAGATGTTGAATGGAGCTAATCTCAATGGTGCTAATCTTCTTGGAGCTATTAGGTATATAAAAACTACATACAGATGTGCTCATATACCTTACATTAAATGCAGATATTCAAAGCCTTTTCCCCTTAGACTATAATCTATTACCTCACTCCATCTTTTAAATTTTAATTTGAGTACAGGTAGGTTATCTGACCAAGATTTACATTGAGACAATTGACAAAATAAGGACAATTGACGTTAAAGGTGACGTAATATTTCATTGGATAATTCAAAGTGAATAAATCTATTGTGTTTGTAGGTTCTGATTTTTTGAATCTCTACCTTCAACTACCTATTATACAGTTTTATTGAAGAATGTGGCGTTTAAAAAAAAAAGGAATGGTTCTTCTTAGATTACAAAATGAATCGATTCTAAGTTAGTACTGACCACCTTTGTTTTATGCCAAATCATTATTTTGTAGTAGTCAAATTAATTAGTGTTCGGTAGGAAAGAAAAATCTTAGCTTGCAAGCAAAAAAAAATCTCATCAGTTGTGGACTGAGCAAAAAAAAAATTTGCACGCTGCACCATAATATCATAATATGTCATAACCCAACAATTTGCATGCTGCACCATAAGCAAGTAATTAACTTGCTTATAAAATGAGTATTTGATTATTAAGCATGTTCACTTAAAAATTGATAATTTGAGTTATTTATAATAAAAAAGGATCAAGTTTTAATAACTAGTGAGACAACAATAATAAATTGACTATTGACACGTATAAATTTAATTGACTAATTTACCCCTCTAAGTATCTCACCTCTCAATCTGTCATATACTCATACCTACAACAATGCATATCTCTCCTCACTACACGAATCAATCACCCACCACTTGTTTACCAACACCAGCACAACCTTTTCCGATATTTTCATTCCCGCTCTCTCATTCTATAAATACCCATTTATACACATCTCCTACACTTATCTGATGTTCTGACTCCACCGGAACCAAAAAGCGAAAACCACTCAAACACCGACCAAGGTATGAATATCGTCTTCAGATCTTGTTCGATTGATACTTTTTGGCGTTCGATGTTTTCTGAGGTTTGGCGGTGATAATAAAGCTCCAATTTCAGTTATTTTTCTGTATTGTGCACGCGTCATGCCTTTCTTATGTTAGTTGTGTGTTTGATTGAATAGATACGAATCCGACGTGGACAATCATGCTCGAAGTGCAATCTTTGGTTTTTCTATTAAGTGCATTGGAGATTGATTTTGATTTGTTTTGCGATCGAGTTCTATTGGATACAGTCATATAGATCTTGATCTATAACTTATCCCTACCATTGTTTATGCATTTTCCCCATTTTGTGATGTGATTTCGCGTAAATGATTGATGATCATTTATTATTATTGTTTAATACGTTTCTGTTGTTTTGGTGCAACTGTTGGTTAGTGATATTATTCAAGTTAGTTACAAATATTTTTCGATTACATGCGATTTCTCTGTTCACCTGTTTTTTGTCTTTTAGAATCTCTGCAATTCCGATATTTGATTTTTGCTCTGATTATTTTGTGTTCTTGCAAAAAAAAAACTACTGTTTCCCTTATTTTTTTAAGTGATCAGGAAAATGGCATCTCATGTCGTTGGCTATCCCCGCATGGGGCCAAAAAGGGAGCTCAAATTTGCATTGGAATCGTTTTGGGATGGTAAGAGCAGTGCTGCGGATTTAGAGAAGGTTGCTGCAGATCTTAGGTCAAACATCTGGAAACAGATGGCCGGTGTTGGGATCAAATACATCCCAAGCAACACATTTTCATACTACGATCAGGTTCTTGATACCACAGCCTTGCTTGGTGCCGTTCCCCAGAGATACGGTTGGATTGGTGGAGAGATTGGTTTTGATACCTACTTTTCCATGGCTAGGGGTAATGCTACTCTCCCCGCAATGGAAATGACCAAGTGGTTTGACACCAACTAGTAAGTAGCGTCGTCTCTTCTGTGTTGTTTTATCCTAATTAAGTTATTCTTTGCTTCTTCATTACTATGTCTTTTTTACAAACAGCCATTTCATTGTTCCTGAATTGGGACCGGAGACTGCATTCAAATACTCTTCCCACAAGGCAGTCTCTGAGTACAGTGAGGCTAAAGCGGTATGTGATATGTATTATGTATAGCAGAATTATATTCTGACAATCTAGCATAGTTTTTTATATAGCAACTTTGTAACCAAGTTTTATTTTTCAGCTTGGCATTGAAACAATTCCAGTTATAGTAGGACCTGTTTCTTATCTGTTGCTCTCTAAGCCTGGCAAGGGAGTACCTAAATCCTTCTCTCCACTCTCACTCCTGGCCAGGATCCTTCCTGTCTACAAGTAAATCAAACTTGTAAATTGTTGATTTTTGTGATAATTTCTTCTGTAGTTGTCTTTTTAAAGTTCCACGATCATTTAGGCAAGTCATTGCTGAACTTAAGGCTGCTGGTGCCTCTTGGGTCCAGTTTGATGAGCCGACGCTTATTAAGGATCTTGAATCTCATGAATATGCGGTTTTTACCAAGGCATATGCTGAACTTGAGTCATCTTTTGCTGGCTTGAATGTGCTCGTTGAGACCTACTTCGCTGATCTTACTCCGGCAGCTTACAAGTGAGATAGATTTCCAATATAAATGAAATGATAATATATTGTGTTGTAAGTTGTAATTAAATTAAATTTATGATTTAATTTCCTTTCTTCAGAACTCTTACCACCTTAAAAGGAGTCTCAGGTTATGGTTTGGATATGGTCCGAGGTTCCAAGACAATTGATCTGATCAAGAGTGGATTTCCTGCTGGTAAATACCTTTTTGCCGGAGTTGTTGATGGAAGGAATATCTGGGCTAATGATCTCACTGCCTCTGTCACAACTCTTTCTGTTCTTCAAGACATTGTTGGCAAAGGTGACGAAGTTAATGTTGGTTTTAACACAATATAGGGAATTAATTCATTCATTCAATTGTTTTCCTTGATGACTTATGATTGATGAGTAAGTGCAGATAAGTTGGTTGTTTCCACTTCATGCTCTCTCATGCACACTGCCGTTGATTTAATCAACGAGACGAAGCTCGACGATGAAATCAAATCATGGCTTGCTTTTGCCGCTCAGAAGATTGTTGAGCTCAATGCTTTGGCCAAAGCAATGATTGGTCAGAAGGATGAGGTGAATTTATTAATTCCACTAACCTTCCAAACTTAATTTCAATCTTCTTTTTCCTCATTCACTATAAAATTTGCAGAGATTTTTCAAAGCAAACGTTGCAGCTTTTACTTCAAGGAAATCGTCCCCAAGGGTCACCAATCCCGCCGTCCAGCAAGCTGTAACAAACTCCAGCAGTCATTTTTTCCCCTTCTTTTTACATCTTCTCTATGCAATACGAAATTCATTACCTTTTTTGTTCGCAATACATTTTCAGGCAGCATCTTTAAGGGGTTCCGAGCACCGACGCGTAACCGACGTTAGTGCTAGATTGGACGCACAGCAAACGAAACTGAACCTTCCTATTCTCCCCACCACCACCATTGGTTCTTTCCCTCAAACCGTCGAACTCAGAAGGGCTCGTCGTGAATACAAGGCTAAGAAGTGTGCATTTATCTGATTACTGATTTACTGGATCTGCACTGGCACTATGCGTCAACTAACATTCATATTTAACTCCTTGCAGGATTACAGAGGATGCATACATCGCTGCCATGAGGGAAGAGATCAGCAAGGTGGTCAAGTTACAGGAAGAGCTTGACATTGACGTCTTGGTCCACGGAGAGCCCGAAAGGAACGACATGGTTGAGTACTTTGGAGAACAACTCTCTGGGTTTGCCTTTTCCGCCAATGGATGGGTCCAATCTTATGGTTCACGTTGCGTGAAACCTCCGATTATCTATGGTGATGTGAGCCGCCCAAAGCCCATGACTGTGTTCTGGTCATCCATGGCGCAGAGTATGACTGCCCGTCCTATGAAAGGAATGCTTACCGGTCCAGTCACCATCCTCAACTGGTCTTTCGTCAGAAATGATCAACCCAGATTCCAAACATGCTACCAGATAGCACTCGCCATGAAGAAGGAAGTTGAGGATCTCGAGGCTGCCGGAATCAACGTCATTCAGATCGACGAGGCTGCTCTGAGGGAGGGTTGTCCTCTTCGGAAGTCGGAGGTTCCTTTCTACTTGGACTGGGCGGTCCATTCTTTCCGTATCACTAATTGTGGCGTAAAGGATACCACTCAGATCCACACCCACATGTGCTACTCCAACTTCAACGACATCATCCACTCTATCATCAATATGGACGCCGATGTGATCACCATAGAGAATTCCCGTTCCGACGAGAAGCTCCTCTCGGTTTTCCGTGAAGGAGTCAAGTACGGCGCCGGAATTGGTCCTGGCGTTTACGATATCCACTCGCCTAGAATCCCAACCACCGAAGAAATCTACGATAGGATCACCAAGATGCTTGCTGTTCTAGAGACTAACATATTATGGGTCAACCCGGATTGTGGTCTGAAGACTCGTAAATACACTGAAGTCAAACCTGCTCTGACAAACATGGTTTCTGCCGCAAAGAAGCTCCGCATCGAGTTGGCCATCGCCTAATTACTTTCTAGTAAGAGCACTGAGCATATAGTAAGAGCACCTCCCATCATCCGCGCCGACGAAGGCCCCCACCCAATCCCCCATCTACGTGACTACATGTTTTATGCTACCCAGTACCCTCTCTTGAGAGTTGAGAGCTAGCTAATCACCTTTTTAATAAACGTGCCTTTGTTTTTAGTAAACTTTCTCTACTCTAAGTAATATAGCTAATAAGTATGGGGCAGTTTTAAAGAATAATCTTAAATATCAATCTCATCCAAGTGAATATACGGTTCAGATTCAAAGTTGAAGTACATCAAATGATTGGAAGAATCCGATAACGAATGACGGTGTTGTTTTATTGTTTATTCTTAACTTGTTGTGTCGAGGCAATGCAATACAATGCAATGAGATGAATGGATAGATAGATAGATTTCTCAGTTTTCGTAATACGTTTCCATCTGTTGTTGCTCACCAAATGGATAGTGGTTGGTGAGGATCCATTGAGTGAAATAAAAGCTTAGTCCAAGAAGCAACACCATCCCAACCACAGTTTTCCCCTTTCCACCCAACATCCTTGAAACTCTATTCTTTTTCAATTCCATCTTCCCACTCATTTTTCCATCTGCATTCTCTTTTGGTTCCTTCATCTCATTTTTACTCTCGTCACTTTTCTTCTTGTCCTTTTCGTTTACTTTTGTCAAATCAACTTCTTCTTTATCTTCCTCGTCGATGTTCTTGTTCTCTAGCTTTGGCATGAAGACTGATAAGCTGCCGTTCTCGAACTTAGCTCGAATGGAACTTGCATCACATTTGGTGGGAACTTTGAAATCTTTACGAAAGCGACTCCATTTGCTGGCGTCGAGAGGTTGGAGAGGACGAGCGCCGCTAATTTTAACATTTCCATGGTTGTCGATTTGAACCTTGAGATACTCCTTTTTGAATCCTAAAACCCAAGTAAAAATTTGAATAAATAGTACATATATACAAGCAATTAAATGTACAAAACATACCAGGAAGATCAAGAACCAATATCTGATTTGTTTCGTCTCTGTTCCATTCGAACTTGGGCTCGAATTCCTCATACGAAGGACGAACGTATCCTGAGTTTGGTTGATATCTCATATCCATAATTAATCGGAGAAAATCAAAGAAATAGATGCAAACGTACGCTTGCTGTTTAGTCTTTACCAACTGGTCGTGCGTGTTCACTATATATATATATATGTGTGTGTATGGTTTTCTTGCATTGTGGTATTTCTCTCTCTCTCTCTCTCTTTTCTTATCTCCTTCATGTGAAATGAACTGTTTGCCAGCCAACAAAGTTTCTGTAATGTTTTGTTCCTTGGATGTAGTTCAAGTGTTCTTTGATTGTCGCACACTCTTCACTGCGCTCTTCATTCTCGAATTTAGGCATAATTTAATTTAACACATTCATGGGCTCATCCGCTTATGGCTACATTTAGTCATTTGGGTTTATGTTTGGGCCCTTATGTTGCAAATAAATTAAATGGACCTATTGTTGGAGTTAGACCAGTTAGTGGGTCAAAGATTTGTAATTAAATCGTTGCATTAATAAAATTAATTTATAAAGTTGACATGATATTTAATTATCTATACATCAAGAGTTTAAAGTGCTAGCTACCATTGACTCTAATTTAATTGTGTATTGATGGATGTGATTGATTTCCTGAATATTTATTTGACTTTAAAAAGACGTCAAGTTCCGACCTAACTGTATTATTACATTGATAACTTCCTCTACCATGTCACTTTCATTGGAAACTCTGGTTTTCTCAAATTTCAAAAATTTGGACTTTTTCCGTGTTGGTGAAATATAAATTTCTCATCCTTTTTGCCGAGCTGTTACAGGTTGGACTCGGGCCACTCGGTCATTCTAATTAGTCGTTTCTAACGCGTTTTTTTTTTAATTCCGTATTTTCACTATTTTGAAATTTGAATGGATGTATTTTTTATTTTTTTTCTCTTTTGCATATTATTATTTCAACCTCTATGATTCAAAATTAACTTTAATGTCCTCAATTTTTTTTTTTAAATATTTTCCAATGAATTTTAATTACATTTTCTATAAATTTTAATTTTAAAACTACACTAAAGTCCAAAGGCTCCAAAATTTGTAAACACGTGATTGGTGGAGTGGTGGTATTTTTTTGGGTAATAAAAACAAAAAAAAGTAGAAGAAAAGAAAACCCATAAATAAATTTTATAAACAAAGTAAATAAGTAATAAATCCCAATTTTTGATAGTATTTGGAGTGTTTACTAATAATTTAGAAATAAGAGGACTAGTGACTGGTGTGTGTTGATCTCGATTCTCGATTCTCGACTCTCGCTTGCGTATCGGTATTGGAGAGTTGTCTACTTTTCCTCTTACTTCTACTAGTTAACCATTCTATCTTTTCCGTCGCCAAACCCTAGATTTTCTGTCGGATCTTATCTGCCAAGGCAAATCCTGCTCTATCTACAACATCGATCTCTCAGGTTCCGTTTGAGAACCGCTTTCGACAACTCACCGGAGCGTTTTCTGGATTGAATTCCGGCGACAGTCCCGAGATGAATAACCTTCTATCAGTAAGTGTTGGTTTTCGGTGTAAAGAGTGTGCGATTTTGGCTGTTTTTTGGTGTTTTTACTGGTGGAATTGGTTTATATAGTTGTGGGAACTGAGAAGGAAGTGTGTTTTGATAATATTGAATTTTGTTTAGTTTTGACTTTTGATAAAGAAGATCTTGAATGGTGTTTTTCTCTCCATCTTTTTTGGTGCTACGAAAATATTTGGTTTTTTATCGATCAGCTTCTCTCTCCTCCTTTAGTTAGAGTGGAATTTAATTCTTGTAATGACTAATAATAGATATCACAAGAAATTATGGAGATGCATTGGGATTATTTGTTAAGAACTTATCGAAGACTTGCTTTGACAGATATGGGGGTTGTTAGTTTTATCTTGAGAAAATAGTGTATATTAGTAGGGCATTTTGTGTATGGTAGTACGTGACTATGTGGATATTCTTGTAATCAAACAATCATCCATAAACATATGACATTTTTTAATATTACCGTATTCCTTAAGGATTCCTTTGACCTCACTCGAAACGAAGACAATGACATTGAAATGGGAAGAAGTGCTTCAATGAATTCAGCAGAAGAGGCACTGGAAGGTTTTTTTAAACAGGTATTTTGAACTGGAAATTGTTCTCTTTGTATTTAGATCTTTTTATTTTAGTTTTTTAATTTCTCAATCCATTTTCTGTTTAATTTCCCAATGTAGATCAATGTAATTGAGAAACAGATCGATAAACTATCGAAGCTGCTAAAAAAGCTCCAGGTAACATTTCCCCTTTTAGTTTTAGTTTCAGTTACAGAATATGTCTGCATGAATTAAGTTTTACAACTTGAGTTTTATTTTACAAACAAACTTATTCAGGATGCTAATGAGGATTATAAAGCACTCACTAAAGCAGCATCTATGAAAGGTATTTTAATGTATTTTATGTTCCTGCTTCTTCTACTAGTTTTTTTGAGATAAACTTCTTCTACTAGTACTTAGTAGATAACATTGGTTTTCTTATGTTCTTCCATAATTCTAGTTTTTATGTTGAACTTCAATTATATACACAATATTCTCTGCCTTTTATGGTTTCAGCAATCAGGCAGCGAATGGCAAAAGATATTGATGAGGTAGCTAAAATAGCAGTTGGTACTAAGGCAAAAATCGAGGAACTGGACAAAGATGTAAGTAGTCGTTTTTTGTTATTTATCCAGTCTTGAATAAAGATTTTCCCCTGGCGATTAACCTAGCAAGACAGTAAAATGTGTTGAGTCGAAGATGAGCCGAAGCCCATCGATATTTTCCTAGATAGCATGATACCAAGTAATAATATAACTAGATGTGTTGCCTAAGGAGGTAGATCTCCCACAATTGAACAGTAGATATCTCCAATTGAGAGCAGGAGTCTTTTCTGAAATCCTCGGATTTTATATTTTACATTCCTTTGTATATTGTTATCCTTGTAGATTTTTTTTCCAGAAAGAATTTTTTAAAACTGTTTGTCTCATTTAAAAAAAAAATTCTTGTTCTTGATATCCAGAATGTTGCCAACAGAAAGAAACCAGGATGTGGATCAGGATCAGGAGTAGATCGATCCAGAATTGCAACCACAGTGTAAATATTTGACTTCATTTCTTATCCTAGAATTTTTTTAGATTATGTCCCGCTTAACTAACTAAGCATCCTAGTTTTAGAAATTCTTATTGCTTAATCAGTGTGCCTAAGTGCACCTTCTGGACACTCACTTGCTTTTAAAACCATTGTCCAATTTTATTTTTTCGGCAAATATGCAATACTCTCACAATAATTACATGTGGGTTTTTAGTTTCCAACTTAGTTAAACCGTCAATTGATAAAGAAGATGTGATTATTGCTTTTATCGGAAATAATTGAAAATTATTGTCGAAATTACCATTGATTTATTACTATTATATTTTATTTTGAATTACTAAATTGCTGTAAATTTGACGTTTAAGATGCATTTTGCAATTTTATCTCTTATTTTCTCCATTTTTTTCATTGGATTACGAATTGGTAATTTTATTTTACTGTTATCTTTCTTCTTTTTCTATTATGTTCTTGATTCTTCTTGTTCACATTCTATTTGGCTCGTGTATGCGTTTTTTTCTTGTGATTTGTGGTATATCATATATTTTCTGCATTAATTGCTTTTGCAGTGCATTGAAAAAGAAATATCAAGAGAAGATGTCAGATTTTCAGGTGATATTTTGTTATTAAATTTTCTTCTTGGAATCAATATTCAAAACTGTTTTTTTGTATAAACTTAAATGTAATTTTTTTAGTATATTGTGTTATTTTTTTAGACTTGAGACTAACGAAATACAGCTATGAGTGCAACTGTGGTCTGAAAATAACTCTTTCTCTCTCTTGAAGTTTATAGAAACATTTAATAAATTCATTTTTAAAATTCAGGGTAAAAATAAAAGAAATCACTCTCCTAGGCTCCTATAATTTTTTTTTAATTGGGAATGCAATTTTAAATTTCAACAATTTTTTTAATGTGTAATGTATTTCTTTGGACTCTAGTTATTCTACAACTTAGGTTAGGAAATATAAAGAATGAAAAATTAGTGTTTTTTTACTCTAATTAGAATTACTTCATGATAATATTATTCTAATTCTATCCCTGTATTGTTTTGTTCAAACTACAAAAATGTGTTCTTTTTGCTAATACTCCAGCAGTTCATTTTATGGTTTTCTATTCAATTTATTATTAATTTCACATCCGTAAGTCAATAATGGCAAATAATCAAATATATAAGCTATAGCTACAATTTTGAAATGCTCTTTCAAAGGTATTTTTAAATTTTAACGACAAGGGGACTTTATGCATTGTTTTGCAAATTTAAATTTGATGTATCTTTCATGTTTTATTCTTATGTAAATTTATTAAAATAATTATTGTTTTGATCGTTAATAATGTTTGCAAACACTATCAAACTTGAACTTTGTCTATTTTGTTTTACTTAGTCGTTGGAGTGCTGAGTTACATATTTGGATGTTTTGATTGTCTACACATGTTGAGACTTGAGATGACTGTAATTTTTTTTAGTCCATTAAAAAATCTTTCTATCAATAAAATCTTTGTCAAGATCCCACTCTGAATATTCAAAAAATAACAATAATATAATTATATCTAGGTCAAGGAAGTACATGATTCAGATCTGTACTTTGTTTAAATGATTTTTGATGTCTGTAAATAGAATTAGATAAAATATTATGTTGCAATTTATTTTTAATGTTGGATAGTTCGTTAGTTCCTTATTTTCTTTCATGGTTCTGAAGTATAATTTTCCTTCAGACTCTGAGAAATACAATTCATGAAGATCATAGAGAGCTGGTTGAGAGAAGGGTTTTCACAGGTTAGCACAGACACAGACTGCTTAAAATCAATGTTTTTTATATGTTGCTTGTCAGTGAACATTGGATGTGTTTACTGCTGGATATACATTTTCATTTTTTCCTATTTTTGTGTTCAGTAACGGGTGATCGTGCCGACGAAGAGGTTAGCTGAAGCTCTGATGATTTCATGATATTTATTTATTTTGCTGCTTTATGTTTTTTTACTTGAATATTTGGAATAAACTATTGCAGACAATTGATAATTTGATAGAGACTGGGCAGAGTGAGCAGATATTTCAGAAAGCAATTCAGGAGCAAGGACGTGGCCAGGTATCCATATGCATGTTTTATATGTAATTACTTATCCTCATCTAATGATTTGTGTAACCATTAAGTAGCCTGTCAACCATTTAATATATTCTTCCAAAGTTGTGAAATATTGTATTTCTATTGGTTCAGGTGTTGGACACCCTTGCTGAAATACAAGAGCGTCATGATATAGTTCGAGAGATAGAAAGGAAACTTCTTGAGTTACAACAGGTAGTTTTGTAGAAATGTACTTTGTTGTGTGTCAAACCCAAATCAAATTATGAAATGAAACTTCTTGAGTCACAACTGGTAATTTTTTAGAATTTAACTTTGTGGTAAAACCCAATTGAGTTGGTCAGTTTCTACTTTCTATTGACGATTAATTATAGAGCTAAATATCCTAAGATTGATTGATTACATAAGAGAGTGGTTCTAGAAATAAGAAACAGGTAGTTCTGTAATAATATATTTCCATCCCATTTGTTAATTTGCGATGCAGGTTTTTCTGGATATGTCGGTATTGGTGGAGACACAAGGCGATTTGTTGGACAATATTGAATCTCATGTATGATCAATTCATTATGTTTTTTTTTCTCCGTGTATACGTTTGCTCAATAATCAATATTATACGTCATTTCCACACAGGTATCCAATGCTGTTGATCACGTGCAGTCTGGTACAACTGCTTTGCAGAAGGCAAAGAAGCTGCAAAAAAACACACGTAAATGGACGTGCATAGCCATCATTATCCTTCTCATAATTGTCGCTGTAATTGTCCTTGGTGTGCTCAAACCATGGGAAAAAAAGTAAGAATGGTGTTTGCAAGTTGAAACCATCTTAGAGTTTCAGGATGTAGATGCTATATATATACATATTGTTGCTGGGTGATGCTGAAAATGATCCATTCTCTACCAATCTTTCGTGGTTTTTACTGCCACTCTCAACTCGTCAATTGTTGAAATATTCATTTCTGAATCACTTATTATTATACTTACTACCCATTCATCATTATTTTGATGACTGTGTGATTCTTTTTTTATATAAATAAAGTGGATGGACTTCGAAGTTGATGAGCAGGGTAAGTAACAATGTTAGATATGATTATTCACTGTAATGGTAAGCAGTATTTCCATGTTTTAACTGTTCTTTGATAAGTGAAGTATAATAAACATTAAACCAATGTAATATTGTAATTACACAATAACCCTTGAAATGCACAGTGGAGTAGATTGTAAGCATCATTATTTAGTCCTTTTAAAATAGCCTATATTTCAATCTTTCGAATAAATTGACGTGAAACTTACGAAACTAACTGCAAGTTTTTTTACGTGAAGAGGGAGGGTATTTTCGTCATTTAATTTCCACATCGAAATATTTAATTAAAGCTCCTCAGTGGAGGAGAAAACGGAGGGAGGGTAAGAGGAAGCCGGAAGGAGAAGAGATGAGGTCCAACATCGTCTCGGAGGTGCGTGCACATGATCTACTTCTCTATTTCTGAGATCTTCTTTTTCGACTCGGATTACTTCGAAACTTCAGATTTTAGTCTTTCTCCTCTTGCTTGAGAAGACCGTATTTATTTTTCAATCGTCATTTTAGGGTTCCGATAAAAATATTTAATCTCCTCTTGTTTTTGTGAATTTAAATTTTTAAAATTATGGATTTTCTTTGGGGTGTTTCGGGCGGAATGTTGGATCTTGTGACCCGGGTTTTTGTATTTTTTATGACGTGTTTGCTAAATTTATCATTTCTACTTTTCATTTAAGGCAAGTTTGTCTACGAGGTTCAATCAGTGGTGGTCTGGCATCACATTTGTTACTTCTGGAGTGATCATTGTATGTTCAGTCATTTATTTGGTGTGCTTGTTGTCCGGTTACGACTCCTTCCATGAAATATGCTTCTTACCATCGGAGGTCATTTCACATTTCCAAGGTAGGATCAGTAATTCAGTATGCTGAACTAATTTCGCAATAATATTAATACCATCGCTTTCTCTTTCTTGATTTCATGTTCATTTCTGGGTACCACAACCAAATAACCAACATATCTTCATGACTTTATTTCTTGATTTCTTCTTCTGGTTGCAGTTTACAGGATTTTTACAGCAATTCTCTTTCATGGATCACTTCTTCACCTTTTCTTTAATATGCTGGCCCTTGTACCGTTGGGTGCAGAATTAGAGAGAATAATGGGGTCTGTTAGACTTCTCTATTTGATTATTTTACTGGCTACAACAAATGCTATTCTTCACATCTTGATCGCATTAATAGTATCTCACAACCCTATACACCCTTTCCCTTATTTCATGAATGAGTGTGCCATCGGATTCTCTGGTGTCCTTTTTTCTATGATTGTCATAGAAACCAGTTTAAGTGGAGTACAGTCGCGAAGGTGCGTTGTTGCTTGACTATTCTAGTGATATTTTTTTCTGCATGGGCAAATATGATATATCCTTGGATTTTGAATTCACCTCAATTTACTAGGAAAAGTATGTTTCTATTTGATTGATTGAGCTGTTGTATCTGATGTTTTGTAATTTTCTTCTGCAGTATGTTTGGACTCTTCAACATACCAGCTAAATTGTATTAACTTCTATACTCATGGTGAATTTTTTCCTATTTGTTAACATCTTTATCTTTCAGTCCTTCATTGATGGCCCATTCTGTTCTTTGCAGATATGCATGGGCATTGTTGATAGCTATTCAACTTTTGGCAACTAATGTTTCCCTTCTTGGACACTTATGTGGCATTCTATCTGGGTTTGCATGTTTGTTTCTTCTTGGCTTTATCTTGAATTTGAGTCTAACAAGTCAAGCAGTAAAATTACCCTTTGTATTTTGTTGTCAGATACATATGGATTATTTAGCTACCTCTTGCCAGGACAATCTTTCTATTCTTCCATTGAGAGCTTTCCGATTCTTGTAAGTTCCCTTTCTAGGATATATATCAATTATCAAATGCATGTTAATTTCTTTTGTAAGATTTTTTTTAACCAGTCTTATGATTTTGTGCAATTTTAGATTCTGATAATGTTTACACACATCATAGCTTTCAGTATATTTCTTCTGTAACATGTCAAAAACATGATTTCATGCGTATGGGCTTATTTGTAGTAGTCTTGATATTGTCTCTTAACAGTCAGCTTGTCTAAGGCGTCCTGGATTTATATTGTGCACCGGAGGAACTCCATATGGTTCAATTCCAACATATTCAAACACAAACACATCTTCCAGGTACTTATTAATTTTTTTTGTAAAAATATCTTTAATTATGATACCGAATCATAAATAGTGTTTATATAATAAGTTACTTTTCAATATTTAATATGCAGTGGCTTGTTTTCTCAAAATCTTTGGAGAAATATTTCTTCATTTATGCCGCAAAGGGGGACAACAGCTGATCAGGTATTAACAATTTAACATTGAATTTTTAATGGGTACTTTTTTTTACTATCCTTTGTGATTTAAACCCATCATCGTATATTTTTTTCCAAACTGCGTCAAAACTCTTAAAACAATTTTACTGTCAGATTTTTGTTTTCTCCATGATTATTGCTCTCTAGACTCTAATAGTATATTGGTTCACCATGGGGCATACTGCATGAATTAGACACGAATGCATGATAGAATAAATGTGGTATTGGAGATCATATTGACGGAGTATTTGAATATAGTATAATACCATTATATGAGGAAACATTAAGATGTTGTTCCTAGCAAGTCCTGTTGAATTTGATATTAACCTAATCAACTTATGAATCAATCGGTCATGTAGTAAGAGTGTGTTATTAATCCATGTTGTGGTCTTCTTAATATTATTTGCAGGGGAATGGGTATTGTTTTTTATTTGTTTGCAGGGCTAATTAATTATTTAATCATTAGCATATTTCTGTGTTTTGTTGGCACACCCTATACTTTGTACTTTCACTACTTTGTAATTAGTGAGCATGTTAAATTGTTAATGATTATTTTTCTGTCTTTTTTAGTTATCAATGAAAATTATCATAAATAATCCGATTGGGACTGTTATGTTATAGACTTTTTCTAGTTTCTGTCAAAGCTAGGAGATGAAAGGATGTTAGTGGTTCATGGGTTTTTTTACACGCATTCAGCTATTTCTATTTTTAAATGTATTTCACTAACTTTTCCATTTACTTTTAGTTATACATTTATACTATATATTTCCCTTTAGTCTTGAACCTCTGACGTCACACATATTCTTATTTTAAAAATATATATATACATACTAGGTAGGACAAGATCTTCGGTTCCCTGGAAGGGGAAGAACACTTAGCTCTAACCAAAGCCAATCAACTCCTGACGTCGATTCTGATTCAAACCTTGAAGTCGGTCTCTTGGAAAATGGCTTAACAGAGCCTCACTTAACAACACCGGCAATAATTTCTGACACAAGGTATGTAAATTTTCATATTCAGCTTTTAACTGGTAAATCTCTATCAAGTCATTATCAAATTGTTTTGCTTCAAGTTTTTTTTTATCAAATTATTTATTATTCTCCAAATTCCGTTTCCTTTAGGCAGTGAACTATTCGAGTCTCTGGACAGTAGAATTGTGTCAAATTCGACGATCATATTGAATTTAAAAAAAATATTTCCATTAGTCTCTTTACTCATGATCTTACCAACCTCAAAAGAATTAAATTTTAGAGATGTTTGTCTAAGTTTTGAGGAAGGTGATTTTGGTTGTGCAGAAATCCCATGTGATGGGGTCTGTGCATGGTAGCATATGTGTTATAATAATATAAAAGTTAATGTATTTTAAAACAAAAGAAAGTAATATTTTACATTAAATCTAAAAAATGGAAGGTTGAGAATGGACGTTTTCATTGAATCTAACAAGGCAAGATTTCTTAGTCTGGTCCTTATATAATATAATATCTTTTGAAAGAACTGAAGGATGAATGCCGGTAATGGACGGAACAAACTTGCATGAGTGGCTGGCTGAGAGCACTGAAGAAGTGAAAAAACATGCTTATGCACGCTAGAGGAAAAGTTATAAGAAGAGAGCTAAAATTCTGATTTCTGCACATTGTCTTTTTGATTAGGAAGTGAAGACAAACAAGAACATACACAAGAACTCTAAAACCACCATTTTAATGGAGTGGAAGAGGTTAGTTAGTTTGACTATTAACCTGGTCAGCAAGAAAAATCACTCAATTAAAATCAAAGCACTTAAATATGTGAGAAAAAACTGGCTCACATCGGTAATTATGAAATTTATTCAAACTTATGTCTATAAAGATATGTCAGTTTTTATCACATAAGTACTTAACTACTTATGCTTTAATGAGAGCTTACCAAAGATCATATATATTCTAACATTAGTATTAGAGTGGGTCTTCTTTGGCTTTGATGTTCCATTGCGATTGCGTGGGCAGAAATTTACGTCATTAGGACTATATTTGATGAATGCGGGTACTCTTACCTATTTGGGTCTTCTCTAGCTCTGAGCCTCTGACATTCCATAGTAATTACGTAGGCAGCGATTTACCCATGTGTTAGACTAAGAAAACACATTCCCTACATTTTAAAGAGAACTGACCAAATATCACATATTCTGACAAAATATTTATCTAGTGAATCAATCAATCTATGTATAAATTTCCATTTTGGGACTGTATGTCTGTATTTCAACATAAAGTAATTTTTTTTAAACATATGCATACCTTGTGACGTTTTGCTATTTCTGGTGTATACCGATTTTACAGTTTTAAATACTATTCTTTTGTGTTACTTTGTGTTTACAGGAATATATCTGTCGGTGTTCCACTAGTACCCACACAGAGTCAGGTTTTAATCATTCCATTGCATTAGGAATTGTCTTGTTTGACTAAATCTCCGAGGTTTGATTGTTTTTTTGCTGATCTTATTGGTAGGAGTTGGATAGTTTTGATGAAGAGCTTAGGAAACTTGTATCGATGGGTTTTGAAAAGGTAGCCTTTTTAGTTTTTACAAAGGTCATGTAGCTAGGCTTATTTTTTATTTGTGTGGTGTTCTTCGAAACGTGATTGCACTAGTCATGATAAACACTTACGTTACAAAATAGTAAAAATAAATAAAATTTTAAAGCTAACCATAAAATATAAAATGATCATTGTGTGAAGTTGGGATGACGATGAACTCAACCACCCAAGGGCTTAGGGTGAGTGGTGATTGAATGACAATAAACCTCTAACATAGCTGATGACTATTTTTGTCAAAATCTCTTAAAAAATCATGTGTAACTAAGATGCAACCATTAATTATTATAAATGTGTAGTTATGTACTTGATACATGCTCAGAATAAAATTGATTATATATATTAGAATTAGTTTCCGATGATAGCTTTTGTTAAATAATGTGTTTTCTCTGTGTACTACTTGCTTTAACACACAGATGCAAGCAGAAGTAGCTCTGTCTGCTGCTGACGGAGATCCTATTATTGCCATAGAGATCCTAATGAGTCAACAACGGACATGTATTTTAATTCATAAATTTAGTCACCCAGTGTATTTGAAATTGATTTTTAACTATTTAAAGCTTAAATTCTCATTTAGCTTTAATTTGTTGGTTGCAGGAAAGTCGTAAGTAAAAAGCAGTGAGAAAGAATCACAACAGGTAAAGCGTTTCTTTGTGATTTTGACAGTCACGAATCACGATCAATTGAGATGTTTGTTTTCTGCTTGTAAGTAAAAAGAATGACCAAATCTTCAATGGTTGTCAATCTACCAGTGTAGATTATACATGTTTGTTTTAAGAAGATACATACACCCTTGTTACCAAAAGCAAATCCTTTTTTTATGGTAGCATTAATGACAGCTCGTATTATATAATATAATGATATACATGTACAACTTTCCAAATTGCACTTTGAGCTTAAATGTTTTATTTTATTGATCACACACTGACACAACATACACAATTACACAGACGTTCAGTTCAACTCCGTTGCTCTTGTTCTTTCCTTGGCCTGACAATCAGGACAGGGCAGTTAGCATGGTGAGCACAGTAATCACTTACGCTACCTAATAAAGCCCTGCATATCAACCACAGCACTAAAACTTGAGCTAAAAAAAATTAAAGAAGGAATTGAAAATATCTTGATCGTTAATGGAACCAGCTAGATCCATAAAATTTTGTTGATTAGTTCTGAATCAATTTATATATTACGCAATACGCACCTTTTGATCATCCCTTGCCCCCTGCTTCCAAGAACGACAAGATCTATGTTCATTTGATCAATGGTCTGACAGATGATTTCTTTGGGATCACCATCTATTATCACGGTATGTGACTCAATCTACATATATAATTTCTGACTTCACATCGTACCCTGTATGTTATCAAAATAACTATATAACTTACACGTTTGTTTCTACAAATTTCCTTGACACGAATAAGCAACTCTTCGGAGTCTTGTTGCTGCGCTTTCTTGACGGAGTCGATGACAACAGCAGAAGCATACACAGCTGTAATAACAAAAAAAAAACATGCATGAGTTGAAATTTCCAAACAAGCACGATCCGTGAAGGCAATTATACGCAATACCTGGACCGATGGGATATGCATACAGTTCAAGTGGTTTTTGGACATGGAGGACAACGAGGCTATCGATCTCGTTAGCGCTAACCAGATGATGGTCGATCGTCCACATCAAGGCATGCATGCTCTCTTCACTCTCATCAACTGCCACCAGAATCTTCATTTTCTCAGTTATCTCCGTCTTCACTCATTCCACTATTATATACCCCTCTCATTCTTTACACAACATATATAAGGCGGTGCAAAACTGCAAATGCAATCCACGAATGAAGCCTTGGACAAAGACCAACCATTAAAAGAAAATTTGAGCCAAATCTTCAGACTACATAATAACATTGTCTCGAGAACTCAAGATATATACACAAAAAAATTAGCTCAACTGATCATGCTAAATATTAATGTTGTTCGTGATTTATGATTTTAGGTACATAATTTTTATCATGATATAACCGATGATATATTATATGATTCTGAAATATCAAAAGAAGTACCAATTTCGGTTGTGAAGCTTCTAGAAAATCTTAGGTTTTAAATTCACGTTCAAAGGCCTTAAGTCAACTATGAATTTATGTGTCAAGGACTCAAGATTGGGGAAATTCTGGCCCACAGTCACATGGCCCGTTGGTTCGAAATCAGCCCTCCTATACTATACATAAGACTATAAGAGTATTAAATGCATTACCTGTTTGACATCCATTGCCAAAAGGCCAAAGCCCATATCTTGTCAACCTAGGCGTAGGTCCAAAACCCTAATAAACGATCCAACCGATAAACCCTAGTTTCATCGCTGTCGTCTTGGTCAGAAAAAATGGTGAAATCGTACCTTAGGTACGAATCGGGATTATCCTTCGGTGTAATTGCTTCTAACGATTGCAATATAAGCTTTGACAATACCGGAACACTTCTCTTATCTCCGGCACTTGAGTCCCTAGGTCTCTGGAACCTGCGCCAAGGAGTATGCACCAAGTTCCTCTCTCCGACCTCGGATCCATCCATTCCGTCCTCCTCTCGTCGCGTCTCTTCTCCTCTCATAACCTCTATATCGGCCTCTCCAGCGGATTCATCTGCTGCGACGGGATACGCCGATGGGAGTATTAGAATTTGGGATTGTAGTCGAGGTGCTTGTGTATGCACGCTTAAAACACACAAAGGAGCTGTTACTTGTCTCCGATACAACAAGAATGGTTCTTCATTGGCTTCCGGGAGCAACGATAAAGATATTATCGTGTGGGACGTAGTTGGGGAGATCAGAATTTTCTGTCTCCATGGTCATACAGATCAGGTCATTCTTTTAACTCTAAATACTCTAAATGTGAAGCCCCATTTATCAATCCACTTTTTCCCTATCATTGTTAATAAGCTCAAAATTTGAAGGTATTTGTGTGTGATTCATTCAAGTTTGTATGAACATTTATTCATCATCAGGTTACAGATGTTGTGTTCTTGGAATCTGCTAATAAACTCGTGAGTTGCTCAAAAGACAAATACATGAAAGTTTGGGATCTCCACACGGGGAATTGTGTACAGACAATTGGTGGACATTACACTGAGATCTGGTCACTTGATATCGATGTAGAAGAAAGACATTTGGTCACTGGTTCTTCGGATCCGGAACTCCGGTTTTATCAGGTTGGCGACGATCATGATGGTGATGATGTTGCTAATGGGGAATCTGTGAAAAGAGGAGGAAAACGAGATGTTTTGAAGTTTTTTGGAGATATCAAACGGCAATGCAAGGAGAGAACAGCCACTGTCAGATTCAACCATTTTGGGAATCTTTTTGCATGTCAGGCTGCAGGTAAGAAAGTTGAAATTTTTACTGTTCTGGACAAAGCCGAGTCAAAAAGAAAAGCTAAGAGAAGAATCCATCGCAAAGAGAAGAAGTTGGCAAGGGAATTATCTGAAACCAAGACAAATGAAAACGATGATAAAAAATCACAAGAAGATGTTGCCTCCCAGCCAATAATTACAGTTTCTGATATTTTTAAACCTCTTCATGTTTTAAGAGCTAGCACAAAAATATGTTCCATAAGTTTTTCTTCAAGCACTCATCGTAATGCTGCGACCATTGCGACTATGGCATTATCGCTGAACAATAATACTTTGGAATCTTATTCAATTCAAACTAGTACAGTCAGCAAGACTCATGCTATTGAGCTACCAGGACACCGTTCCGATATTCGAAGTCTTGTTCTCAGTTCTGATGACACCATGTTGATGTCTACCAGTCACAATGCAGTTAAATTTTGGAATCCAGGAACAGGATCTTGTCTGCGTACGGTTGAGTCCAAATATGGGTTGTGTTGCTCTTTTGTGCCTGGAAACCAATTTGCACTTATTGGTACAAAGAGTGGGGCTTTGGAAATCGTTGATGTTGGAAGTGGCAACTGTGTAGAAGTAATAGAAGCTCATAGTGATTCTATTCGATCCATTACCTCTATTCCAGATGGAAGTGGGTTTATTACCGGTTCAGCTGATAATGATGTCAAATTCTGGGAATATCAGATCGAACAAAAATCTAATAATGTGAGTCTTTACTTTTCCCTATCTTATGGTTTATGTTATTATTATTTATTTTATAGTGCTTCTTTTAATTCAGTTTCCTTTTGTAGGATTCACAGAAGATGCAAATCACAAATGTGAGAACTTTGAAGATGGCCGAGGATGTTTTGGTTGTCCGTGTTAGTCCAGATGCTAAGTACATTGCTGTTGCGATTTTAGACAGCTCTGTCAGGGTTAGTTTGTTTGATTTTTTCACTAAATTGAAGAAAATACCATAGTTCAAAAAAGCGAAAAGCGCTTCCACTTTTCAGGAAGAGCTTTTTCGCTTTAGGAGTTTTAAGCGTGTTTTAAGAGGGATAAGAGTTTTTAATTTAAATTAGAATAGAGGGGTAGAATAGGAAAAAAAGTATATTAGGTGAAAATATTATTAAATAATAGGTGTAATTGAGTGATCGGGTGGCTCTTTACCCGAACCCGCTCGATTACCCGCTCTGGAAATGTGCTGGAAAAAGCGCTCCTCCAAGAGAGCTTTAGCGCGCTTAAAATGGCGTTTTTAAAACTATGGAAAATACACACACTATTGTCTCATATTCTCATTATTATGGAATAAACTGTTGATTAGGCAATTCATTAAAAAGTCAGATCTTTTAAATTTCATTATTTGTTGACTTCCTTTGTTTGATACAAGAGATTAGGGATTTAATTCCCATTAGCAACAAAGCAGCAAATATTTACCATGCATCTAATTAATTAACTGATATATTCTTTCTTATAGGTATTTTTTATGGACTCCCTAAAGTTCTGCCTTTCCTTATATGGGCATAAGTTGCCTGTTCTTTGTATGGATATCTCGTCAGATGGTGATCTTATCATCACTGGTTCCGCTGACAAAAATCTGAGGATATGGGGCTTAGATTTTGGCGATTGTCACAAATCTATTTTTGCTCATGATGACAGGTTGCTCCCTCACTCTTATTATGAAATATGTTGAGTATTATCTATCATGATTAAATTTTGATGTCTTATATTAAGATGGTGTCGACATGCAGTGTTATGGATGTGCAGTTTGTTCGGAATACTCATTATGTTTTTAGTGTGGGGAAAGATTGTCAAATTAAATATTGGGATGCAGATAAATTTGAGTTACTGTTAACTTTGGATGGACATCATAAGGAAATTTGGTGCATGACGATTAGCCATCGTGGTGATTTTATAATCACAGGAGCACATGATCGATCAATCCGACGTTGGGATCGCACAGACGAGCCCTTTTTTATTGAGGTGTGTTTTCTGTTTTGTGATCAAATCATTGTTTTTCACTTTTGTCTAATATTTATGCTTTTACCAATCAATTCCTTGAAATGCTTAAACATTCTAATATTTTTTAGGAAGAGAAGGAAAAAAGGCTTGAGGAGATGCTTGAGTCAGGCAGGGAGAACTTGAGTGGTCACAGTTTTATGTCAAAGGATAACCTTCCCGAGGAAGGGATGGTGGGATTGGTAGGGAAAATGACAAAAGAAACACTTACAGCTGCTGATTTGATTATTGATTCTCTAGATATGGCTGAGGAAGAACTTAAACGCATGGATCAGTACAAGGTATTTTGGCTGTTTGACCTATTTATATTTTTGTAGTTTCGACATTTGATACTCTATTATTTAGATTTATTGTGAAAAAAATATTTTATTTGGATTTTTTAGGCCTGGGCACACTGTTGCTTTTTTTCTGAAATAAAATGGGTTTTCACTTTTCAAGACAAAGTAATTCAACAGCTTCTTGTTATCTTCTCTATATGTGATAGTGCTAGACACTTTATTGTATCAATAGCTTTTTGTGATATAATTTTAGTTCTTAAAGCATTTTTTAATTAGGGATTTTCTTGGGAATTCAATGTAATACGACTTTTTGGAAAGATTCTCAATTGTAGATATACTCATATTCATATACCATTGCTTTAAAATTAAATGTTGAATTGATGTTTTAAGATTTTTTTGTCTGTAAAATTTATGTCTCAGGTAATTTATGTCCGATTTTTATATGTGCTTCTGTAAAATTATTAAGAATAATATTTGTTTTCAGGAGGATGGGAAAAGTGAAATTGATCGTAACTTCAAACCAAATGTCATGATGTGTGGCCGTTCACCATCAGAGCACGTTCTCCATGCAATTTCTTCTGTTCATCCCAATGATATTGAGTATACTTTGACGGTATGTGATGTACTTTCTCTCCATATCATATAGATTTTTCAAGTTTTATTAAATATTCAAATCTTTTTCTAGTCTTTTCATTGATAAAATAAATTAATACACGAGTCTTTGTTAATTTCGTAAAACCTTATTCTTGCTTAATGTTTTGATATCGTTTTTGTTTCATTAATAGATAATCACAGAAAATATTTTGAATAGGTAAATGAAATAAAATATTAATACAATTCGTTAGAATATAATTTGATATTTCAAAAGAATATTTTTCTTATTAATGCATCTAGCTCAAAGCTGAACACTATTAAGTAAAGATTAAGAAAGATTCTATCTTTTAAGGACATTATTACATTACTACATCAAGATTTATAATATTTTCTAAAGTGTGACTTGTTTATCACTTATCAGTGATGCTGCTGGTATTTAGGGATTGATAGTCTAATATAGTTTTTTTTGTGTTAGTGATCTATTATGCTTTTCTTGTTTTGATCGATTTGGATGGGGGAATGACAAGGCTTCTCTTTCCTTCACTACTACTAGGAATACTCTTCCATCTCAATTTATCCGTCTTATTTAATGCATCACACGAGGAAGCAATTGCAATTACAATGTGTCTTTTGTTTAGATTTTTTTGTCCTTTTCATTCTTTTTACCTATTGTTTTGGAGTCGTGAATTATTAAACTGCAACTGTATACAATATTTAATTCTTCACACAAAATTTAAAATATTCTTATATTCTGTTTTTGCAGTCTTTAACATTTTCAGATGCATTGAAGTTGTTTACTTATTTAAAAGAATGGGGTTTGAATCCCCTCAAGGTATGGATTTTATTAACCTATTAAAGTTATAGAAAGACATTTTTATTTAAAACATTCAATTTCTCATGAAAATTAGAAAAGATTTGTATCATTCTTTTAATCTTTTGGGAGAAATATTAACAATTTCGCACAATAATTATCAATGCTTTCTGTCATGTGTAAAGTGCATTATTTGGTGACATCGTTCGTGTGAAACCATTGTTTAGTTATCATGATGTAGGTGGATATTTCTTACCCATTCATTCAATGCGTAAGATGTGAGGAAAACGTGTGGAACCATTAGTCAAAGGTAGAAGGAAACTGAAGAAAACTAATCCGATTAACAAATTAATGATAGTAAATATGGTTAATCAATCAACCTAATTTAATAAACAGTTATTAATAATTGTCACTGTAGTTTGTTCTCTTTTATCTTTATTGTGTGTTTGGCTATATCTGTAATAATACATTAATACCTTTTAATGGTTTTTGTCATAATCACTTGTAGGTTGAGTTGGTCGGTACAATTTCTGGAGTGCTCCTGCAGATTCATTATAATCAACTGATTTCTACACCTGCAGCAGGACCTATTCTAATGGTACTCCGGGATATTCTAAAAACAAGTCTTAAGGTATTTTAAGTATGTGATTCGTTTATTCGTCATTCTATATCAATATTTGATCTCTGACATAATACCTATTTTTTCACAGGAGGCCAAAAACATTCGGGGTATTGGTCTTGCTGCAGCAAATCATACATTGGTTAGTATTTATAAAATCTTTTTTTGATAATTATCTTGTTATTTAGAAGTCATTAGTCAATTAATCACTGGTTTGTGCTCATATTTACAGGAAATGGCATCATTAAGAAGTGATGCTCCATTTCATTATGCCAAAGCAAAGTTATTAGAAATCCGGTCAAAGCAGGCGAAACGACAACAGGACAACGATGAAGTTAGGGAGAAGAAAAGAAAGAAGATATCAAAGGAGACACCATCTCATGATAAAATTTAATAATTACCTCTTTGTTACATAAATTTTGACTTCTCTTTAGGCTTTAGGTATAATTTATTTATTGGACTGGGATCATGTGCACTGATCTCAGTCTTTCAATTTGAAAACAATGATATTTAGATTTTATATAAATTTATCAACGTAGGTAAATGACAGGATGAATGAGTCGCGTTGGGTTCACGATTAAATCATTTAATATTAAATAGTACACATATTTAATAAATGAGGTTTTTATGAATTTATGATTAAAGTTTTTATTAGTTTACTAAATAAAATCTCTTTAAATAATGCATTGTGTTTTTCTTTAATAGTTAAGAAGTAGAGGGTGCAATATGGAATTAACTCAAAGGAAACGCCACATGTATTATCACGTTCCCTCTCTCTCGTCCACAAATGGCGCCTCTTTCTTCTTATTCTCCCTCTCTGCTTTCTCAACCTCGATCCTTCTTCACTCGAAGATCACTTCTCCATCCAAATCGGTCGCAAAAGCGCAACTATCGAATACTGTCACCACTCTTTGGGCTATCCATAAACACGAACCACCGTCCCACGTTCTTCCCTCGTGTGTCCTTGTTCGATGGCGGAGGTGGAGACATGGACACACAGACTGTCATTGTCGCCGCTTCCGTTTTCACCGCCGTATCCTTCTCTCTTTTCCTGGGTCTAAAGGTGATTTCTTTTTTAGTCTTTTCCACTTAAATTTAAAATCGATATATATAGTGGGATTGTTTTGGTTCTGGATTTGAATTTTGAAAAGGCTTTTTCCGTGATGTTTTTTACAGGGGGATCCCGTTCCTTGCCAGAGATGCGCTGGAAATGGTTAGTTTGTCAGTAATCCACCATTCATAGATCTCTCTCTCTTTTTTCTTGATTAAATTGCTGAATTATCGCTGTACTGTCTCGTCAATTGATTTAGTGAAAGGTTTTATCTGGATACATAGATGATGATTTAAAAATTACGGAGTTTGTGTTAATTAGAGTTTAGGTTAATATTCTTCTTCATCTTGATTTTGATTTTCGACATATAAATGTTTAGACGGTATCATGAATAATTGTAATTAGATTTCCATGTTTGATTTTAAATTTGTTGCATAGTTGAAATGAAATTCCCATCCTAACTTTAATGATAATCATGACTGAACAATGCTTGTTTCTTCTCCTGCACTGCACAGGTGGTACAAAATGTGTGTTTTGCAATGATGGTAAAATGACTCAAGATACCGGCACCGTCGATTGCCGTGTTTGTAAAGGTGCAGGTATTGGATTTCTACCATGTTTACGTTTTTAATTCATAGTAACACTGGAAGTTGTGACGGCTAACGACTGATGGTCCAAATTTCTGTTCTTCTTCCCTCCAGGGATGGTTTTTTGTAAAAAATGTGGAGGGTCGGGTTACTCCAGAAGATTATGACCACACAATGTACATACATGAATGGTATCTCGGTTTTGAATTTTGAGTGTCAATACCATTCGCTGAATATCACCTTAAAATTTACAAATATGAGATTCTCTAAAAGTAAAAGCAGAAGAATCAAATATGAGAACATTCGGTCTGTATATAAAATGAATCTCGAGGAGAATCGGTGTCAGAAAGGATATCTAGGTTGCACACTAAACATATTCTCCATTTTCTTATTACGTGAGTTCTACTGAGATGTGATTTGCTTAGATATTTCATTCATTCTCCACTACATATGATTTTGCATTCATCGTATAGAAATGTGTCTTCTGCATGATGTGCATAATGCATTGTCCTTTAAAATGATGTGCTGATGTTAATTAATTAGTTACACTCTTTTAAAATCATTCTCTGAGAATCGATTTCACTAATCAACACCACACATTATTATAATGGAATCTCACAAAATTTGGCTTTTTTGTTATTTGCAACTTGCAAGAATGCAAGTGTTAGAAAATAGTTTAATATAGTTGCCTCTTGATTCTTAAAAAGTAAAAAAGAGAACGTAGAAATATAAAATTAAGAATTGAATTTGTCACCCGTGCATATTCTTACGTAATTTAATCAACATGATAATATCTTTGATGTTTTGATTCCTTTATTTTCTTTTATAAAAAGGGTCTTGCATAAAAAACGAACAAGATATGTAGCCATGTAGGTCTACAGAATCTTATCGGAAACCATTTTCGTATCGAAAAATAATTTAATGCAACTTGATATAATTTTGTCATAAATAAAAAAAAATTATGCGTCTGCCGGGAGTCGAACCCGGGTCTATTGCTTGGAAGGCAATTATCCTAACCGTTGGACTACAGACGCTGATATTTATTTTTAAATAATATATCAATATATTTTATAAATTACCCATAAAACAACAGATATGTTCACTGACCAGTGGATAACAACAAATTATGGCCTATTTCCTCTGCCGTTACCTCTCATCTTCCAACATCGTCGCCATCGCAGGGGCTTGTGCTATCGCCATCGATGAACTGCAATCCCATCCTTCATACTGCGACTCTGGAATCGACCCAAGGTGATCACCCTGCATACCTTTATGTCCTTTTCAGCTTTCCGTGTATTTTACGTACATACGTCTTGTGATTTTGTAGGATCCGGCAGGAAAAAAATGCGGATATGCTCGAAACACACAGGATGTTTCCGGAAGGATTTTTAGACGAATTACGATTTTCATGTAAGGTGTGAAGATCAGGAAATCCACTGTTTATTTCTCTCCTACTTTTTTTCGGCCTTTTTCGTATGGATTCATCGTGTAAATTTTGGTCACAGTGTATGTTTTCGGTGGATTACGATGAGAGACATTTTCACGGGAAGCCACAGAACAGCTTTCATACGGCGGTAAACATTCCTGATGTTGTATTTTACCCAGAGTAAGTTGTACATGATGTTTTGCCAAAGGAATTTGAACTCATAGACATGGGCGCATGGCCCCACACAGTAGTTTTTATTTATAAACAACTTATTTGCATATGAAATATTATTTTTATTTGCCGGTTTATTAAATCCCCAAGTATTTGGATGTCATTGACTCATTAAACCAAGTCTAAAAATCAAAAGCCTGATGACTGAACAGTTCGCTAGGAGGCAAAAGTAGACAATTTTGAATTAACTTTTCTGGTAACATTTCACTCTCCGCAAGAATACCATAAGGGTCCGAGGCACACTAGATCTAGATGCCAAAGGTATCTGGTTCAAGATTCCACCAAAGTTATATGTGCTTTTGTGGAAAATTAAGTGGTATTTCTCAAGGTTTTAAATGCGCAATTGCGCTGTGCACCAGCAGTCAGCACACTGCCGCTTAGGCGTGCCTCAGGCGCCAGTGGCATTTTGGTAATTATGTATAAATATTGTATATTACATATATTTTTAAAATCTAATATGTAAAATATACATATATTACAGGCTAGGATTAGGGGAGGTTTGGGGGGAGATTTGGGTAGCTCCTTGCGATTTTCTGTTCTGAAATCGTATGGGAGCCCTAAAAAAAACCTAAGTGAATTGGTTCTGTGTCAAGATCCGACCCGGATTAGATTAGAATCCCACTACTGGAGGCGTCTGAAAAAGCGCCTCCAGATTGCGCGCACATTTAAATCCAAGGTATTTCTTAACAATATTTGAGAAAATGCAATATTGAGAATACAGATAGTATATGCCTTCTTTGTGGAAAAGAGGAGACAATTGTGAAAAGAGGATACCTATATTTTAACTGTGAGTACACAAGACAAGACTTGCCATTTTCAACTATTGAGACAACTAACTCTGCCATATATGCATAAAAAAACTCTACCATATGGAGAATTCAGAATAAAATCACTCTAGACACCGCAGGAGGAAACATAAGAATAGGTGACATGATTAAGGCAATTGTGAAATTCACACAAAAGGCAAGGTGCTGGCTGGGGTACACATTGGGCGGTCCTGGTCTCACCATCCTGATTCATATGGAGTGAGAGAAACATGAGGCTCAAGTAGCGCACCATTGACTCGATACAACACCTTCCAAAAGCTCATCAAATACAGTTTAAGAAAAATGCATCAAATTCATGAGCTCTTAGTTACTTGATCACTAAGAATGCTAGCCATATAGGAGAAGGTCGATGGTGTAGGAAACTATCCTATCTGCCCCACGACATTTTATTTTCCTGTCCACTTGTAATTTCAGGCTACTACTCTTCATTATTTTAATGAGAATCTGATGCAGTTGATCTCCGATGAAGATCGAATAATGGATAGATCTTCTGAATCCACAGAAGATGATAAGAAAATACTGGAATCCACCAGTAGCACTATGGAATCCACCAGAAAATAGAAGGTAGAACAGAAAAGAGAGCAACAAAGAGAGGTCGATACCTGGATCAGAAATAGCCAAAATAATCTGCCAATCACTCTCTTCATTCCTCCATTTACAGTCCCCTTCCAGTTGGATAGGAGTTGGACTTCTATGTTGGACATGGGCTCTTGGCCCATGTAAGATGTGGTTACATCAGAATCTTTAATATTTGCAAAAAAAATTAAATTCATAGGAATCCAACCTCTTGAAACTAGAGACACTAGCCCATAATTATCCAATGTTTTGGATTTAACTATATAGGAGAATGACAATAAGTTGTTTCTCATTTCCCTAATCACTTATAATCCGAGATATGCCCCTTTAATGCATTAAACAATTCTATTCTGAACTGACTAAAAGTTTACTTCCTACCAATTTTAGAGCACATTTCACACTATATACACTAATTGAGTTTGTAGATTACTTAATTTAAATGCTCAATTTGAACCTAATTCTCCTTAATATCCTTGTGTTTTTGCAGAACACAAGAGGATGTTTCTAGAATTGTTTTTGCTTGTAACAAACACAAGGTCCATTTCTATTCATAACTTGGGTACTTTATTCGCTCACTCATTGTACTCATGTGATGATATTTCTTGCATGAAAATTGAAAAGTAGGTTCCTATTGTTCCATATGGAGGAGCTACTTCCATTGAAGGACATACCTTGGCTCCTCATGGTGGTGTATGCATTGACATGTCTAATATGAATGTAAGCATAATTATTTGATGGTATGCATAAAAAATAAAAATCACGAATTTTTTCTTTACATATTTTGGCTTCCCATAGGGCCATATCCCAACAAGATAATTTTTTGCTTTACATGTTATTTTAAAGTTTGTTTCTTATGTTTTTTCTTTTGAAATCATGCAAACTTTTATATTAATATAACAGAAACCATTATACACATCTATTGACAAATGACAATACACTGGTAGCACTCCTAGCCCCAATAAGTCAAGAAAGTACAATAGTACACCAGGGACATTTCCCTTGCGTTAGGAGGCTATCAATATTCAATATTTAAATAAGGGCCATTTCTCTAAGCCTTATATTGCCCATACCCAAAAACAGATTTGACATTATTTAATATTCGTTTAATTTGAATTTATTCTTCTTCTCTTTCCTATGTGCAAAATAAGTTTTTAGTTAAGTTATTGCCTAAGAGCCAATTATCGCATTGGGAAAGCTTTGCAGGCAATATGCATGCTGAAAACAACTTTGAAGAATTTTTTTTGCATAAGTAATCTTAGGTTTTTGGGTAAAAGGACTCTAAGATCAAATTGTTTAATACAGCTATTTTGTTTAATTGTTTCATAAAAGACTCTTTGAGGGTAGATATTCCCCAATTCCTTTTTTCTAGAAACATTTATCTCAAGTTCAGGGTTAAACAGTCCTGTTTCAGTAAAGGCACCTTCAATCAATGCATCACCTTCGCTCAATGTCCTTTCTCTTGGTGGCATATGCTTATCCTCGATTGTCAATACTCAATATTACTTATAGGAGATTGGTGAGGAGATTGAGGTATTTGGTGGCACTGGGAAAAGAGGGTAGTCTTACTCATCTGGAAATCTGAATTCTGTTAGTTCATAATTAGTGATGCAGGAAAAAATCTGGAGCCAAAGATAACTGGAGGAGTGTAGGACAGAACTAATCTTGCAGCACAAAAAATCATACCAAATGAATATCTTGAGAGGAGAAATGATAGGAAGTTGGATTGAGAATGGAGTATTGCTACTTTGGTCAGAAGGTTCCAGGATGTCTCACTGTCTTCTACTCTGAGATGTAGAGAAGGTGTTAATTTCATTGTTATATTCCTTGTCACAGTGTTTCTATTGTCGCCTGAAAACTTAAAAACTAGTTCCTTTATATGAGTAAAATAGACTAAATGCAAATTGGAAATGAGGGAGGACAAATGTTCGATCCCTCCCAAAATGTATTCCATTAGTTTATATACACTTGGGGGATTAAATTCAACAGGATCTACTATCAATTCTGTTACATCTTATCCAACAGGTTATTCTAGAAGTAATTAGCTAATTACAGAGATTAACTATATAGCTAATTATAAAGAAATAAAAGTAACTAGCTATTTACAATAATACCCATTTGATAACTTTAATACTTTATCTTTTTGTTCATAACTATGGTGAATCCATTAATATCCTTTGATGTGTATGAGCCATGATGGAGAACATCTGGTAAAGGAGGGGTGGCCCTTATTTTTAGCTCTTATATAAATATTTTTATCAAATATTCTTGCTTTTACTGTGTACAACAGCTTATCAAATACTTTATTGCAGAAAATCAAAGAACTACATGTTGAAGACATGGATGTGGTTGTTGAGCCTGGGATTGGTTGGATAGAACTCAATGAATATCTAAAACCTTTTGGTCTCTTCTTTCCTCTCGATCCTGGTTAGTGGATGAAGTGTGTGCACATTTATATTTTATGCCATCCTCTGCAAATTTCTATTTGATTGCATGGATATTCCTTGTAGTAGAACTCCTTTTGCAGATATCTGAATACTAATAATTTGATACTACAATCATTTTGACAGTTTTTATCATCATTTCGATTTCAGAGTTCTACCTTTTTCATATTCAAACTAAATCTTCTATTTTTCTTCATGCAGGACCTGGTGCTAGTGTAGGAGGAATGTGTGCTACTCGCTGTTCTGGATCTTTGTCTGTCCGGTATCCAAATTATATTTCTTTTCATCTTTGTTTTAGACATCTACTTGTTATTCTAAATTTATTTTATAAAATTTACATCATTTTTAAAAATAAAGTTTTGTGGTCTGGAATCATTGTTAGGTATGGAACTATGCGTGACAATGTCACCAGTCTTAAGGTTTGTGTAGATTAGAGTTATTGATCTTTCTATTTGTTACAACTAGTTCTTGATTTGTGTAAAAAAAAATCTGAGCAGGCTGTTCTAGGAAATGGAGAAGTTATCAAAACAGCTTCTAGGGCACGAAAGAGTGCTTCTGGGTAAGCTTTAATGAGTTTAGATATATTTCAGTTGTAAAAGAATAAAAAAATAACTAAAAAGAAATACCAACAGAATACTTAACAGAAAAAAGTTATGAATGTGGTAGAGGATTCAAAATTAGATCTCTCTTTAGAGTTCATTCAATATCCATCTATGAAAGACAAGGTCATGTCCGGTGTGGGTGCTTTGCCCATTCCTATTACATCACTGTCTTTATCATAGTTAAGGCTTTACATTCCTTGTATGACTTTTTTTTTTTTTTTTTGAAGCAATTAAATTTCATTAGAATAAGGCTAATGCCAAGTTTACAAAATAGAGAATAGGAATAAAATAGAAGTAAAAAAGAAATGAGCAAAATGCTCATTGACTCTCTCCCATTAGCTATGTAGTCTAGTTATTCATACTCTATTATATAGACCAATACAAATTGTGAATTACTTTGGTAGTGAAATTTATTGGAAATCTCTACCCACTTTTTTCCTTATTATTTTTTATTAATTTTAGATATGATCTGACTCGTTTAATGATTGGGAGCGAAGGAACATTGGGAATCATAACAGAAGTTACTTTACGTCTACAGAAAATTCCTCAACATTCAGTGGTATACCAAGCACTCTATTTTTACCTTTTGTTTTTAACTTTAACATTTTTTCTTTCTTGTCGGAATCAAACTCAGCCTACATAAAATGAAAATTGAAAGTATACTTCCAATTCTTTGCTTTTCTTAATATGGAAGATCGGTCTGGGATAATTGGATAACAATGAAAACTCATATTTCTTTAAAAAAATAATTTCAAAGTTTTATAGTTCTATTCCCTTAACATATTTCTTATTATTCAGGTTGCAATGTGTAGTTTCCCATCAATCAAAGATGCTGCTAATGTTGCCATTGCTACCATGCAGCACGGCATACAGGTATTTCGATAATGAAGAGCTCTGGTAAATTCTCTTTTCACACATATCTATCATCCTTTTCTTTTTTAGGTGTCAAGAGTTGAACTGTTAGACGAAGTTCAAATAAAGGCCATCAATATTGCAAATGATAAAAATCTTCCTGAAATTCCCACTTTGATGTTTGAATTCATAGGCACAGGTAAAACATAAATGCTTAGGTTCAATATCTTTTTTTTATATGATGTGGTTACATGAGTTTTTTTTATAACACGTTGTGACACTATTATATTTTATAGATTTATTTGGTATTTGTTTCTTTTCATGTGATTTTTTTCTCATTTTCAATCTTTGATTTTTACACACCAAGTTTGTCATTTGTTTGATTGTTTCTGTAGTTAGGCCTTTTTTAACTAACGAACCGAATAAATTTTTCTATTAATTCAGAAGCATATTCTCGTGAACAAACAATGATTGTTGAGCAGATTGTAGGCAGACATAATGGATCTGATTTTGTCTTTGTTGAGGATCCGGAGGCTAAGAAGGATTTATGGAAGGTTAGGCATCATTCCTATCTATTTGAGACTCATTTTTTAAGTGGATTGCAAATTGCGATGTAATGATGCACTTTGAGTTATTTCTACTCCTTTAGTTGTGTTCAATTGTTAAGTGAATTGTCATGTTCTTATCTTTCAATGTAGGTAAGAAAGGAGGCTCTTTGGGCTTGCTTTGCTTTGGAACCAAACTCAGAAGCAATGATTACGGTTTGATATCGTGTCTTTTACTCAACACCCAATATTTTTTTGCATTATTTTTTTCTTCTTTTATATAAAAAGAAAAATTTGTTTAACGTAACTAGAAATGTTTAAACTAGCTAAATCATATACAACCCATGCTATTTATCTCATAGTTTTTCAGTTTTTCTCCCTAGGTGCACCCCACCTGACACCCACTATACCAGTGACTAAAATAATCTTTTGATTATTTCATCCGTTATATCAATGTGAGATTCTTTCTGTAACCCACTTTCTTAGAATTTCTCCGATTAAACACAAATTTGAAGTCCTTGCCCCTTGGTAATCCATTCCCAGACCTCCTTTCTCATAAATCCTTTCACACCTCTCTTTTCAAACGTGTTGCAATGTGATCCCCAAACCCAAGATCATCTGTGAAACTCCCAACATGCATTTTTTACTCTCTAACTATGTTTTAGATGTTTTAAAGTTTTAATACATCTATGGTCCAGCACTTACATTATCATTACATGACCCCCCTTCACATTTCCAAACATAGTTCTACCTAGAGTTCATATTAGCTTTGAAGTGGTCACACATAATTTTCATAGAATTGTCAGCAATGTAACATGGTTATCTACCAACACCTTCGTACCATCAGCACTTTTATTTTTACATAATGACCAAACTCTCATTGCAAGGAGTAGCCAATAGTTCCCCAATAATGGGCTGCACTTTAAAATTTCGATCGTTTGCTACCTTGTTGAAGTTTATATACGTATTCTGGCATGGAACCCCCCATTTATTTGTTGCTCTAACTCCACACTTGCCTAGCATATGAGCAGCTAAAGAAAGGTCTTTGGTTACATAACAATTATCTATTCACTACTATTTTCCGCCTATCTACTAGAAGTTGGGAAGTATGGTGCCTGTTCAAATTATATAATACTAAATTACTAATATCAATTGTTTATAAATATATTTTCTGAGATCTAAGTATAGGGTCATCATCATGCATGCTTATCATATGTTACAACATTGTGTACAATTTAGGATACACATTTTTTCTCCAATATATCACTCTTTATTTTTCAAATCTTTTTATACCTTTCTTTTCTTCTGATAGGATGTTTGTGTTCCTTTATCCCATCTTGCTGACTGTATTTCTAAATCTAAAGAAATGATTGATGCATCGCCGCTAGTCTGGTATTTTATTTCTTTATTGAATATTTATAATTTTCAATCATCAATTAATTTTTGCAATTATTGTTGTGTTATCTTCAGAAAATAGCAAATAATTTAAATCGATCTTATATTTTTTTTATTAAGTGAAATCAAAATTCAGACAATAAGTGATGGAATACATTTTATGTTTGTGTTTTTGGTAACCAGTACAGTTATTTCTCATGCTGGTGATGGAAATTTTCACTCAATAATTCTATTTGACCCAAGCAAGGAAGAACAGCTCCATGAAGCAGAGAGACTGAACAAATTCATGGTCCAAACTGCACTGTCAATGGAAGGTAATTTTATATAAAATGTTACTGATGGGGTACTTTATGACTTGGTTCCATTTTAGAAATTAATGATACACATTCAAACTTCCAATTTCCATAAAATAAATAATTTTTTGAAAGGAGTTGTAAGTAACATCATATGTTTTAGTTTTATGACTATGAAAAGTTCACGACGCAAACAAATCTTGCATGTCCAATCTTGCTTCATGCTGTCTTGTTAACTCCAGTCATCTTTCTCCAAACAGGAACATGCACAGGGGAACATGGTGTTGGTACTGGAAAAATGAAGGTAACTAACCCTTTTTCTTGCTAGTACGATGGACAGCGCCTTTGTTATTCCTTTGTAAATAAATTTTTATATTTTTTTGTTTAGTACCTTGAAGAAGAACATGGGATTGGGGCTTTGAGGACTATGAAAAGAATAAAGATGGCTTTGGATCCTAATGATATTATGAATCCAGGAAAACTCATTCCTCCTCATGTTTGCATATAAACAGCACAGTGGTTGAATCCCGTCATATGATGCATATAAAGTTGGAGGCTTGATTTATACATCGGTATATTTTGTGAACTCCGATATGTCAAAGGAGTGTAAAGTTTCATTTCTCTTCATTTGACAAAAATGATTAAAGCTTTAAATGTTGATTAGTTATCAACGATCTGTAGTAAAACCATCTTTTGTTAATTATCCAATTATTTGGATGTGTCTTTATTTGCTTCTTTGCTTATCAATTATGATTTAAGAAGGGTTTATGAAAAATAATACTACAGATTTACAGCGTTGTTTCTGTAAATATATTTTTTTTTTTTCATAGCCTAAAGATTCTAATCGGATGGATTTGAATTATCCGTTTATTAGTTACATTCAGATACATCGATATATGAGTATATCTGTGTTGATTTTTGCATGATGATAATTATTCATTTGATGTTGGATATTCATGTAATTCATTTGACGTTCGAAAACATCCTAGAGGATCGTTCTGAACCACATGATCTGTTATCAGTATAATGTCATGAAATTCTCTTCTAAGTTATAGGTAGGGTCACCACTCAATATTCAACAACTTGTTGCTAGTGATACGTTGACTATTAACTATAATTAATAAAGGAATGAAATAAAAGCAAAGATCATGTATTTCAAACGAACGCTCTAAAAATTGAATTTCCTCCCATTATTATCTTTCTCAATTCTCACTCTCTCTCCCCAAATCCTAGATTTCTTCCTTTTAGTCAGATTCTTGTTCTTGTTGTCACTACTGTAACGACTCCGATCAAGTGCAAAAATAGGTTCTGATTCGTCGAGGCGAAGCTGTTGTGATGGCTGAATTCAGGAGAAAAGACACAACTAACAGAGACGATCGAACTGTTGTAAAGACCAGCAGGCACTTCGAGTTGGAGGAAGATCCAGCGTTTTGGAGGGACAACAACATTCAGATAAATCTAAATGTCAACCCCCTGGTGACGGCTTTAAGGTAACATGTTGATTGTTTGTTTCGAAAGATTGGGATTTGTTGGTGTGAAGTGTTTTTTTTTCTTGTTTGTTAAGTTTTGATATGTATATGAAATATAATCCAAGTATGGTTTAATGATTAATGTGATGAAAGATTATAGCAATGTTGATGCAGCGGATAATATTGATTGCTTGATTTATCTAATGCATATGTTTAAGATAGTGTAGCAGGTAAACAATGCTTGACAGAAATGATTTATATGATTTATCCAAGAAGATGTGAAGGTGTATGTGTGCAACAGGTATCAGGTATGATTTATATGAAAATGTAAGCAGGAGATCAACAATACAAAGATCGTTTAGAGAGCGAGTAGATGGCGATACATGAGTGTGAATGACCGGCTGTAGAGCTAATCGGAGATGAGCAGATGATGACTTCGATCGATCCACAGATGATGATTCCCAGAGAGAGTATGATCTTGAACTTTATAATTCAAAACTGTAGAGTAAACGTTAGGTTTAAGTTTGATATATATAGATGGTTTAAGATGTTTGATTTCAGCTTACAACGATCATAAGCTCAAGGTTCAACTGACGCTTGTTGTCACTGTTGCTGAAAGCAAAAGTGACATCAAGTGATGGTTGGACCTTCATAGGGTTTCTATCAGATTAAAGATTCAGATTATAAATTGGTCTACATAGTTTCATAAGGGTTTAGATTGTAAATTATGTAATAATTTTTATACGCCCCCTCAAAAGCGAGTTGGACTGAAAAGAAACGAACTTTTGGACTAGTCCATGTTCGAATTTTTAAGTATAAAAGAGTTTTTATAATTTTGATTTTAGTTGTGAACACGAATCGTTTGGTAGGGTTTCTTTGAGCGGGAAGCGAGGGTTTTACTGGAGGCAAGCATTCAGGTATGATCGAGTCTTCCCCTTGTGTATGTCGATCTATCCTTCTTTGTGCATGTTACTTTTAGTTGGGTATCCTATTCCTGTTTGTATTCCTGATGGTTTTTTTGTTTGTTTGTTTGTTAAAGTGTTTGCATGTCCGTCCTTTTATGCCTTCCTTTCTTTGTGTTTGTTTTCCTCCATTCTCAGTTTGTTGCATGTAGATTCTCCATTTTTAGTTTCTTTTTGAGATGGTTGAAAAGGTATCCTGTAACATCCTTTGTGAAGATATCTGCCACGTTTTCCTTGGTGTTTACTCTTTCTGCAATATTTTGTCCCTGATCGTGTGTATATCGATTTCGATATGTTTTGTTCTTTGATGTAAGACTGGGTTGGTTGCGATTGCAGTTGCAGAGGAACTGTCTGTGTAGAGTTTTGGGAGTGCTATGCTTACCTGCATTTCCTTTAATAGTTGTCTTAGCCATGTGATTTCACAAGTTGTGTGTGCTAAGGCTTGATATTCGGCCTCTGCTGACGATCTTGCCACTGTGTGTTGTTTTTTAGTTTACCAGGAAACTAGGTTATCATTAAAGAAGATGGCAAATCCTGATATATATGGATCGTCTAGTTGTGGGACAAGAGGCCCAGTCGGAATCTGAGAATGCTTTAATCCCTGACATTCTTGTGCCTGATGAGAAGAAGAGTCCACTTCCTGGTGAGTTTTTGATGTATCTTAAGATTTTATTAACCTTAGTAGAGTCTTCATTTGTTGGTTCTGACATATGTTAACTTAGTTGGTTTACTGCATGTGTTATATCGGATCTGGTTACAGTTAGGTAGACTAGTTTCCCAACTATACGCCTGTACTCTGTAGGGTCATCAAGGAGTTTAATTTCCTTGTTATGTTTGCTTGATGACCTTGATGGTGTGTAGAGTGGGTATTCTCCTGGTTTAGCATGTAGATAGTTATTTTGTTCAAGGATTTCTAATGCGTATTTTCTTTGGTTTAGCAGACATCTTTCGATTTGGACCAAGTGTTGGTGCTTTCGCTCGACGACGCCATTTTGCTGCGGCGTATGAGGGCACAAAATTTGCCTTTGTATCCCTTTTGATAACAGGAAGGTCGTGAATTCCGCATTGATGAACTCCCCACCATCGTCGCATTGAACCCATGCCACTTTGTGTGACAATTGGTTTTCGATTTGACGAACGAATTTAGAGAAATAAAAATAGCATTCTGATTTAAATGCCATTGTCATAATCCAAGCAAATCGTGAAAAATCATCAACCATACTTAAATAATGTTTGTAGCCTTCGCGAGATACGGCCGGCGCCGGTCCCCAGAGATCGAGGTGTAGAACCTCCAGTGGTCGCGAAGCAGTCGAGGATCTTGGAGAGAACGGTAGGCGTCTGCCTTTGTTTAAGGCACAGGTCTGGCAAAATTACGGTCGAGGAGGGCCACGAACAGGTACGAGAGAGATGACTTTCTTCAGGACAGATTTTATTGATGGCCGAGACGGTGGTGCCATCCGACCACACTTGTGCATACTCCTGTCATCGCCGCATCTCTAAAGTGACGGTCGGACAGGTGGTACATTTCTTTGTCGTTAAGTCCACGTGCGATCGTCCTCCCGGACGCCTTCTCCTTCATAGTGAATCCAAACTCATCAATAAGGATGAATGCGTGCAGGTCAGAGGCGAGACACTTCATTGATAGAAGGTTCCGACAGAGTCCAAGTACGTGAAGGGCATTGGTGAGTTGGATATCACCGTCCTCCGTGCGTACATCAATTGAGCCTGAGTGGGCAATCGGGAGAAATGATCCATCTCCTATTAAAATTCTATCATTACCAGTGTACCGGAGAGATTGGGTCAGGGCCGATGAGGACGGAGTCATGTGATGGGTAGCCCCGGAGTCGAGACACCAATCACCTACAGAAGAACCAGAAGTCGAGCCTTCCCCTGAGGTTGGGCCGGATAAGGACAGTGCAGACATTCCCGGTGTCGTAGAGTCGGCCACGAACGCGTGATTATTCCTGTCGGGACATGCTCTCGCGTGGTGTCCGAATCGTGCGCAGATTTGGCAAGGACCGGAGATTTTCATTGCCGCAGGTGTCGGCAGCAGTGGTGGAGTCGTGGTTGATCCAGTGGGAGGAGCAGTTGCGTGTTCCTCGACAGCTTTTGATTTGTCGTCTGAACGATTTCCCTTGTAGCGGTTTGAATTTTCCTTTCGGTCACAGCCTCGGTTGCGACCCCTGTCCCGTCCGGAGTCCCCTGTTCGTGGAGACTCAGTCCTTGCATATAGTGCTGCCGATGTTTCCGGTGGCTGATTTCTCTGAATTAAGTCTCCTCACGAATCAGAAGAGAGAGGAGCTCATCGAACGTTAGTCCTGGTTGTAGTTGTAACGTCGATTGGATCCTGATGTAGTTAAAATCAAGTCCGTCAAGCGTGTACCCCACAATGTCATCATCTGGAACTAGTGAATCCGCCGTGACCAGAGCATCGGCAGTAGTGCGGATCATGACCAAGTAGTCTATCATGGAGTTCTCCGGAGTTTTCTTCGCCGTTAATAATTTGTTTCGAAGGTTCTTCACATGTATCACGCAAAGCGGGGAGAGGAACTTTTCCAGTTGGTCCCAAGCTTCCTTGGCCATTTTACAGGAAATAATCATCTGTTGGACGGAAGTGGCGACGGTGAACTTTATCCACGTCATGACCAACCGGTCAGCGCGACGCCAGTCCTCGTAGTCGAGGTTCTCTTCCGTCGGTGGCGGATCCTCCTTCACGATCTGCGTGAGCTCGTGGAGCTCTAGGACCATTTCAAACTAGGATCGCCAGCAAGTATAGTCGAGTTTCTCCATTGCCATTAGAAAGACGGAGTTTATATTATACTTTAGTGGGAGCTTGGCTCGACCACGGGTGCATTTTGAGTCTTCGGACATCGTCGGATTTGGATTGGTGGTAGTGGAAGGATGTGGTGATGATTGAGCCATTGGTGGCTCTGATACCATGTAAAAATAGATAAGCGTAGGGGACGATGATCGGAGAAAAGTGGAGCTCTGTTATATAACTTGGTGACTATTACAGTCTCCTAGCCTATGTACTGTATATATACACAGTTATTGTAAGAATATCACATATAACCCTAGTATACTATGTATTCTAATAATAACTTAACATTCACAGTTAGAAGAGAAGAAATCAACACGAATAGATAATGAAGATAAAATGATTGGCGATATCACACACGAATCAATACCACCAAGTGATGTTTCTTCAGATCAGATGGAACTTGAAACTATGGTTGAAGCTATTTCTGTTGCTAGTCAGAGAGAAGCAGAATCTCATAAAACCACCATGTCATTGACAAAAGAAATTGAGTTGCGTTCGAGATTTAGTATCTTAAATGAGGAAAAAAATGAGGTTATCAAGTTATATGAAAATGATCTAGCCAATATCAAGTCTAGTGATAATCCTGATAATGATCAGCTTAGTAAGAAATTAGAGATTATTACACCCCAAGGGTATCAGCCCCATGATTCGCATGGAGAAAATGATAAACTAATGAGCCTATATGAACAAGCCATACGGGAGAGATGAGTTCAAAAGATTGTTATATTCTGATACAAGGGATATGAATTCTTTTGAAGTGCTTGGGGAAACTGTCACTGAGTTGCAAAGGCTTACAGATAGGATTGACTGTGTTGATCATAATATTCAGGTGAAGCAGTTGGATATCATCTCGTTGAAATCTATTTTAAATGAAACTTTAATTTGTGTAGGAGAAATGTCATCGAGAACAAGTAATCGGCACTTAAATGTATCCTCCAGAGAAATAATATTGGGAAGACAGAGAAATGAAAGCTAAAAGGCATGTTGAATATTCTTGTTTGAGGATTTTACAGGAAAAGAAAAAAGAACTTGCAAAACTTTATACTGTCAAAAATGAATGTGATGTTGCATATTTCAAATTTGTCCGATCTGAAGCTCAGATGAGAGATAAACTCATTTGTACTAAACAAGAGGTTAGAAATGCAGAGAATAAAAGGAAAGACTACTCAAATGTCCTATTTAGTATTGATAATTTAGACAAGACAAATGTAATAGTACAATGGACTTGGCAATCCGGTAAAACATTTGATCTGCTCAAGATTGAAGTTGAGCATGCACATCTTCTAGCTGAGATGAAACTCTTGTAAGTGAATATTGTTCAAGTACAGAAAGAGATGAAAAATAATAAGAAGTTAGCTAAAAATCTGAAAATTGACATTCAAAATGTCGAAAGAGATATGCAGTCTATTTCCACCTCATTGGAAGAAGTTGAATTACGGCTTCAAAGACTTATTAATGAGAAAGAGATGGTAACTGAATTTAGAGATGTTAAGAGTCAAGTAGAAAGCTTATTAATTGATTACCAAGAGGTGGTTTTTAAATCAATTCTCAATAAGTCTGTATTAGGACGAGTTAGTTAAACAAATCTCTTAGTAGTTAAGAGTTTTGTAAATCTATAAATACATGTAAGAACTATGAATAAATCATCATCTTCTCTATTCAATTTTACTATTCATCGTCTTCTTCACACTGCTGGTGAACTTAGTATAAAAAATATCAAAGGATTGTAATCACTAATTAGTGTAAAAAAACTCACAATTAAGAATTAAAAGTTTACACAAGAGAATTAGCTCAATTGATCACTATTAAAAAAAAAATTGAAAATCTGAAGTTTGAGTGTATATATTATGTTCCAATTTGAAAATTAGATATTTTTATACTTGTTTAATTAATACAAGTATCATTCAAGAGTTTAACATAAACGAAATATCTAACAGGATCTTATTTCCTTGTTCTCATAAACTTAATTTTTTATGGGAAAGAATACGATTATACCAATAAATGGATAACCATTAAAATAGATATATCAATTAAAAAAAAAAGATAATTAGATTTAATATTCAAATTTCAAATAGATAAAATATCTATGGTTTCAAATCTGTCCATTTCCCTCCTTTCTCTCATCGCCGAGACGCTGACAATCTTTTTTTACCAACCAGTTATCGATCCTTTCCTTTTCTTTCCGAATTTCGATATCACAGTGAAAGAACGGAAAGATAAGATTTGGGGAATTAGTTGATGGATTCTTGGTCATTTGGTTCAAAACTTGTCGATCGATCGGTTTGTTAATTATATGTTTTGGCATTGGAATTTCTGGAGGATTTGATCTATGGCGCTATTGATACCTAGATGTCTTTGAGACATCGATTATGGAATCGGATTCTCCCGATTACGTTGACGTTGCTGGGATTGTCGATGAATGTTGTTCGCTCCCGTCGTGGCGATTATCCATGAACAGGAAGTTTAACAGAATGGGAGACGAGACACTTCAAACACTGGTTGGTGATCCATCTTTTGACATGTCAGCGCACGTGGAGATCGAGAATGAATGTTCTGCCCTCCGAGCGGCTCTGGCTAGGCAGCAGATGACGATTGAGGAACTACAGAGCGAGCTCGATGAGGAAAGGAACGCATCTTCATCAGCAGCAAACGAGGCCATGTCGATGATTCTCAGATTACAGAGGGAGAAAGCCGAGATAATGATGAATACTACGCAGTTTAAGAGGATTGCCGAGGAGACAATGAGGCACGATCAACACGAAATTCTCTCACTCGAAGAAATCTACTTCAAATGCGATCAAGCCATGGAAGCCTTGTCCTTCGAGATTGAATTCTACAAAAGTCGGCTCTTGAGTCACGGATTACACCTGGATTACGAGCATCATCGTAAACATGAACCGGTGGAGGTGGTGGAGGTGGTCGAAGAAGAGGAGAAAGTGGTGGAAAAGAAAGATGAGGTGTTGGAGGTAATTTCCTCGTCTAGCAGCAACATTAAGAACAATAACAACTACTACGATGGATTCGATTACCAAACCTACCCTTATCCTCCTTTGAAATGTAGCTGCACGGTGGATAAGGATGTGGATATTGACATCGATTCCGGCAAGTACATGGCCGACAGCGATGCCTCATTCGAAACCATGGATTTCCGAAAGCAGAGAGATGAAATGGAGTTTTATCCCGTAAATACTGTGGTCGATAATCTAGATTTTCAAGAAAGAGCCCATTCCATTTCCATCAATGGGTGTGAGGATGATGATTATTTGGGCACACCTAGATGTCCAGTGAGCCGAGCTGATCATGATCATACGAACGAATCCAGTGAGTTGGAGAACATGTATAAGAGACTTGAAGAACTGGAAGCGGATCGGGAGATGTTAAGAAATGATATTATTTCGATGCGAACAGATGATACCCAGATAGTGTTATTACAGGAGATAGCTCAAAATCTCTGTATCAGGGCAGCCGATGAAAAGAGAGTTTCAATTAAAAAGTCACCCTTCCTTATAAGCTTCTGGGTTGTCTCGCTTTTTAAGGTAGTACTTAAACTTGTGAATTGTTAAGTTTTCGTTCATTTCTAATTTTTTTGGGCGATGGTTAATTAATTAATCTTCAGTGGATTGCGATGCTAATTTTCTGGAAAAAGAACAACAGCGATCGTCATAATCACAGCAAGTAAGTGTGATCGATCGATTTGATCTATATGAATAAATTTGTCACTAATTTCATATTATAATCTACAGCAGATTGTTAAAACCTCTAATGTTTACGTACATAGTACATATATAATGTTTAATTTGTTATTTTTCTTCTTCGAAAAGACCAAAAATTTGGAATAATAAAATACATATTATGATCTTGTAGTAGAAATTAAAGCTACCTTGAGTAATCATCAGTACCTTGATTTGTTACGCTAATATTTCAGATATACTTTTGGATTTTCGTATAAAAATGCCGGGCTCCTTTATCTCCTTGAAGATGTATCAGATATACTCTATATTTGCGGCAATATAGAACGAGGCATGGGCTAATTCTGAGTTAATTTTGTGTATATGTAGTGGATCCTCCATTCTTCCTCCTTGATGTTTTGTAGCCAAACTCGATCTTTCTTTTTTAACCGGGTGATTTGATTAAAATGAAAAAGAGTTGTACAAGATTATAAAGTAAAATAAGGTGAAGCAACACTGGTTTTTTGGATATCCAGAGAGGGGAGATCCTCCTCTAGCGCCTATGAACTAACTGCATTGAAAGTAAGTAAGTTCTCTGAGCCTAGAAACTCTTGTATCTTTTATTCCTCTCTCTCTCTCTCTCTCTCCAGACATGCCAAATGAATATTGGCATGGCCGTCCAGTGTAATCTCCAACTAGGAGAGCCTTTGGCAAATTTCTCAAATGCTTTTGCCGGTTCACCTGTTGGCAGATGACACTCTTGCGGCGAGATTCTCATTAACTCCTATAACATCGTATCAGACAATTGACTACCCATCGGCCATCGCCATAAGCGATCGAAGCAATTCAACTTGTTCCAACGCAATCTCCATATGTGGCAAGTAAACAAAGTAATTGTGGCAGAAGTTCTACAAGCAACACACAGAAACACTCAACATATGAAAAAGAGCAATTCAGATCTTTTGAAACGATTAAACATAAATAAAATACGATACAAATCTCAATATTTTAGATTGATGGTTGAAAATGTGTCAAATAATTTTTTTTTTATTTAAAGAACCTCTTGTATTTTTTGTAAATTTTAACTGATTGAAATTACTGATATACCTGATTGATGTTCATAACTCATAAGATCATATATTTTAGTTACGCCTAATAAAATAAATAAAAACAAAATGTAGTTAATGTTTAGCCGGTATGAATAGGAGACTTCTCAACCGAGTAAAAAAACAAAGGGGGGAGAAATCGTGCACCACTACCAGTCTACAGCACATCCGTATCCTCCGCCGCATCTCATCACCTTCGGTCATCTTAGGACTTTCCTTTGCAATCTTCTCCTCCGTGGTGTTCTGATCACCTCCGGTGAAATTACGCTTACCGAGATCCTCCCCTTACATCCTTCCGGCGAAATTAGGGTCATCCTTCTCCTCCTATTCTATCATGATCCATCATCGTCTTCGATTTCCACCCAAAGCTACACTCGCCAGTGGGCGAGCTCTGCTCCTTTTTACTTCTGTCATGGTGTTTACGCCAGATTTGTTTATTTCTTAGGGTTTCCGAATTTTGGTTGGTTTACTCATTTCCACCTCAAAATTGTTTTTTTTTTGCTGCCAATGATGATATTATGTTGTTCTACTAATTAATGACTGATTCCTCAAAATTCATTTTAGTTTGGGGGTTTTATTTTTTTAATCATCTCGATATTGAAATTCCTCAGCTTTCTGGTTACCCACATCGCTAGATTTTGTTTGATCAAAGAAGGAAATCTCATCTGTTTTCTCCAGTATTCGATTCTGATTTATTTCCTGTTTGTTGTTTATAGGGAAATTGGATGTTTGGGAATTCCACTTTTCAGAAGTTAATGGAAGGCTCCAGAACTGAAGGTGATGATTTAATCGAGGATTATGTCGAATGCCTTATGTCGCTTGAAACCAATTCCCGTCCAGGTGATGATGGACACACAACAAACAACACAACTCTTGTGGTTCAGGGGGAGATTCCAGTCACAACCGATGGCATGCCAGTGAAGATTCCATCCGAGATGATGATGATAATGCAGAACAACAACGACAAAGATATTATTTTGCACGGAAATGCTGGAGAAGAAGTGAAACTCGAACCTGTTTGTGGAATGGAATTTGAATCCGACGAGTCCGCGAAGAACTTCTATAATGACTATGCAAGAAGATTAGGATTTCCATTTCGTGTGGGTCGATCCCGACGTTCGAAGGGTGTTCAAGAGGTTCTGATAATGAAGCGATTTGTGTGTTCTAAGGAAGGGATATACCGGAAAAAAGTCTCCGGTGAGGGCGTGAGAAAGCGTGAAAGAATCTCAATGCGAGAAGGTTGCAAGGCTTTCATGGAAGTAATCCGAGACAAAGATCGTTGGATCGTGTCAAAGCTGGAGACCGCACATACCCATGTTCTCGGAACTTGCAGCAGAGCTGGATATCTCCGAGCACGAGGTTTCATTGACACGTCAGAAAAGGCCACAATCGTGGCCTCCGATGCCACAACTTTGCTTCGGCAGAATGCCTTCGGAGAGGGAGGTGATGCTCAAGGTCTCCTGGATTACTTCAAGAAGAGTCAGGCTGATAACCCATCCTTCTTCTATGCCGTCCAAGTCGACAACAACAGCTGTGTGACAAACGCATTTTGGGCTGATGCCAAGGCTAGAGTTACTTACAATAACTTTGGAGAAGCCGTGACTTTCGACACAACATATAAGAAGAACAAATATATGATGCCGTTTGTCACTTTCTCTGGCATAAACCATCACCTCCAGCCAGTGATCTTTGGCTGTGCTTTACTTATCGATGAAACTGAATTCTCATTTATCTGGTTATTTGAAACATGGCTTGCAGCGATGGGAGGCCGGGCGCCAATATCATTAACCAGCGATCAGAACAGAGCAATGGCATCTGCCATTGCCAAGGTTTTTCCCAACACCCGCCATAGATTCTGCAAATGGCTTATTCTCAGCAGAACCAAGCAGAAACTGGCACATGCATATGCGGCGCATCCAAATCTTAGGGAAGAGCTGGAGAAGTGTGTGGTGGAGTCGAAGACAATTAGATCGTTTGAGACTACTTGGGTTGGTATAATCGACAAGTATGATCTAAGGAAGAATCCATGGCTACAAGCATTGTTTAACATCCGCAACTTATGGATCCCCTTGTACTTGGCTGATACGTTCTTTGCAGATCTTTCTCCGTTGCAAAAGTTGGAGACTGTCAACGATCTTTATAAGAAATACTTCAATACAAAAACTTCATTGAAGGTGTTTCTCACCCAATTTGAACTCGCAATGGCTGGTCGCTACGATAATGAAATCCAAGCTGACAATGAGATGTGGTGTGATGCCATTAAACCACTCCTCAAAACAGCATCACCAATAGAGAAGCAAGCCTCAGAGGTATACACATTAGCAGCATTTCAAAAGTTTCAGGAAGAATTCCTTGAATCTCTGGGTTACAATGCATTTAAGATCAAAGACCAACCACCGATCACCAAGTACAATGTCGTCAAAGATGAAGAAGATTCACTTGATGCATATATTGTCACACTTGATATGTCTAGAAGAATGGCTACTTGCAGTTGCAACAAGTTTGAATTTGGAGGAATTCTATGCAGGCATATTCTGGGTGTTTTTCTGATGATTGATTTGCATGTTATTCCAGAAGAATACATCTTGAGAAGGTGGACAAAGAATGCTAAGAATGGCCTTCTCCAAGATGAATTTGTGGAAGATATCCAGAATCCTTTTTTATCCCAATCTTCTAATGTTACACGATACAATGATCTTTGCCGCGATGCCATTAGGTTGTCAGATAAAGGATCTTCGTCAGTTGAGTTATACAAGATCACCAAAGAAGCATTACAGAAGGCTTTTGCTGAAATTGTGGCTGCTGAGAAGAATGTTGCTGTAAGTTGCGCTGAACAACATGACACAATTAATATTAATGAAGACATCTCCATAGACGAGGCTACTGCCACTGCTACTACAGATCAAGGTTCACTACAAGATCCTCAGAGGAAACTTCAGGTATTAACAAAGTCCTAAGAAACCACACAAATAACTAATATTATAGGAGTCTAGAATATTATATGATTTATATCTAGTGTGTGTTAAATTGCACGGTGTATGCAAATGATGACTGCAAATAACTAATCTGTTGTTGTGTCTGTATTGCAGGCTACTAATTTGTTCGGGCAATTCCTTGAACCCAACTGGACGCCAATATGAGATGAGATATAAAGATCATCCAGGTTATTTAGTTTTTTGCTTTCAAAAAACTACCAAGAATGCATGAAATGCTTGAAGTTTGTTTTGAACACTTGAAATAATTAATGTTACTTTCAGATATGGAATGTTCAGAAGAAATGAATACAAGGAATGGAGTTTGGAACTTCCCAAATCAGAACCATCTCTGTTGCTTTTTTTATTGTTTTTAGTAAAAAGGAGAAGCTCTATCTGCGGTTGACAATTATGAAGGTAAATTTCTCAAAGTGATGTATATAATATATTTATATATATACATCAGAAATATCATTAGATTTTCATAAATTTCATGTATTGAACAATAAGGTGTTGAGGTGTTGCATCACTTAACCAAGTGATACTCATCTCAGCTCTTTTCAGTGAAAGAGGAAGAAGAAACAATTGTGTTATTAACAATTTTGGATGGACGACCCCTGAATCTAATAATACCATCGGTTATTAGAGATCTGGTCTGTTTGTAATTAAAAAAAAAAACATCTGGAGTCACAGAGATTGAGACTTCAGTTTTAGAAAAAAAATGTTGGATGCAATTAAATTGGTGTGGGAAAATATATAAAGGATATCTGTAGAAGTGTCAAGTGTGTATATGTAATTTCTTTTTCTTTTCTTTTTTGCAAATTTTTTTTCTCATTCAATTAATGAAGAATAATACCCTTAAGTACACATTGGAGGAAAAATAAAAAAATTGGGGGATGATTTGTTGCCCTTTGACTCCATTTCAATTTTGGACTCTAGTAATCTAATAATAACTAAACGTGTTGTCTCTCAAAAGGTTTGTCTTTTCGATTATATTCAGAAGATTTGTTTTTCAAACTTGTATTGTTATCTTTTTCATTTGCGACCCACAGCTTTGTTTTGAAGATATCTACTTTAAAAGATAGATTGTAGTATCATTATGGATTTATGGTATTTGGTAATATGTGCGGTATCTATATTTGATCATGATAAAATGATCTAAAACAATTAACAGATTATTTTAATTCTTTGATTGAAAATGAAATTGTCATGTTATAACTTGTAAGATAGCATTCCATTATTATTTACAAAAAATATGTATGTATCTTTCTTGTATTGTCAAATAAAGATTAAAGAAATTAATCAAATTATATCTTGGAATATATCGTCATATCGTAGTCAAAATAACTTGTTGAATGAAGAAAATGGCATCTATCTATCTACGTATCCATCTATCTTATGGTTGAATTGCCAGTGTGTTCTTATGCCAATGTCCTTAGCCAACGAAGAAGTGGAAGAAGCACAGCATCAAGAGTTGATGATTTTTCCTCAAATCCTATGATAAAAAAATATCAAGCAATGATTGTCATTTATCCAAAATTAAAGTTAATAAGAATTGTGAATAACTGAATGTGAAAGTGAAGCAAAATGGTGCTGTTAAGTGTTAAAAAAGGTTTACCAATGTCTGCAGCAACTCGATGAGCACACATAATTCCTGAAAAGGCAACAGCTATAACTCCTTGTCCAGGAAAACAACTATCCCCAACACAATAAAGACCATCTATATCCTGTAAGATGAGGGAGACATTGAAACTGCATTCAAACAATTAATACTTTGCACGTGAATGGAGATCCTAAAAATGGAACACAGGTACATTACCGTTGTGTTGAATGGCATCCCTAGTAGACCTTTAGGTATGTATCGTGGCATTGGCCCATAAGTACCATTATTACGAGCAAGGTAACGCCGATGAGTCTTAGGAGTGCCCACCTTAAATCATTAGATGATATATAAGATTAATTGTTAAAATTGAAATTAAACTTTAGCAGTTTCGAACTACCTCTTTAAATGATATGGAACTTTTGAGCCCAGGAAAGAGTTTATTTTCAAGTCTTTCAATAATTCTATTGGCAACAAATTCCTTCTTCTCATCATAGTCTTTCTGGGAGAGTCCCTGAAGGAAAGAGATTATAGTTAGAAGTGTGATTGTATATATGAGTATCATGATCAAATAAAAACAGAGTACGTTGGAACACGTGAATTTAAATAATAATGCAAACATTTTCTGTAAGCCTCACCTTCCAATCCTCAATTGAGGAAGTTGTGAATATGTGCAGAATATGATGTCCTTCAGGAGCCAAGGATGAATCTAGAACAGTTGGTATACTGAGAAATATGCTTCCATAGGGCTTCTCCAACATTCCCCAATCATCCTTTGTCAAAATAATGGAAACAAGCATTCATACAATATCTTTTTGGCGTTAAGTTTGTCTTGTCCATATGTTGCACAATTCAGAAATTATCTCAACATAAAGATAGGATTAGAATATTAGATATATAAATATAGGGTCAGCTTCCGTGTTAACCATGTTATAATGCATGGTGTTATAATTGTGTTATATTTCATCATGACCGTTGGATGATCATCCATTGGTGCCTTCCATTTATGAATTAAATAATTTGTAGTCATTGTTAATCTCGAGGTGAAAAATGGATAGTTCAGATCATTATAATACAATTATAACACCATACATGATACATTATAACACCTGAAGGCTGAAGCTGGTCCTATAAATATATAGTACAAAAGAAAAAGTGAATAAAAATACAGATGTTTATGCCAACAAATAATCTGATGTGAATAAAAATACAAAATCAAATGATTTAACAATCTGACTTTTTTAGGTGGTTGTGCCAACAAGGTTTTTTTATCATATTTTATACTTTAATATAAAACATTTGATGTTTGTATGATCAGTTGTTTAATAAGATGTTTAATAACATTTTATCAAGTTTTAATGTTTACCACTTAATTATTGTCATTTATACGAATACTATTGTTTTTACTAAGCTCCATTGCCCAAGAAACATGAAACTTGTATAAGAACCACTCAGGCTAAGTGGAAATGCTGACCTCTTGGCTACTTCACCACTTTTTAAACTATGCTTTTGGACGCCGTAAATATAGCATGGGCAAAAGCTTCTACATACCTCAAGAATGAAATGATGACAATCGGTATCAGGTGGCAACACTGAAGCTTTCACTCCCATGTGGATGGAGAGGAAAGATGGAGCCTCGCGATATATTCTCTGGAAGTTCCTTTCTTCTTCTGGAAGTTCATCAGCTTCCACGAGCTTTTCTGAATACATTAATGAAATGCAAAAAGATTTTGGCATCAGGATCTGACAATGATTACAATATATCTTGTAGAAACATTAGAACTGGAATCTTAACAAAAAAAGAAAACAACTTCACTATTGTATGTGATTTGCATATTTGACATACCAAAAGTATCCCATCTAGTTGCATTAGATATTATGGTTCGGGCAAAATATTCCTTTTTATTAGAAAGTTTCACACCTACCTGTATTTGAAATGGACAGTATGAAAAATAAAGAAAGTAAATGAAAATTAGTTTAATAATAACATGTAGATAATACTTACAGCTTTCCCTTTCTCTGTTATAATCTTAGTCACGTTTGACTTGTATAATATATTACTCCCCTTGTTAACTAAGCCACTTGCCAGAGCACCGGCAATACCACCAATGCCACCCACTGGATAATTGATTCCACCAAAATGCCTGTCGCACATGACCTGATGATGTCGACAAAATAAAATGTTTATATATTTACATTATGCTTGGAAATATTTTCCATGCTTTTTTAAAGATTTTACCATGCTTGCATTGATTATTGGTGTCTGCAAAGCATTAACCGTGCTGACTATGAAACACTGCAGTGGCAAAAAAATTATCACAAAAACACAATTAAAGGTTTATCTGATGAAACAAATAAGATTTTCAAAAAAAATATTTGCAGAAAATCCATCTAACAATATGTATACCTCAGCATCTATGAAGGACAATAATTGAGGATCTTTTATGTATTTTCTAGCAATTTCCCCTGCATTCTGTGGTAGATAATAAGCTGCAAAGAAGGAAAAAATGAAATCACTTTTGAAGAAAAAGTTTAATCAAATGTAACCAAAAACACTATAATATTTTGAATTACAGCTAACAGATAGTGGAATGAAACTATTTTACAAAAATAAAGTATTACCAAGAGTCAAGCATTCGAGAGGCTTCTTAAAGAACTGTCCGAAAAGATAGAGTGGTTCTTCAAGTGATTTTAGTTCCAGTGAATTGAGTGCATTGAAAATCTATCAATAGAAACATTCATATAAGACGAGAAAAATATCTGAAGAAAAATTATCCAGCATTGTGTAAATTAAACTGATAAATTACACCTTCCAACATACGCCATAGAATTTGAGTATTCCCTCTTTCTCATTTGGGAATTTACGAGTGAGGTGAGATACAAATTCAGTGTATTCCCTGTATACTCGAACTGACAGGTCGTTTGGCAGATGATAGTGAACAGTGGTTGGGTCAGGTAAAACTTGCATTTTGCTATCAACTGCATCCAGTGCTTGTGTGATTAAATTCAAGTTCCCCTGGTTGTCAATTTTACAGCAAAAGAAAAATTAGAACAGAAACCTAAAAATAGAACCCTAATCACAACCATCTGACACCTAAAGATGAGATATTGAAACGAACCTTGTCACTGAAACCAAACATGACAGAAGATCCGACATCGAATGTGTATCCTTCCCTCTTGTAATACCCAGAGCTACCACCAGGAATGACGTACTTTTCAAGAACCAAAACCCTAGCACCCTTGACAGCTAACTGCGTAGCAGCTACTAATCCTCCAATCCCGGATCCGATAACAATCGCGTCATATAGATTTCCATTCCCTCCCTCAACTTCTTCACCGGAAACATCAATCCTCCTCTCGTCCAGCGTCGATGTTCGGTTGGAAGTCTGGATGGGTTTAAGGCACGACACATGACGAGTAACTACGGGATGTTGGTTGAATGCAAATTTGTTAGAATTGGGTTGTTGGCAGTAGTGTGGAGGTTGAGAGAGGAAGGGGCGTGAGAGAGTGAAGAGTCTGTCTAGTCCGATCATGGTTACGGGCTTACGGCGACGGTCGAGAAACTAATTAAACAGAAATGGATGAGGTTACCGACCCGCCCCGTTCGTCCCGTTTTCACCCCTACGCCTACGGCCCTACCCATACCTGTGATCACGGGTCAGTATGGGTTTTTATATCATTTCTCATTAAAATTTGGAATTTACTATACTTTTTCCCAAGTCCCAATTGGCCAACAACAGGCACCAGACCAAAAGCCGTCCATAGGACCAAAATTGAAATTGTCAATAATCGTCTACCATTTTACAATATGCGTCCAGAATCCAGATAACCACTGAAAGCTCTGAAACTCTCAATAAAGTGGATGCAGATGGATCGTATGACATTTCTTTTCTTTTTTATATTCGTTGTTTATTGATAATATTCTGCGGTTTCCCCCATTTTTCTTATTGATCGATTGATCGATCGGTTTCGACACCATGAATTCGATGTTGAGGGATCCGGAACTGATGCGGATTGCTCAAGAGCAGATGAGAAGAATGTCGCCGGAGGACATGGCCAGGATCCAACAAGAGGTATCGTCAGGTTTCTTGTTCTTTTGTGAGATTTCCTTTCTAGGATCTGTTTTCGTTCTCTTCCCTCTCGATCCGGCATTCAGATTCAAGACTCCGTTTAGATCTAGAATCTGGTGGGGGGTGGATTTTTTTTATGTTGCTGAGGTTGATTGTTTTCTTTTTTGCTGTTGTGCAGATGATGTCGAATACCTGATTTGGTGAAGATGGCAACGGAGAATATGAATAACATGAGTTCACAGGATATTCGGAATGCCGCAGAACAACTTAACTCTAGTAGTACTGAGGATATAGTTGGGATTGGGGAGAAGATGGCCAAGGTAAAGCCTGAAGATATTGCGGCTATGCGTGCCCAGTCGAATGCGTATGCTTCGTACGGACTTAATGCAGCTCAAACACTAAAGCAGCAGGTAACTACTTATGTGTGCCTTTGTTTTGTGTGTAGATATATAAATCGCTGAGGTGCTAACTGCATTTGTATAATAAAAACAACGCGTTGTAATGTAACTAATGTTTAATTAACGGGTAATCTCCGCAATTGCTGGGTTCATGTTGACTTGCAAAATAATGTTCAAGGCTAACATCAGACATTGGATAAACAGTGCAAGAAAAATATATTAGTTAACCTACCAGGAAAGACTTTTGGAGATTACACTACATTTTTGATGATTTTTTGTATTTTGTAACTGATAGTACAGGGACCAACACATAGACCATAATACTAAAAGACGTATCCCAAGATATCTAATACGCAGAGGAGGGAGAGTACTGGTGATACAGTATCCCGAACCCGGTCACAACTTACCAGAAACTAGAAGTCCGGATAGCCTGAGATGAGTTGAGGTACCTATTCTGGGATTGGGAGGTCCCAAGTCGAATCCTAGGAATATCGACTTTCTAAAGGATCGACTTTTCTCAAAAGTCGATCCCAGGAAAGTCGATCTCAAGAAAGTCGACTATAGGACCCGATCTGATCAGTTAGGCGATTACTGCCCAAATGACCAGATTACCCCCATAAGAATCCCTATAAATAGGAGGCACCCCCCACTCATCAAAGGCAGGTCATTTGGAGTGGAGAAGTCCTAGCGAAGCGAAGCTCTGCGCACTTGAGTTTCAGTCCGATTTCCCGCGGAGTTCCCTGTCTGGCGCTTGCTGGAGCGTTTTGGAGCACTGGTCGGGTTTCACCCTTATTAGTAACAATTCAATTAACAAATCAATGATAACTATAGTGATTTGACTTTTGCAATAAATAAATAAAATCATAAAATTTATTAATAAAACTGTTAGTGATCATAGATATACATATTTCGTAGAATATAAAATGCTATACAACTAGTCAACTGGATCTTTGCTGGTATGTTTTCATACTTGATAAATGGTACAATCCTCCCCAACTCAGTCATAACTAAGGTTAGACAGATTGCATATAGATTTATTTGGGATGGAAATAAATCCTCTCCCTAACTAGGATGGTCCTCCCTAAGGAGCTAGGCGGACTAGGGATTAGGAATTTTGAGGATTCTGCATCTGCCTCCCATATCAAGAGAGTCTTTTTTTTGCAAAAATCAAGAGTCTTACTTCTCGTCCAATAATGAATCCATCCTTTCCTCCTGGATTAGGGATAGATTCATTAAGGAAGAGAATTAGGTGAAATTTAATTGTCACCTACTAGGGAATCCATGATGTGGAAATCTACACTGAAACATAAAGCTGAAATATGTCGATTAATTTATCGTAATAGGGGTTATGACCTTAGGCTAACTGACTAAATCATAGTAGCTCTTTTCAAAAAATCTGTGAAGCCCTGATCACCCCCAGAGAACCTGACCCACTAGACAAAGGCATCTGCACCAAAAAACCACTAAGTTCTTTGTATTTTTATGGAGAATAAGGTGGGGCTTCCTCCTCTCATTTACCACCCTTGGCATATGGGATATCCCTGCTCCTCTGTTCTCAACACTGCGTTCTATGTAGCCTAGTCCCTGAAAATATTGGACACCTATATTTTAACTGCCCATTCTCTAGACATATCCTTCTAGCCTGCTCTGAAGCTACCTACCAATCATATTGTATGAATTATGGAAGAATTTGAATTTGCAGGTACCTCAAGAGGGAGATATCAGATTGGGGGATATGATTGATTGCATCCAATCTCTAAGAATAAGCTCAAATTGTTAGAGGTTACTTTGGATTCTACTAGAGGGATTACATGGCATCTATGGCATGAGAGGAATATAAGATGGAAAACTGGTAACTTTAGGTTTGAGGAAGTAGTTGCTGCAGAGGTGATTAAGGATTGTAAAATCTGTTATGAGATCAAGGCAAAGCCACTGTTATGAAACAGTGGCAGGTCTAGCTATTTTCTGTTTATCACATTTTGTACAACTGTTTATTTTCTGTTTCTGTTACCTCTAGAGGACTTGCCTTCACCTGAGTAGTGCTGTCTGTTAAGGGGTTTTTATTTTCTGTTTATATATGTAAGCTGAGCCAAGGTCTTTTTCATTTCATCAAAAATAAAGCACAATAGAAGACGATTTTTTTGGTGTGGACTGTGGAGGAATGATACATAATTTCACTTGCTGCATTTTCATTCACTGTATTATCAGGGATGACATTGTTGTTCGGGTCTTGTGTCTCATCATTGTCGGTGCTATGAAAAAAAATATTACGGGAAGGCATCACTGAATCAAAATTTAAAAAATCCAAAATTTCATTGATCACCTGAAAATGATTGGAAAATGGCCGGAAATCAGCAAACAGGGCAAAAAAATTATACAAAACATGACCTAAATGTACTAGAGAATTAAATGGAAACACCTAACTGACCTAAGCACATTTCAAATGAATGGGGTATGCAAATACCATCTGCCTGCCTACTATGCAACATTCAAACAGAGGAAAATAGAGCACACCGCTTCTTCAACTGCCCATACTCAAGACATGTTCTTCTGAGTCCTGATCCTAGTCGAAATCCTAAGTAATTCCTTTTAGAAACTTGCAAACATCCCTACTCCCATACAATTTTGGACAGACATCAGATTGAAAGATCTTATTTAAACCTGCCAAACTCACTCATAAAACCCCACCATGGGGGCTTCTCTGGAACTCCTTAGGATGCGTAATTGTGTTACTTGACATTTCTGGTCTGAAAGAAATAGAAAGTTAAAGAAACACACCTTCCAACCCCCAGAAGTTCTCACCATAGCCATCATTAGGGACATCAGCTGCTCCTTCAAGTCTGAAGACTTCAGGAGGACTTGTTATTCACAATTGGAGAAGGATATTATTCATGTTTGGGAGATCAACCTCATGCGGTTACTTAACTAGTTATTTAAGCACTGGTTATAAGGCTATATAGGAAAGTGTCGATGAGTCTGACACTCTGACCCATCTCCCTTTAATTTATATTTATCCTATTGTAAATCAGGCCACTGCCCCACTGCCTTTCATTCCATAATGAAAATCTTTAATTTTAGCAAAAAAAGAACGGCATTGTGGCAACCTTACCACCAATTCATCATTCATCACAGGAGGTGATGATCTTGTTTAGATGGTCTGGAAATCAAATAACAGCAGCAAAGAGTGTTGATCGGCAGTGGCCAGAAGTGGTTGTGACAGTCAGAGTTTTCTTGGGGATAATCAGTTGTAAAAAAGAAGGTATATATGGGTTTTAAACCCATTATATATTTCATAAACATATTGGGTATTTGAGTGAATCCTAACCTGGATCCTCCCAAAGATCCTATTGTAAAGGCGTGACCTTGAGACATCTTTGTGCTAAAACTTTTTAAACTATGAACTATGGAGAATTTACCAAGAATTTGTTCTCGTTCCTTTTATTTAGCTATTGATACAAAGTACATAGCTGTATTTGAGTTTTTCGCATGCACTCGTTGCTTTTTTCAGGGGAATGAGTTACACGGGATTGGGAAATTCCACGATGCATCTCAAAAGTATTTACATGTATGTATGTCATCCACCTCTCTGTGTGCAATATTACTTGTTAAATTTATTTTCCAACACTTTGATTATTATTTATCATTTCTAGGCGAAAAGAAACTTGAAAGGTGTTCCCATGTCCAACTGCAGAACACTTCAGCTGCAGTGTTCTCTTAACCTAATGTCATGTTACTTGAAAACAAAGATGTTCAATGAATGCATAAAGGAAGGTTCAGAGGTACATTCATCAGCCATTCAAGAAATTGTTTTAAGTCAGATTCATGATTTCTTGGTACTATTTCCTTAGGTAAAACTTAAAAATTCTAAAAGAACAAAATGATGCCTTTATAAAAACACGGACCTGACAGCTGACACTAAAAGAGAATAGATGATATTTATCAAAAAAAAGGAATATACATAATTACATATAGTGAGTATCAACAGGTGAACATCATATTTTTCTAATGAAAGTTCAAAAATAGTGGCTCCACATTTCCATGGATTGTAAAATAAACATTTTTGTACTTTGGACCGTGGAGAATAAAGCCTTTTCATGTGAGTTTGCATTTTTATATCAACACTGTGTTTTGGGAGTTATTTAGGATTTATGACTTGTTAGTAGATGTTAATAATAGGAAAGGGATATTATAAATAATAGGGTTGGTTAAAGGAACTGTGTGCTAAAATAGTACTAATAAATAATAATGATGAAAAAAAGAAAAGAACATAGGTAGATCTTATCTCAATTGAGGAATGTCTGTGGTGTTACAACCGGTGATAGCAGTGGTGTTGATTATGAGATGGCTGATGTTGGCACATGCTGAATGGTGGTGAGATGAAGAAATTTTGCATTTTTCTGCATTTTTCTATACAAAGGTTCTTAAATGGACAAAACCTGTATCCACCAAGGATCCAATAATAACACATATGACTATATGAGCACTTAACTATATGAGCACTTGAATATATGACGAATTCTCTATATTTTCGTCAAAATATGTTAAAAGAGCTTCTCAATTAGCACAGATTGAATCAATTATTATGATTGATTGTAGATTCCAAATCAACTTTATTTTTAGGTTTTGTCATATGATTCAAAGAATGTCAAAGCTCTTTATCGTAGAGGTCAAGCGTACAAAGAGATTGGAAACTTAAAAGTGAGTTTCTACTGCTCTTTGATTGTTACAATATATATGATGCATATTTTCATGTATATTATGCTTCTTTTAGGCTGCCACAACTGACTTGACTGAAGCCCATGATATCTCGCCTGATGATGAAACTATTGTGGATGTTTTAAGGTATGTTTCTTTATAAACAGGGGGGAATGTTGAATTTATATAAGATGGAAATGCTTTGTAATATTACAATGAGATTGAGTACTTAATTTTTTTTTCTTATGCAGGGATACTAAAGAAAAACTTAGTAAACTAGGCTTGCAAACTGTGTCAGGAGGTATGTGTTTTTATGTTCTAAAAATGCACTGTAAAATAATTCAGAACTTCTGAAAGATTCTTTGCATAACTTGGTTGCAGGTTTAACAATTGAAGAAATAGTGGAGGAGAAATCGACACCAGAAATTAGTGGAGATTTGTCTACAGACTCTTCTGCGTCAACTTCAAAAGAAGTAGATGATCATGGTCACAGTGAATGTTTACGAGGTAATGGAGATCATGTTGCAGATGCTCAATTTTTGCAGGGATTTAAAGATGATCCTGAAGCTATTAAGTATGTTCAAATTTGATTCATATGCACTCACATTATTAATAATTGTTATTTATATGGTTATATTTCTATTCAAATTAGTGATCTCGTCACTTATGCTTCTAATAATGCAGATCTTTCCAAAATTATGTTTCAAACACTGATCTAGGTTCTTTAGCGGCAATGAGTGGAAGCAACATACCCCCAGAAATGATCAAGACAGCCACAGACATGATCGGTAAAATGAAACCTGATGAACTTCAAAATATGCTTAAAGTTGCTTCTTCTCTGCAGAGGAAGGATCTAAGCACTCCAGGGGTTGTGAATGACTCAAATGGACCTAAGTTGACAGAAATGACACCTGAAATGGTTAACTTTGCAGCAGAAAATTTTAAGAAAATGTCTCCAGATGAACTTCAGAAAATTGTTGAGGTTGCATCTTCAGCCAAACAAAATAGTTCAACCTTTTCAGCAGACACCTCAAATTCTAGAAGAGAAGAATCTCGGGGTAATCCATTTGTGTCTGTTACTAATGGAACTCCTCCATTCTCAAGAAATCATAACTCGGTAGAAAATACTGTGAATCCATTTTCGTACCCAGAGGCAGGTTCATCTTCATCCATACCCACAACTTCACCAGATTTGCAAAATAGTCTGAAAAATTCAATGAAAGATCCGGCTATGCAAAAGGTTCTTTACATTTGCTAGTTGCTTATGAGTTCCTTTCTCATTTGTGAGTTGTATATTTTATTAACAATCTTTCCTGTGTGAATCTATTCAGATGTTTAAGTCTATGATGAGGGACATGAACCCTGATATGTTGGCAAATATGAGCGAACAATTTGGTCTGAAACTTTCAAAAGATGATGTATCAAAAGCTCAGCAGGCCATGTCATCATTATCCGCTGATGATCTGGATAGAATGGTACTACGATTTTGAATATTATAGAATGAATTTGACATATTTCCTTTGAATATGCATGTGTGAAGATCATCTTCAGAAAATAAGACATTTTTACATTAACTTGGATAACTTGATATTTCTTGGTTATCCATTATCAAGATTCAAGATAATTATTTTAATTTTTTGAAAGGTTTTTTTTTCTCAAAACTAAAATCTAACATGTTCCTTTATTTTTCCACCTGGACAGCTAGCTTGCTAATACGGCACTTTATTTTTTGCTTCCTAAATTAGACATGCATTTTCATTCATCTTTTTTGTGTTCTAGTAAATTAGAAGAAAATGGCTGACCATGGATGGATATAATTTCTTTTAAATAGGGTTCTTCTCAGTTTGTTATGGAAGTTTGCAAAGATTTTAATCTCTTTTTTTATTCTGAAATTAACTTGACACATTCACTAAATTGCCATTGATCTATTTTTCAGCTGCGATGGGCAGAGAGAGCACAAAAAGCATTTGAAAAAGCAAAGAAGATAAAGAATTGGCTTTTGGGGAAACCTGGCTTGATCCTTGCTATTTTCATGCTCGTTCTCGCTTTCTTATTTCACCAGCTTGGATTTATTGGTCGTCGGTAAACCTCCGAGTTAAAATATACACTTAACCAAACAGCAATTCATACTGTTCAATCACCAGTGGTTGAGAGAAATGCCTTACATTGCGATTGGACAGAAAAATAGACCAGATATTATGCAGCTAGGATAAAATTACTGACAAATTATGTTTAATTTTTTTTAATAAAACAAACAATTTATTTGTTGCGTTTTTTTTTTGATAAGGGACTTTGATTACTTAATAAAAAGTTTACACAGGTAAATGCAATTAAATAAGAATACAGACAGATAAGAAATAATAAAGAAAGAAAAGGCTATATGAGTATATGTCTATATCGTTGCTTCCTCTTTGAAAGCAATATCAATTGTTCGCATGTCAACACTGTTTCTTTGTTTGTCTTTTTGTCTCTCTTCAATTTACCATTACGTTCCATTCAAGTGTGCCAGACAATTGATTCTGTTATCGACCACAACAAGTCCCAAATTTTTGATCCTTTCTTAGTTTCGTCAATCGATGTTAATAGTTTGTCAAAATATGCAACATTTGCACCATGGATTAAGTCCCCGACAGCCTTCGTTCCTTCCTTGATTATCCAGTTGGAGTAATCACATTTAAAGAAAGTGTGGTCGATGCTCTCGTTACTTGTTTCACATAGGCCGCACATTGGACCAATTGTTACATTTGCACCATGGGAGTTTTCCTTGCCATAATCTTCAAAGTAGGTTAGCTGATTTTTGTACGACCGCAGACCATATGCCTTAGCAATAGAATTCTTAGTAGAGCATGAAAGGTACACACTACCTACACAGTCTCAGATTATTTATTTTATTTTAAGAGAAAACATTCAGTAAGATGTTGGTAACTTGGTATGGTACGCGACTGCGCTCATAAGAGCTAAAGCATCTTAGCCGTCCAGATTTTTTAAAAAAAAAATAGATTAATTCTGAGATCAATTTATGACCGTGCGTGAGATCAATTTCAGACTAAAATGAACTCAAATGTACGGTTACGTGACTTATGTCTAAATCAACTCAAATTTTCTTCTCACTCCTGATATCTCTTCCTTCCATCGATTAACGTGTTTTTTTTCAATCTCACTTCACTTTCCCCTCCTCTCACTCATCGTAAGGCGATTTTAGGGTTACTCCTCTTCCCTTCTCTCCGTTCTCTCCGACGACATTCCAACATCATCGTCAGTCGATCGTCATCACCGGTCGCGTTTACTCTCATTATCATCTACCGTCTCTGTTCAAACGTTTGAAGTAAGTTTGTATCCCGAATGAAATTTCAAGCTAACTGTTTATATTGGTCCATTTTTTATTTAGGGATGTTTATTTTTAAATTTGTTATAAATTCTATCATTGTTTCTTTATTCGTTCTTTATGTTCTCAAAATCATTGTTCTCTTATTTCCTTATTTTTCGCTTCCTGTTCATTTTACACAATTGGAAATACTCTCTCTTTCTCTAGTGTGTGTACTATTCTAGGAGGGTGCTATTTATAATTCCTCCCCACCTGACCTCGCAGACTGGGCTGAGGCTGGACCGGCTTCAGGTGGACCTGAATGACTTCTGGGTCACTCGTATGGGTTATGGGTATCATCATCATGCTTGTTTATTAATTATTTAATTTATAATTCATATTTATCTTGTCTATGAAATCACCTTTACAAGAATCTCTACTCGACAAGAATACTCCCGTCCAGAGAATAAAATCATGGAGACAAGACGACAGGCAACGCCCACTACCAAGCTCCGTCAGGTTCTTGGAGACATCACTAACCGCAATACATTTTCTCGTCGCTCTGGAAAAAAAGTCACCAAATCACCGCATTTCTGTTCTGCTAAGAGTAGCACTGGGTCCGTAGAGTGGTTCTCACAAGGCGGAGATTTCCCGAGTAATGTGGCTCTCACAAGTGGTTCGAATCGAAAATCAGGCATCATCTTGTTCTTTTTGTTCTCGACTATTTATACATTTCTTTAGTTAGGGTTTATGGTCTGTTATAACTTATAATTTTGAATGATGATCTATTGATTTATTTATCTTAAGCCAGCATGCCTCATTTCCTGAGAATTCTCTAGGTCTTTTGTGAATATTTGCATGTTTTTTAACTTTTTGGGTGTGGTGTTTGTCATAGACTCTCTCGGTAAGAAAAGGAAATCTGCTATTTCAGAGGATTGTGATGAGAAAAATAGAAATGGGGAAATGAAGAAGAAGAATGAAGAATACGAGGAAGAAGAACGAAGCCATCACTGTAGAAGGCTGTAAATGCCCTTCATCTGGGTCTGGGTAACCAATTCATTTTTTTCCCAATTTTTTTGAACAAGTTGAGAGTTTGTCTGTTCATCTTTTTCTTCTTTTATTTAATGTTGTACTCTAGTTTTGAACTGCCAATTTGTAGTGATATTAGAAGCAATTCAGAAACGGCACCAGATCCTCTTTCAGAACACACCACGGTACATTGATCTTAGTGTTTTAATCATATGAATTTCCATTCATTCTAGATCCTAAAATACATCAAATGAATGCTTTGAAGGAACATGTGAACAAGAAATCATGCAACCGTCGATCTTCTTTAACTCCCCAGCCTATAATAAATATTGAATATTATGCACATTTCATTTTCTAGGTATGTAGTTAATTTATTTCTTTGGTATCTTTCTACAAGTGTTGTTATAAAGGTCTATCTCTAGGTGATATACCAAAGTCACATAAAATATTATCAGTTACATCGTAGTGGAATTTAAAGAAAATACGTACATAGCAAGACTTGAATTCTGGACCCTCAAAAACATTAATAGTTACTGTAACCTATTGAGTTAATCTTCAACATGTAGTTAATTTAGCATTCAATGTTTTTTATGTAGAAATCATAAGTAAAACGAATTGGTATGTAATGATGTATTATCAATTTAGTATATTGACTGCAGTAATTAATTTTTATTGTGATTAAGGCAATGATTAATAATACTAATCATTGTTTCTATATTCCTAGGAGAAATTCAAATTGGATCTGGAAATTAAGAAACTGAATGACTACTATGCAGATATTGATGCTTATCAACTTATAGAAGAGGAATACTCCGACTGAGACCAAGATGACATGGATTGGCGAAACACACAAATAAACAAGCTGTAGATTTTTTTATTGCTTGTAATTAGATAATTTAGATAGAATGAACCATATAGTTAACTGATGGCATGTGTGCGAAGGGAATAATTTTCTTACTCCCTTAGGCAAAACCTATCTCTCTATTACAAATGGAAGGTTTTCAATAGTTTTATAGGTCTCTTCTCGCAACGGTCTTTGGGGTATTTATATTATTCACAGGTTGGGCTTTTGGACTCGTGGGGATCTAGACTCATAGGCTTGTGGGCCTGTGCGGTTCCTGTCCCATTGGTTGGACCATGGTACCAACACTAACAAAACAGAGATTTCTAGTCTGTTTTTTGTTAGAACTGCATTTATATATTTTTGTTAATTGTTAAATTTTATAGTTTCATTATTTCATTGAAACATATGATATAATCGTGAGGATGAGTTTATTGTACTAGTTATACTGCAGCAGTCATTGTATTGAAGATAGCCATTTGCCATCAATTATATACACTGATGCACCACATGAATAATGATGAATCAATTATATTGAATGACAAAATCATGTTACCAATGTTAATATATATTGAAGGAAAAAAAATACAAATTTCATGTGTTGAAAGAAATGATATAGTTGTTATAACTACCGATTCGCTGGACAACGATTAACGGTGGCCCTAGCCCATCCGTATTTTCGATTTGTTCACTGAAATTACATTATTTACATTAAATTTCTGTCGGGTTCACGTTCGCTGTTCCTCCATTTTATCTTGTTAAATTCAATTTTTATTTTTTTATCTGTGTACCGTGTACGACGATAACCCGCCACGATGAAACGACACGTATGTCTGCGTCTCAACATCTCAACGTCTCGTGTTAGATTGATTCTGCGTACCTCTAGAAGAGATCGACAGTTGAGATGCCTCGGCGGGCGGCAGGCCGCTGTCGTTCATATGACGTCACTTTTGCCATTTGCTTATCGTTCACAAGAATCTCTGAATTTCTTTGGTTATTCTTTTCTTCTTTTGACCACATGGCAGCTACTAACTATAACCACCTCTGTGGACCGTGGCTCTGTATGTTGAATGGATGGATAATCTCCATTCAATCAACATCCAACGGTGAATATTATCTACCGGCAACATAGGAGAACACCGAATAATCTAGCAACTATAAAGGGCAAATTTATCAAAAGAGATGTAAATATGCGATTGACATAGTAGAGTAGTGTTGCGGGGGTATGGTATGGAAAATTGAAGTCAATGGTCAACGATGACCACTTCAAGAGTTCAAGTCCCAAGTCTCAACTATGAATAAATAAATAAGTAAATAAATAAATAAAAACAATATTTAATTAACTAAATATTTATAGTTAAGTTGAAAAATAATAGGATTATATCCTTAATACCTTGTTGATTCTCTCGTTATTTATTCAAACCAACCAAATACATTATATACAATTATAAAAACAGACACCTGCGTAGATTGTATTTCCTCGTTTCTTCCTCCTCCCATCAAGAATTTCGGTTTCATTCAAGTTTCGCCCAAATCCAGGATAAGGATTTCTTCTTCTCCTGTCCAGTCAATATCCATGGCTTTCTTCTGAACATCTTCTCCAGTCTACTGTCTTCCTTTTTTTGGTTCTCTGCTCATTCGGCAAAAACTTCTTCTGAAGTGGTCATGGAGAGTTCGAATTACATGGGGTTAATGGCTGTGATGGCGGCTTCGGGTAGCGTAGTGCTCGTTGCGCTCCAGGCACATCGGCGACTAGTCTCCGATTTCAGGCGAAAGTTCGAGATTGAACTCAACGGTATGTGCGCGATCTCGTCACAAATCGTTATCGGGGACTCGTCACAACTTTTTTTTTTTTTTTTTTAACATGATGCTTTTATGATTTTGTGAGTATATGATCTCGCGGATTTGATTCACATTTTTGGTTAACATTTTTTTTGGGCGGTGGGTGGATATGTTCGTTACGTATGTGCAGGTGGAGTCAGAGGAAAGGAGAGGAAGAAGAAGGTTAGATTCGCCGCCGACGTGGTCGAACCATCGTCGAACAACAAAGAGTACCGTCGACGGCATTCCATGGCCATAGCCAGTCGGATCCGAGCAATGGAAAGGATCTCAATGAGAAGTTGAACACTGCAGCCAGATGGTTTGTGTACAGCTGGAAAAACAAACTGAAAAGTTTGTGAATTTAGTTACCTTGAGAAATCAGAATCATGAATCTTCCTAAAATTGGATTTTGCCAGAAATCCAGAATCTTAGTTTTCCTTAGATTTATTTATTTAGTTAGCAGTTAATTGCGTTTCTAAAAATAGATCTAAGAAATCCCAAACCCAACCATTTCCAATAATAAGTCTGTTGTGTTGTTGCTGTTCATTCATTCACAATAGTTGGATCTAATAGTAAGAATTACAGATTACTTTACTTGGGTGCCACAAGAGTATGAGTGGTAGAACTTAATTTTAAAATTAGTGGTGGCCAACTAGAAATATCGTCTTTATCAGATGAATGGATTATTGGATTATGATTAAAGATTTAAAGAGTTGGAAGAAGAAAAAAGATTCTGCTTGCCCATATTTACTGTAGACCCTCATGTTATCCCAATTCCCCCTCCCCCCCCACCTTGATTGGACCCTTGGATTCAAGAAATTAATAAATACAGAGATGGGGGATTCAAGTTGATGTCAATGTCCATTAAAAGTGGTGAACGATTTCGTATTTTCGTGTGGTTTATCTAATAATTGTTTTATTATTTTATCATTATCAACAACAGCGAAAAAAGAAAGGTATGGTCGTATGGATATCATTCCTAAATCTAAGCGTTTGTTCGTAAAGATTAATCATTTGATTGTCTAACGTACTTGTCAAATTAAAAATTGATGGCTAATGGAATAACGATGTATTCGAGTAATTCCAATATATAATTATTGACAACTGTTACATTCATTGCATATTTGCGTTTGCGGAGCTCTCTCTTTATTCACATATTAGTGATGCAAGAAAGAGACTTTAGCGATGCAAGTTGCAATAGAAATTAGTTTACAACAACACTTTAAAATTTTAATGAAGAAATTAATCACCGATTGTAAATACTAAATATTTGATTTCGACCTCAGGGCCGTCTTTTTTGAAAGATTGAATCCAGGTCGGATCAATATATGTACGATCTATGATTCTAAGCCAAAAGTTGGCCCGGGATTCAATATAAATTATTTTGAACCTTGTTATTATTATTGAAAAAAATCCACGTGTTATAAAGAAACCTTATTATAAATGTGTTATCTTTAGAATTAGTTCATAACTATTGTAGACGGTGAAATATTGTGTCTTTAATATATCTTGGTATTTTTAAGATTACAAAGACATCATCTGTAATCAAAAAAAAAAAAATTAGAATTTCATTCATTTTCCTTAATTGAAATTTCGAGATAATTTTTTTTCTCTCAACAATTTTTTAATTAATAGACATAAAATAGATAATTAGGACATAGGAATTAGGATAAAGTATAACAACTTATAACACAAATTACTAATTATATCTAAATCCAACCCTATTATTATCATCTATAGTGAAATTGATGTGATAAGTAACAAGGAATTTTAAGTTTCAATTTGGTTCAACAATAATCAATTACTCATTTAAAAATTATGAGTATATCTTTGGTTATTGAATTCATTATGAAAGAATTTAAGAATTGAATGAAGAATTCAGAATGGAAAATTCGGTATGCAATTTCAATCGGATCCTGAAAAGAAGAACAAATGAAATCGACGCACTTAGGCTGACCAAGACAGACAGCATGAAAAAACTTACAAATGAAAATGATTTTCCAATCATCTCTTAATTAAACCCTCCACCGGACCATCTCATATATAACTGCAATTTATTCCGACCCTTCACATTGGGTATCGGATTCGTGTGTTCCCAATTTCAAATTTTTGGATTTTTGCAGGGGCTGGCGTTCTCTATTCTGTCTGTCTATCTATCTATCTATCTATCTATCTATCTATCGCAATAATCTAATTTTGGTCCGGTCCTGGAGTCCTCCTGGACCATAAGAAATTGAGTTCGATTTTTAGGAATCAATTTCGCGAAAAGATTCTGATTTCAATAAATCTTAGAATCAGAATCTAATTAGGATAACAAATTCTTATCTATTTGTCCGTATTGGGAAAGATAGAATCTATACACGAGGGAGGGAAAAGCAAAACACAACAGAGACCACTCCTTTTCTTGTTTACATTCATCTCCATCTATTTCCGATTCCAAACCGAAGCACTCAAATACCAACCGCTGCCACCACGAAAAAATCATCACCACCGCCGCCAACGACAAATCCCACACAGACCCACCGGAGCATATTCATCATATTACACGATTCCCATTTTTGCATAATGGGTCGTAAGATTGAGCTCCGATCAATCCCAGCACCACCACCACCACCACCCTCCCCCCTCGCGTCACAAAGATCGCCTAAGGCAATCTTAAGAACATCCTCTCTCACTACCTCTGAGCTGTTTGATCAATCACGACGGAATCCTTTGATACTCAGAGACAACGCCATCGTCAGGAAACCAGGCTTCGGAGAGATGGCCGGTGGGACCGCCGCCGGTTGCGCCGCGGTGTGGTGCTGCGTCCCCTGTGGGGTTCTAGACTTTCTCGTTCTGACTGCCGTGAGAGTACCGGCAGGGTTGTGCAAGAAGGCAATAAGGAAGAGGAAGAGGCTGTGCTGCTTGAAGAACCAGAAGAACCAAATCGGCAATGATGTCTGGGTGAACGATAACTACGGTTCGTTGATGCTCGTCAAGTCAATTTCAGACGCTTCACTGTGGCCGGAGATGTCGATGTCGGACGAATTTATTCGAGATATGGATAAAGAAATGATGGCTATGGATGAAGAGATGTGGGAAAAGTTCGGAGATAGCGGATTTTGGCGCAGTTCTTCACGTAAAGAACAATGAAAAATCTCCCTATCTCTGTCTCTGTGTATGTGTGCATCCGTGCGTATCTGCCGGAAAATATACCGGTGACTGATACGAAATCCGATGATGTGGGGTATCTTTCTCTTTTTGCCTTTTTGGCATTGGTCTCTGACTCTCTGTAGAAGAGGGGAAAAGAGGTCCCAATCTTATTTGGGTTTAAATGTAATTGGTTGTCATAAAATCCGCCCATTAACTATTGAGGCGTGATTTAAATAAATTAATAAATAAATATTTGTTTGAAAGTTGTGTAGCAATTAGCCATATGTAAATATTTGATTGGCCCAACTAGGGGTAAGATTCTCCGTTCCGGGACCCGGTGCCAGGATCGTACCCGGACGGGGACGATTTTCATATTTCGACATCAACTAATTATAATTATCCTATTTCGACATAGAAAATAATTATTAATAATTTAATATTGCGTAGATTAATTACGAACTGATGATCTCAACCGTACATCTTAGTTTTGAAGGATTGAATCCACACTGATTTAGTTTTTTTACTATATTTATATGAAAATAATACATGTTCACCATCGATCTTAGATTCGTTCTTCGATCCAATGAAGGCAATGACGCAACTTCTTTCTGTTCCTCCTTGGATGGTTATCTGATTTGCCTCGGCCCTTGCCATCGGATTGGATTTTCGCACCTGGTAAATCTATCTTTTGTTGTTGTCGATACTCACTCATCTGTTTTTGTTTTGTTTTGGAAATGGATCGGGGACGGGATCTTCTTATTTTCATATTTAATATGTATGGATCAAAATCGATTGGTTAGATCTGTGCTTAGTTTTAGGGCGGGGTTGAAATTTTGTAATGGAAGTTTTTACGATATAAATTGTAATGTTAAATTGTTGGTTGGTGTGTTCGATTTTTTATCAGGTTTTCTTTCTTTTCCAATTTTTCATTCATTCATTCTTTCTTTCTTTCTGGAATCTGGATAGTGGATATATATTAAGGAAATGAAATCGAAGACTCTCTCTCCTTTGTATCTTTTTCTGATTAAGATGACGATTGCTGCAGCAGGTTACTCTGAAACTCATCCTCCTTCTATATGTATCCTCTTCATCTTATATTTCTGATATGCTTAGATTTAGCCATGGTTATTGGATTAGAAGCCATAAACAATGCAGAGTTATTGTCACAATGTATAATGAGTGGATGTTGTGCAATTCTTAAATTCTTGCAACCACACACTCCACCTTAGTTTGGCAGTGACAAGAGACATGTACTCTACTTCTACACTTGATCTAGATATTGCTGGTTGTTTCTTAGACTGACAAGCAATTAGATTTGTGCCCATGAAAATACAAATCCTCGTCATATATCTTCTGCGAAATCTTCATCACATAATGCACATAAATCTGTAGTTGAAACATAATTCCTTTAGTTATTGTACATTTAATAAACCTAAGGATTCCTTTAGGCTTTAGCTGCAATCATATGATTAGTTCTAGTTGGTTCTGTATTGTTTAAGATTAGATAATTTATTACCCTCTGTTTTGTTGATACCTAGATCAACCGATGTTGTACAGTATTTATATATATTCATATCAAATCTTTCTAAAATTTCTAAGGCATGTTTTGATTTATTTGTAAAATGCTATTATCACTATCTTCATTCCTAGAAATTGACTGTACATTTAAATGTATTGTGTAATGTTGAAATAAATTTAAGAAAAAATTCATTTAATAATTAAATCATCCACATTTTCATACACTAACAATCAAACATCTAAATTATTGAATTACATTCAATAAAAACAAATAAGTATCTGCCTCACTATTTTTAAAGCCATGAGATTAAAATTTTAACATGAAATATCAAGTTTTAGGTGTTTGTTTTTAGTTTATATATATGGGGTGTGTTTTTGGTGCGGTTCGTCTGCATCAAGAACTCGCTGCAGACATCGCCGTTTCGGCCGTTCCAGTCTCACAATTCCGGTTCCAGTCTCACAATTCCGAAATTTCAGTTTCAGGAACTGACGTGGTTTCAAGTCAAAACTATCCACGTCGGACATCTGACGAATTTGAAATCCGACAAATCCGTGGACCGTCCGCAGTCAGTTTCAGGTGTGGACAACCGCATCTGAAGTTGGCTGTATATATATGTAATTTTATTCAATCTTCAAATACACATAAGATGGATGTTGTATATCAATGTAATATTGTGGTTGAGCATCAAATATTAGCTCATTTAACGTCTTGTAAAAAGGTATTTTTTACATCTATTTATTTAAACTAATGTCCTTTATTGCCTCTAGGCCTCTACTAATAGCCAAAGATATTACTATCTTAATGTTGGATATATTTTTTACACTTTTAAAACTAGGTGTATGTAAATTTAGAAGAAATTGTAGAAATATATACTCCGGAGTCCGGAGATGGATAATAAACAAAATTATAGGAAGAATTTGATCTGAATAAAAAAAGAGTAAGTCTAGACAATTTCGGTGTATTCAAAATCTTATTACAAGCAAGATGAAATTACAGTGGAGTCAAGTACTGGTACGGTTTTAGTGATCTCAAACTAGGTATCCAGTCTCCTTAATAGGATAGGATCGGATGGGATCCAGATTTTAGATTTTGTACGATAAAACTCATAACATCCAAAACCCTATTTTTCTTAAATGGACTGTACATGATTTTGCGATTTTGTCAAACTCGTGTCAAACCCGTCGTGGCCCAGTTGCCCGTCCCCTTAATTATGACTTATGTTAATTGGATATTTTCGTTAATTTATCATCTAGAGATTACAAAATAACGTGTATTCGATGACATAGTTTCCATCTTCTAAACTTTGATTCCAAATCGAACTGTTGAGATTCCATATAACTCAATGTCTCAATCTAATATAATAGTGTGTTCAGTGGTGTTGGATGGGTCTAACATGAAAATAATTAGTAGCTGTTTAAACAAAGAAAATCCAGAATACTTTAATATATATATAACGAGAGGATATTTGATCGGATCGTGGGATTCATGCAAACCCTACGTGTTTAGTGGAATAGTGGAGATCGTGCGTGTGTAATAAATATAAACTAAGGATGGTAACTGGTAAATATGAACTACTAACACACACAGCACCACTAATGATCGATAAATATTATTGGACAAATTTCAGATTTACGAATTTAACGATTATTTCTTATACTATTAAGATTAGGTGGTTGACGAATTAATACATGATGGTCGATTATTAGCAAGTTATCGGATTAACTGAGGCTTAATTCTACTAAATTCTTATTAAGTTAGCATTTATTGATCATTATGGGGAAATTGATTATAACACACTACCGAACCATCTTCGATGGTGTTGGTGTGTGTATATTGTCGGTCACAGATTGATTAATAGAAAATTCCAACTGCGCAATCCGATCGATCGATCGACTTCAGAGTCAAGTAATTAATTAAATCACAAATCATCACAAGTCTTTTTTAAATACTTCCTTCCTTCCTTCGTTTACTTCTTTTTATTCTAACAAGGCAGAGCAGATACGCAATGAATGCGACAAACTATTCTCCGGCAGGAGCAACGTCACCGTCAATATTCTCCTTCTTTCGTTGCAACACTGAAAAAATCGGGTTACGTTGACAATGTACATGGAACGACGTAGAAAAGATTAAAAAAATCGCACTCGGTGGACCATGGACGGACAAACTTCAACGAAGCTCGTCGGTGGAGATCTGGACCGTTCATCCATCTCCATTTCAGATTTGTAGGAATTCGCAATTTCCCCTTACCACCAACACGTTAAGTTGGTTAACACATTGACACGTAAACTGCTGTGGATTTTCTCTTTTAATTACACCTCAAAAGTAAGTAAGTTACTAACACAGCTCAACACAACAAACACACTGGATTCCCGAGTAGTACAAAAAGCCATCGACGAGAGAGAGAAAAACAGAGGCACCATGGATTCCCGACGGATGTTTGGGTGTCTGGTATCTACTATCTTAATCTTCAACCTTTCCTGGATGAGTGCTGCATTACCCAGCAACACCGCCGCAGGGATTGGGGCTGCGCAGATAAACTCCAACTCGGTACTGGTGGCGTTGCTGGACTCGCACTACACCGAGCTCGGCGAGTTGGTGGAGAAAGCGCTACTTTTGGCAACACTGGAAGACGCCGTCGGCCGACAGAATATAACCATCTTCGCGCCCCGGAACGAGGCTTTGGAGCGCGACCTTGATCCCGAATTCAAAAGGTTTCTATTGGAACCACGGAATCTCCGCTCGCTGCAGACCCTTCTGCTGTTTCATGTCCTTCCTCACCGTATCCCTGCCGCCAATTGGCCGGAGGAAACTGACCAAGCTGTTCATCACCGCTCTCTTGCTCTCGAAGTCGAGGATCGGATACCGATTTCGAGGGAGAAGAAAAAGAAGATGGTTGTAGGTACTGCGGAGGTGATTCAGCCGGATGCGGTGATCAGACCCGATGGTGTCATACATGGGATTGAGAGACTTCTTGTTCCGAGATCTGTACAGGAGGATTTTAATAGACGACGGAGTCTCGCGGCGATTTCGGCTGTTTTACCAACTGGTGCTCCGGTGGTTGACCCGAGAACTCATCGGCTTAAGAAGCCCATTACTTCGACCATACCAGGTTCTCCTCCTGCTCTACCTATCTTTCAGGCCATGTCTCCAGGACCGTCTATTTCTCCGGCTCCTGCGCCTGGACCGGACGGCGCACACCGCCACTTCGACGGTGAATCTCAGGTACAAATAAATCAAATTTTAGATTTCATGCAAACTCCTAAAATCCCTAAATTCTCCTATCTGGAATTCTCTCAGGTGAAGGATTTCATCCACACCTTGCTGCATTACGGTGGTTACAACGAGCTTGCAGACATTCTGGTAAACCTGACGGCAATGTCGACGGAGATGGGCCGTTTGGTCTCAGAAGGCTACGTGCTGACCGTACTTGCGCCAAACGACGAGGCGATGTCGAAACTGACGATGGAGCAGCTATCGGAACCCGGTGCGCCGGAGCAAATGATATATTATCATCTGATTCCGGAGTACCAAACAGAGGAAAGCATGTACAACGCCGTTCGACGGTTTGGGAAGGTTAAATACGATACTCTCCGATTACCGCACAAGATCGTAGCCAGAGAGGCCGATGGGTCTGTAAAGTTTGGTCAGGGAGAAGGATCGGCTTATTTGTTTGATCCAGATATCTACACCGATGGTAGAATCTCCGTCCAAGGGATTGATGCGGTACTGTTCTCCCCTGAAGAAATCCCATCGACCAGTACAGTGAAAACGCAGAATCCGACAACGACTGCTGCGCCGACAACGAGAGGTAATTGTCGTCGTTACTGTCTTTTTTATTTTAATCTCAAGTAGTTGCCCATGTCGTTAGTCATCACCGAGACACCGACGGTATAATTACCGTGATGGTAAAAAGATAAAAAAAAAAAAAACCACAAGTTATCACGTAAACAGCGAAATATTTTCGTTGTCGGTGACATGGTCATTAAATAATGAAATCTAAGTAGTCATTAAAATTAGTCCATTAGTATTTTAGTCCCACATCGATTGATTATTAATTGAATATTTATATTCAAAGAAAGAAAAAGGTTTTAAATCGGGCAAAAGTGAATATTTGTTTATTTTAATTTGATGGTATTTTTATTGGTGTTTGTGAATTGTGACGTGAGCAGGAAGGTTAATGGAAGTAGCTTGCGGAATGCTTGGGGCGTTGGGTCAGAAGCGTTTCGCGACTTGCAACTGAACCCCGCCAGAACGAAAACCAGAACCGACCATCACGTATGTGTGTAGTAACAACAACACTTGGTTGTTTAATTAAGGACGGAATTATCAATTATGGTTTTAAATTATAATACTCTGTTTGAATAATGAACAATCTTGCTGTCTAATGGCAATGCAGGTGGTTGGTGATGGTTTAATGGAGAAGAAAAGAATTAGTTCGGTTGGGGTGGGGATCAAGGAATGAATGAAAGAAATGAAGAAGAAGAAAGAAAACGTGTGCATAAAATCAAACCAATCTGAAGTCTGAACTGAAGTGAAGTTTTCCAAGCTCCCACACCAACTACCTCTCTCTCTTTTCAACTCCTGTTTGTCTGTCTATTATTTCATGTTTTTTTTTTGTGAAAAAACCCTATTTTTTGTCTTTTAGTACGTATAAAGAAACCGCCTCCTAAGGTCTCCAAGAGATGGAGATTCGTTGGGTGGTTGTTGCGTCTTTCATGTTTCTTTCTTTTGTTTTCTCTCTTCTGCTTGCAGTTGCCGGAAAGTGAAACTAAGTTGAACTTGAGTGCTCTTAATATATATATTGAATGAAATATGTACAGTTGTTTATTTCATTGTTTGTTCGTTCCGCAATAATGATATGATTTGTAAGTCTAGATTCCTGCTGAGCAGTGAAGCACCGTTCATTAATGATCAATTAAGGTTGACAGCAGAGAGACAACTGGAACAACCACAACTTTATAATTCATATGTGTTGGCATCGCTGATATTACTTGCTGTTGAATGTGGATGGGGATGTGGCAACCATTCCAATTTCCAATTTCCATTTCCAACCAATGGGTCAAATCAATGGACCAGACCAGACATCTTCGCTCTTCAGAGTCACGGGTTTATATGTCAATCCTTCTTTCATTTAATATATTATCATCAATTAACAATAATCTTATTTGAAATACATTCGTTTTTTTTAATAAGGGAGGCTATTTTTTTATCAGAATCATAATGAATTTTAAAAAAAAAACTCAAACTCATGATCTTTAATTTTTTTTTAATAATTATTGTAATATGTTGAGTTAATCATCTTATATAACTGAAATACATTCCAATTATATAATGATTATTTAAAAGAGACTTAGAGTTAGAGACCCCTAGGCACTTTATTAATATTTTTTATATTTTATATTATTGAATTGGTCCAATAATGATTAATGAATAATTCAGTCCAATATACTTACTGAATTTTATATATACCATAGTATATGGTACCTTACACCCACCTAATTTGAAAAGTCTACACTAATTTTTTAATCTTTATTAAATAAATATGAAAATTATTAAATGTCTTTTGAAAAACTAAAATTAAGAGGACGCACCCAAGACACACCCAATCTGTCTCTGTCTGCACAAGATGTTAAGCCATTAATATATATATATCATTAATTGACCTAATACTTCAGTCAAATGTGACCCTAATTATCGGTGTAATTAAGAGTAATATAACAATCGAAAAAAATTAAAGTTAAAAAGACTTATAACTTTATTAATAACTGTCAATTTACTTTTATTAGAAAATTAATTCGAATTTAAAAAAAGAAAACTTAAAAATCATACTAAACAAAAATCATACAAAATAACAATTGATTCACTGATAAAAAAAATTCAATATTTGTGTAGACGACGTCAAGAGCTTTATAACGATATTTGTGATGATATGTGATGTAACGTAATAAAAAAAACAATACACAATTACACAAATGTCAACCCTCTATCTGATGCACTTAGGGTGTCAAATAAAACCCGGCTCGTTGGGTTCGCGAGCCCGAGTGCCAAGCTCGGCTTGGTTCGTTAAGCTCGATGGGCTTAGTAAGAACTATAAAAAACTAAAAAAATATTATATTTAAAGAGAATAGAGGTGTAGCATAGTTTGTAAAAGGTTTGTTTAGTATTTGAGAGGTCACAGGTTCAATCTTTTATGTCACCAAATAATTATTTTTTTTAATTCGAGTCCGAGCCTGACAATTCTTAAAACGAGTCGAGCTCGGCCAAACCAGGCTCGACGAGTTCGAGCCTGGATAATTCCTTAACGAGCCGAGCCCGAGCCTGACTTTATAAGCAAAAACTCGGCTCGGCTCGTTTGACACCTTAGATGCACCTAGACGCCTATTTATAGGGTTTCCTCATGGGCATGGGTCTTCTGGACTCAGTTGCGTAGGGGCAAGTGCCCCCCCAAAAGTTGAAAAAAGAGTTAAGGACCTATATGTAATAATTTTTTTATAGGGTGTTAAATGTATTTTTCACGATATATTAATATTTTTTAAGGGTTAATATATAAATTTCACAATATTTTATTCTTCTCCCCCCTACGTTTCACAAATTTTCTCCCCCCCTTCTCCCCCGTTCTCCCCCAAGACCCAAATCCCTAATCTTCTCCGGGAATCTCTTCTTAGATTCTTCACTGTTGTTGCTGCCTTGTTGGAAATCTTTTCTCCAGTTCTCCCTCTGTTTCTACTTGTTGGATTCTCTGGTATTTATTTTTCTGTTTATAATGTGATTCTACATTTCACTGGAATTGGAATTATTCTTATTTTCTGTTTAACTGGGTTCTATTGTGATTTTTTGTTTATAAATTGGAATTATTTTACTGGAATTGGAATGTGATTCTACTGGAATGTGATTTTACTGGAATTATTTTTCTGTTTATAATGTGATTCTACTGGTATTGGAATTATTCTTATTTTCTATTTATAAATTATTCTTATTTTCTATTTTTAAATTGTTCTTATTTTCTATTTTTAAATTGTTCTTATTTTCTTTGATATTCTTCTTCTTTCGTATCTTTCTGTTTATAAATTGTTTCCTTCTGATTTTTTTTAGGTTGACTACGACTTGTGGGTCAGGGATTTGTCAATTGTCGGAAGCTTAAAAAGATCTTCAATACCAAGGTTCTGTTACTTTTTTTATTATTTTTAGAATTGATGGATTTATAATTTTATGCATTATTTCTTATATAATTTTATAGTTGGATTTAGGAATGTAGGATTGTATTCTTAGATTTAAGGTGAATCTTAATTCTTAAATTACAGATGGAGAAATATTTTAAAAAAATAATTCCTAAATATTTTAAATATTCTTAAATTAGGACATTGAATTTATGTAAAATATATTTGGAATTTTTATTGTTAATTGAATGAATGTATTTATTTTTAATTTGAATATTAATTAGTGTATTGAATATTAATTATGGAATGAATGTATTGAATTTTTATAGGTTTTTATAATCGATTTTATGAATAGGTCGTGCCAAAAAATTTATAGGTTTTTAAATTAGTACAATTTTTTTTTCCGCCTTCAACGAATCTTGCCCTCCCTGTCGGGGAATCCTGGATACGCCACTTTAGTTGCGTCTAACTGGTTTTGGGACGGGGCCACTGAGTCTGGGTCGTGCCGCTTGGTCCACCGTGCCTGCACATCTTTGATCCACGTATTCCATTCGTGATGGGCTCGAATATTAGGCAAGAGTCCAATAATCTGGGTATCATAAGTATTCCCCTCCTTCCTCTGCATTGGGAGTGTATGTTCACGGGGAGCCTCGCATTTTTTCCAGGTGACGTAATCTCGAGACCAGCTTTTTTCGATCTATAAAAGGGGGCGGAAGGTCACTTGTCTCTGGAATTCATCAGATCGAGATGTCTCCCTATCATGCCCTAGATGTCCTCGAGGAGTTTGCCTGCGAACTCATCCATCAATAAAACTCTTGGTCGAAACTTCTGCTGCTCTATGAGTCCGAGATTCGGACCACTCGAGTCTGTGCATCTTTGGTCCACGTGTCCCAGTCGTGATGAGCTCGATTATTGGGCCAGAGTCCAATAATCTAGGTATCATCAATATGGTTATAAACAAAAAAAAATCTAAATCTACACATTTCAATTATTCTCAATGTCTTTATAGTTTATATTACTAATTCTAAATGTGCAAAAAAAAACTCACACCTGATGGTGATGGTTAGTCTCAGTCTCATTTGATATTATATAAAATATAAAATTATAATTTAATTAACTTAGAAATTAGAAAATCTATTTACTAATTATTAAAATATATATAAAAAATCCATTAAATATTTAATACCAAATAAACCAAATTACAATCGGCGAAATCCATATTCACTCCATTTCCTCTAATTCGAAACCCTAATAGTCTAAATACCGATCAACCAAGCCCTATTTCCTTCTCAAGCAACCTCCAGGCAATCTTCTCTCACTCAAAGTAGCCGCAAGACATCTCCTCTTCAAGCGCCTCTTCTGGTATCTTTCAACCTTCCGGTCAAGCTTCATGTTTTTTTGTTATTTTAGACACAGATATTCTATTTTTTAAGCTCCTCATTTAGGAATAATTTGTTCGTTTGGTCAACTGTTTATGTTCTTGTTCTTATTTTCTTTTATAATTTACTAACTAACTAACTTTTGTTAAGAATTTGATACTCAATTAACAAGAGGGCAAGAAATAAAAACTCAACCCAAACTTTCAAAGTCTTAAATGCTCAGTTTATAATTGACATCAACGCAAGTAAGCTTGATTTTATTATTTGATATTTTGTAGTTCAGATCATTAATTCTTAATCAGTGTCGTAGTTTATTTCAAATATTCTTTTGTGGTTCATTATTTGATCTTATTTTTAAATCTTTTAAATCACTTCATCTTCAACCATTTATATTTGATACTTCATGATTTCATGGTGTTTTTTTTTAATTTCTTTATAGAATGTGTGAGTTATTCAAACCGATTGACCAAACTTCAAATGTTCCACCAATCAACAAGCTCATTGTTCATACTGCAAAGATCAGTTGATGACAAAATGATAAATTGAAATGAATCGTTAGAACCCAATGAGATTTTGGTTACTTTGAATGAGAGATTGAGGTCATTGGGCTACTTTGTATTTTTTTTTATTGAATGATATTTTAACAGTTGTGGGCTTGTTGCTTCAATTTTCAATGGATAGATATTATGATACAAGCCAGTATTCTAATAAGCACCAAGAGGCCACCTCTATACTTGAAAGATTATTCAATCATCAAGTAGATTCACGAGTGCTGACTTAGTTAGTTGTTGTCTTAGTCAAGGTTTGAAATAAGTCGTTAAATTACTTTTAAATATAAATGTTAATTTATTGGTAGTGTTTAACATGTGAGCTACTGGGTTTAGTATTTGGTAGTCAGATTCGGTTTTTGTTTTCTTCAATCAAAACTATTTTGATTTTTCTTGTTTAGTTTTAACTTTTTTCTTCCTCCGGTGATCTCTCTGATGAGGTGCATTGTAATATCATATAGTGTCTAGATAATCACGATTGCAGTTAGTTTGGGAGGAATGATGATGATATTGTTAACTTTGACATTTATTTGTAGCTTATAATAAAAAAAATCATTAAAAATAGGAAAATAGGAGTTTTTATATGGTTTGAGAATCTAGTGTATTAGTTAAACGATCAATGAATCTAGTGTTTATTTTATTGTGTGCATGCTCATCATGATTCATTGTGCACTCATTGTAGGTAAATCCCACAACTGGTACTGCATTCGATAATACACTTGGAGCCGGAATCGTCCTTGCCAGCAAGTCTACGGGGAAAGATGATGTCACAGAGTAGAGAAAAGGTGTGGTCTCAAGGAATTGCAGCCCTTCGCTGGAGGAAATCCCTGCAAAGTCATCTGAGTTCTCTCAAACACTCTTCAAAAATCACTTCCACAATAACCAACTCCACCACTGCCACTAAGTGCTATAGATTATGTATAAATCGCAGGGCACCGCTGTCTTTCTATTATCTCCAATGCAATTATTCCTCCAAATCGTTGCCAGATGATCTCAAATGTCGGTGCTGGAACTGTAATCAATCCAAATCAACATCATTGGACCCATTTCTTTCATGCCCTTCTTGCAAGGCTGTTCAACCCATTGATACTTCCATTGACTATTTCGTTATTTTTGGAATGTAAGTGATATAAATGTTTCATGGTTTCAATATTTTCTACCAAACTTGGAATGAGTATTTTTTTTTTAAATCACATTCCCTCGCTGAGTTTTGTTATAATGCTTTGATTTGTTCGCTAAACTTCATGCAGAGAAAAGAAGTATGCAATAAAGGATGGCAACCTGGATGGAAAATACAAAGATTGGCAGAAGAAGCTTCACCCTGATCTAGTCCACACCAAGTCCCAGGTTTGAATGATGATATGGCATCTCACCAAGACACGACGAACCTGTTAGAAGTTAAACACATGTAAATGTTTATTTGTTTCATTCAACTAGGTATAATTTTTGTTATTGTTGTTTTCAGAAAGAAAGAGGCTATGCTGCTGAACAATCTGCATTAGTGATTGAAGCACACCGTACTTTATCCCATCCAATCTCAAGAGCATTGTACATGGTGAGAAGAATTGTCTGATTGTGCCTTCATCTTCTATTCTTGTTGAAATTATGTACATAATACCATTACTTTTATACAACATTTTTTTTAGTGGAATTAGGTTCATGCTGTGATTGCTGTCTATATTTTCCCGATTTAAAAAAGTCTATTTCTTTAATTCTATTTAGGTACATATAGTTCAACAGATAATTCTCTCGCTAAAATAGTCTAATCGTGTTGATACATCATGACATGTGTCAATATATATACTACTGAACAAATATATTATTTTAATTGTTATATTTTTTTGCAGAGTTGTAATTTTATCTTGTTCTTATTCTATTCTATATTTCTATTTTATACTTGTTTTTCAGTATTTTGTAACTGATCATAAAGATTTTTTTAGTTGCAACTTGAGGGGATCGATGTGGATGAAGAAGAAACACTTTCAGACCCTGAATTGATCACTGAGGTTATCAATCATTTTCAAATTTATCTATGGCCAGATGAATTATTTTAGTTTGCCATCCGAGATTTTGAAGTTTGAGTGAAATGTAGATAATGGAAATTAGAGAAGCTGTTGAAGAAGCAAAGGAGTCCAATGTATTAAACGAAATAAAGTCCAAGGTATTTTTTATACTTAACAGTAATGATCCTGTCCATTTTTTATATAATTATATAGTTGTAAACTTGTAATTATATATGCTTGGCACTTTAGATACAATCGAAGCTGGAAAACTGGACTAACTCCTTTGCAAAGGCGTTAAACAATAGAAATTTTGAAGATGCTAAAAATTCGATTCGAAGGATGAAATATTATGAGAAGGCAATTCAAGAGGTTGTGAAGAAACTCTGATTTTCTACAAAGCATTATTAAGATTTCAACATGTTTTAGTTTGAGCAATTCCTTAAAAACAAAGCATTATTAAGATTTGAGCTTGATTACAAAAAAAAGAAATAAATAGAAATTTTTGAGTTCATCAATCAGCAACAGTCAAAACACATTTATTTATATTAATTTGTATTAATGTATTTTTGACATTGAAGAAAATCAAGAGATGTTTATATATAAAAAATTCAAATTGTATTTGATCTGTATTTACTACTTCTTATAATCATAGTTAAATGGACGTTAATACTTAATAGTTTGTTAGATATTATAAACCCTAAAATTCTTATATAATGATATAAAGCTATAAATCATAATTGTTTTAATGAGGTATATCCGAATTACAAAAAATACATGGAATTAATACAACTCACCCAGCAAGACAGGTCGGTCTAAACGTAAATAAATTGTAATGACGTAAATAGCCTTGTCCCTTCCGTGGATCAATTCCATTCCATCCATAACAAAATCTCATATTTCGCTTTCCTCCCGCCATTACGGAGAATCGGAGATCCCCACCTCCCTCCGTCGTTTCCTTCTTCCTTCCCATCACTGCATTCGAATTGATACAAAAGTACTATCCGTTCATATCCTCTCTATCTCGATTCCAATGGCGTCGTTTCCAGGGAATTCTGATTTTTCTCTCTCTTACCAAAATCGCGATCAAACGTCGGCTTTCCACTATTGAAGGTGAGATCCTCACAACCCCTCTTTTTTCACATTCCCTCTGATGTAAATCGAATCCGACCATCAATCACTTTGCATGATCAAAATCATCTTCCTCACCCCCAGCATTCTAACGAATCACATCCATTCTGGGTATCGATGGACTCATTTTTAAAGTCAGCATCAATATCCATCTTCTCTCCGGAAAACCACGTTTAGTTATAGGGATTTGTTCGATTTTTCCACAAATCACACACGGCCCAAATGGGCAACATATGCGTTGGGCCGAGCATATCAAAGAACGGATTCTTCCAGTCCCTTTCTGCCACGCTCTGGCGTTCCCGATCCCCTGATAAAAATTCAAATGACAATACTATCGCTAACACCAGTTCAAGCCATAACGGTTCTGCGAAAGATGAATCTACTTCGAAAACCCGGGAAGCACAACCATTTACCACACCTCCACAACCCATGAAGATTGAAGTACCAGACAATGTGCCACCCCAACCGATGTCAATCCCTCCTCCTTCCAAGCCAGAACCACAACCAACACCGGTGCCAGAACCACAACCAACACCGGTGCAAAAACCAAAACCAACATCGGAGCATGAACCGCAGCCAAAACCAAAATCAGATCAAAAGCCAGAACTAATACCAGGTCAAAAGCCAGAACCAATTATTGTACCAAAACAGGATGATGATCATAAACAGCAAAAAGAACAACAGAAGCAGCATCCTGATGAAACAACACCTAATAAGACTCATCACAGCAGAATTTCAAGTGTTGGTCTTCAAGTGGAATCAGTCCTCAATCGCAATACAGGCAATCTGAAGGAAATTTATAGTTTGGGTAGAAAACTTGGGCAGGGTCAATTTGGAACTACTTATCTTTGTGTTGAGAAGGCTACGGGTAAGGAATTTGCTTGCAAGTCTATTGCAAAGAGGAAGCTTGCGACAGAAGAGGATGTTGAAGATGTGAGGAGGGAGATTCAAATAATGCATCACTTGGCTGGCCATTCTAATGTCATATCCATCATTGGCGCTTATGAGGATGCTGTGGCTGTTCACGTTGTTATGGAATTGTGTGCTGGTGGTGAGCTTTTTGATAGGATTATACAGAGGGGACACTATACAGAGAGAAAGGCTGCAGATTTGTCTAGAGTGATTGTGGCTGTTGTGGAAACCTGCCATTCTCTTGGGGTCATGCATAGGGACCTTAAGCCCGAAAACTTTCTTTTTGTCAACCAAAATGAGGATGCATCTCTCAAGACGATAGATTTTGGCTTGTCGATGTTCTTTAAACCAGGTATATATCACAATTGTTGTCTTCTAAATTCGTTGAAATCGCTTTAGAGAATTTATAATGTTTTTTTTACATTTCATATATGTAGTAGTCTGTCGCAATATACAAATCATATGCAGATATGGCGTTTATTATGTTTATTTACCATTGATTCATGCAATACTTTTTTTTTAATCCAAAGTCTGTTGCATTATCTACATGCCACATTCAGATATGTCATTTATTTTCGTCTGTTTAGGGGAAATATTTAGTGATGTTGTTGGAAGTCCTTATTACGTTGCTCCAGAAGTCCTTCGAAAACGCTACAGTCAAGAAGCAGATGTTTGGAGTGCTGGAGTTATTATTTACATCCTACTCTGTGGAGTTCCTCCATTTTGGGCAGGCATGTTATATTTTATAATCTTCTACAAATTAGGTGAAATTTGGACATTTATTTTAGTGGCCATCTATAGTGTTCTGATGCGAACTTCAAAATTATCAGAAAGCGAGCAGGGGATATTTGAACAAGTTTTACATGGTACTCTTGACTTCCATTCTGATCCATGGCCTAGCATATCCGATGGGGCAAAGGACCTACTTAGGAAGATGCTCGTAAGGGATCCAAAGAAACGGATTAGTGCACATGAAGTTCTTTGTGAGCAAGCATATTCTATATTTCTATCAATGACTATGTGCTTATTTAAAACTATTTAAATCTTTCAATCAACATATTTGTTAGAAACGACTGAACATGATTAAATAATAAATTCATTGTTGTTATCTTGCAGTTAGAATGATTTTGTTTGATTGAAAATTTGACCTCTTTCAGGCCATTCTTGGATCCAAGCTGATGGTGAAGCTCCTGACAAGCCCCTTGATTCTGCAGTTCTTACTCGATTAAAACATTTTTCTGCCATGAACAAGCTCAAGAAAATGGCTCTCAGAGTAAGCTTTTTAAAATGAATTTTGAGCTCAAAAGCTCATACATATTTGATGGAATTAAAAAAACTCACTCTAAATATAAAGATTTCAACTGGTGGGAGTGGTGATCTATTGTTTTTTATTAAAGATGTTTTTTATTTACGTTACGTATAGATTTGTTGTTTTCTGAATTTTTCCATTGGCTTTCTTATCGTTACAGGTCATTGCTCAAAGCCTTTCAGAAGAAGAAATTGCTGGTCTAAAAGAAATGTTCAAGATGATAGACACTGATAATAGTGGCCAGATTACATATGAAGAACTCAAAGTAGGATTAGAAAGAGTGGGTGCTAAACTAAATGAGTCTGAAATATACTCTCTCATGCAAGCAGTGAGTTCTCGTTCGAATTATTTTTTCTACCTAAGCGATTCTAGATCAAAACTATTAGCAATGACAAACATAATCCTGAAGTTTTAAATGTAGTTCGACTTGTTCTTTGATATTATTTTCCAATAGGAAGCCATGTATTTTTCTTCTTCAAGTTGTTCATTTATGTCAACCTGTCATTCTTATTGCTTTTGTATTTGATAACTGATACAAAAGATAATCGTTAAATTTTCTAAATATTCCCATACGAATCTCATTTAATTAAAGTTGATTCTACAATCTACAGGCTGACGTTGATAACAGTGGCACAATAGACTACCCTGAGTTCATTGCTGCAACCATGCATCTTAACAAAATTGAAAGGGAGGACCATTTATTCAGAGCCTTTTCTTATTTTGATAAAGATGGAAGTGGATATATAACGCAGGATGAACTCCAAAAGGCATGCGAGGAGTTTGGTTTAGAAGACGTCAAACTAGATGAGATTATTCAAGAAGTTGATCAGGACAATGTAAGTGGTCCTCCTCCATCTCAATTGAATTCTCTCAAAGTAAATTACCATTGATTACATATACAACCTGGATTTTTCTTAGTTGTCTCATTCTCCATGATCAGGATGGTCGCATAGACTACAATGAGTTTGTTGCTATGATGCAACAAGGAAGCCAAGTGGTAGTAGGAGGGAAAAAGGGTTTGCAAAATTCTTTGAGCACTGGTTTTAGAGACGCACTAAAGCTTGGTTGATGAGGTTAGGTGTGATGTTTGTTATTTTCCTTACACTTCCTCTTTTCTTTGCCAGTTCTTAGATTCTTATGAATCCGTAAAGGAAAAGATCGAATCCACTTGTCTCACTTTCACTAACATATCCCATCCATTCATTCATTGATTCAGTTCATACAATGTGTTGCCAAACAAACATTACAAAATTGATTGATTTTAGTTACATACAACACTAGTGGCGAGAACAAAGGGATTCTAAAGAATGAACATTGAACACACTGTAAAGAACCGGAGTTTGTGATCCATCCTCTTGTCATCGAAATTGGTATCCTGCTGTTCCAGTAGGCATTTTCTTTGTATTTAGCTATTTATACCTAATCTGTCACCAAATCTATCCCATGAGGTCCGTAATAATATTGTATTTTTTACTGCACTGAAAGCTTGGTCTCTTTTCATTATTTTAAAAAAAAAACGAATATATGGTATGCTATGCATAGCAACATAGCAATCAGCAGTAACATAGAGTGAAAGAGAAAACGTATTCGGATCCTAACATCTGAATACCCGATCCAATAGAATTACCCGAATAAGCTTTTTTGTTTGTTTAGAAATTACAATTCCTTATTAATATTCTACTTCTATTTATAGTTTGTGTAACAGAACTATACAAGTACAGAAACTGGTTTTATATACAGTGCTGTCAGGTGTCAGCAAACACCACATTCTATTCTTCTGACTCAGAACGTGAAAGAAACATTTCAAACAAACCCAGTTGTGATGTTCAGACTGCAAATGGAGGAAGGACTTTGGGATGTTAAATTTGAGATTTTCGAATAAATCAACATTGTTACTCTTAAGTAATAATGGTAATCAGTAAAAGTCAATCAATCGAGGGAGTCGTCGGTGGATTTAGACTTGTAGATCTGGCAGCGATTGCGATTGAAATGCCCACGTGTTATACAATACAATACATCAATCAACCACCGTCTGTCGTTGAGGACCGTCACTCTTCTTGCAGAATTTGTGGTTTTCAGTAATGATCGACATTGGATTAAATAATTAGGGTTTTCTGTACTTTCGTTACTTTCTTAATTTCATGTTGATGCTATGTGGAGCCCTCTTTTTCCCAACACATTTAAGTATTTAACCTACCACGTTCTCTGCCAGCGCATTACGTTAGGTGGCCACGTTGTCGTGACTCTGGAATTTCGGCCAAGTCATCACGATCCACTGCACAATCGTTTTGGATCTTACCTGTTTTGCTTCCCCTCACCATAATCACAAGACTCACCAGTCACCGTTCCTAATTCTTCAACCGTGAGGTCGAAATCTCTCCAGACGCTGCGTCTAAGTTCACTTTGAATGTGGTGAGCATATCAGAATAATCGATCTTATAGACGAATGTATCCCGGTATTCATTTTACGAGACGGTTGGTCATGAGGGCTATTTTGTAAATACGGTTCTTCTATTTTTTTTGTCTCCTCATGTTGGTTGGCGGGTTATGGAATGGAGTGAAGAGTGGTGAGGGCTGGTGAAGTGAAATTGGAAGAAGGAAGACGGTTACTACGGAAAGATAGAAACTAGGGTTGCCACTCTTCATTACATCCCCGATTAGATCTCATCTGATCGGATCCATCTCAGATCTGTACTACCAATTTGCTTCTTCGATTTCTACTACTACGGAACTACCTACTGTCAGATGGAGGCTGCAGACGGAGTTACTGTTGGTGTTGTCGTTGCTCTCACTACTGACTCTGAAGGATCAGGATTCACTAAAGATTCGAATGGAATCTCTGAACATATAGATCCTGGTGTTGAAGAACGGACTCCATTGCCTTCTCCTTCACCTTCTCCTCCAGTTGTTGTGATTCGTCAGGCTTCTTCTTCTCCGGTTCTTTCTAGGACAACAAGTGCGAAGGTTAAGGACGTGATGTTCATCAAAAGAATTGTTTTTCACCTTCATTTTTGTCGATTTGTGTTTTCTTTTCTCTCCCTCTTTCCCTTGGTAACAGGTCGTTTCATAAATGATTTGTTGTGCTCGCAGAAACCTGGGACGAGTGCTTTTCCTCCTGTTAACGCTTCGATGAAAAATAAAAATACAGCAAGGAAGAGTAGTAATGATCTTGGACGGAACGGTATCAGTACGACGAATAAGAAGAAGACTGACGATAATAAGGTAAAAAAGATTAAGGGAAAAGGAGACCTCATCGGTCGTGGTTTGGGGAAGAAGACCGCTGATATCAAGGTAACCAAGACTAAGGTCAAAATGTCACAACTGAAGGCCAATGGTATTCCATTGGAATCTTCAACGCCAAATGGTTTGCCTTTTCTCCATCTCTTTGAGCATTATTTGGGATTCTTCGGAATTTGAATGTTTATTTATATTTTACAATGTATGTCGCGACAGGAGTGGGCGTTTCCGATAAACAAACTAAACTGGCTTCTGCATTTCAAACTCGGAAAAAGATGGTGAGTTTGTTGTTCTTAAACTTCCATAATTCCATTTCCACTTCAACCGGTCGTGCTCTGTTTTTTCTGTATTTTTACTGTTCTTTTCAGTCCAATCCAATGTGTGATTTTTTATGTAATTAGATTGCGAAATCATCTGCTCCATCAAGCAAGCCTCGGTCTTCTACAGCGTTACGGTATGTTCTCTTTTATTGCCCATATGTGTCCTCTCGATGTTTTATTTGCTTCATTTTTAATTTGAAGATAGTGTTGAAAAAACTTTAGAACTAGCGTCGAATAGGAGTGGAAGAAATGTATTTTTTTGTTTGACTATTAATAATTTAATATTGTTTAATCCTCATTAAAAATCCGAGCTCTAGGAGGCAGTCAATCAATCATTCCACACGCAATGAAATTGATTATGTGAATATCATATGTGGACAGTGGACTATATTTTCAATACTTCCCTCATACAAATTACACAATACATATAAGTCCAAAGCCTTTTATTTGTTCTAGTTGTTATGCATTATATTTTTTACGGATTAGAGATCTGTCCCTCTGCCAAAAACCAAAATCTTGGTTTTGATAGAATTGTCACCTTGAAGACAACAAGAATCAACACAAATTTTCTTCTTCTTCTTTATTTTGTTAATGCTAAATTTCGTTAAAGAAAAAAAATATATATGTATATTAACATTGCAAATATACATCCTAAGAGTAAGGGAGTAATTTGCAAAATGATTTGTCAAAATAAAGTTGACTTCCCTAAAATTCCTGATAATGGTCAAGCAGTTGAGAACAATTTCTGATGACAAAGTTCATTGGCTTCCCTGAAAGTGTTATAGATATCACTGACTTTCTTCAAGACGGCCTCCACCAGTTTGTGTTTGTTTATCTTGAATCTATGGTTTCCTTTCTTCCATAAATGCCAAACAACCACTACCGATGCAGTTCATAGGATCCGCCAACATTGTGAGCTATGCTGCCTATGCATAGTTGTATTTAATTGATCAAATGTTTGACCAATCATCTAATGCATCCCACCACGACTTGAATGCATGGGCGAACCCAAATTAATCAGTTCCTTCTACAATGAGGTCTCATTGAACTATTGAAGAAGCATATCATGAAAAGCTAATTCGATTCATCTTCCATGTTACAGAGGAAACAAACTGATTTCCATGAAAAGCTATTTAGCTTCCAACATTGGTTGTGTGATTTTTTTTCTTGTAATGCGTAACCCAAGGTATGTGATGGAGAGTTTTGTTACTGTCAAATCTAATATTTTGTGTAGAGATTCATCTTTTCCACAAACCTTGGAAAATGTTGAGGAGCTCTTTTTATTTGTTAACCTCTAGTCCAGAGAATTTTGTAAAGGCATTAAGGATGGTTTTTATGGCTTTTAGTAATTTTTTGTTAGACTTTGTGAAGATAAGTGTCATTAGCATAGATGAAATAGGTGATGGATGATGCTTGTAGTACTATATTCACCATGTATGTATCCAATCTCTTATTGTTGACCTCTCTGTCATTAGTCTACTCAAGGTGTCCATTACTATGTTGAAGAATATTGGGGGATGTGGATCCTCTTGCCTGATGCCTTTTTGGTTCTTAAAAGGTGGGGTGGGGGAACCCTCTACCAACACAAAGGAGGCAGTAGATATGAAGTTCTAGATCATTTTGTATAAAAGGGGTGATACATATGCTTCGAGGGTGGAGATTATGGCTTTCCATTTAAGTGTATCAAATGCTCTCTTCAAATCAATACCGAGACAACATCTTTTTGGTGTTCTCTTCCTGCCAAAGTCATACAACATGTCATCAGCCACCATTGTGTTGTCAGATATGAATGCTGTTTGATTTTAGGAGATGAGCTGGCTGAAGACCTTAGTTACTGCCTTTTTAGATTTTGTCAAACATCTGAAGGGATTTCAATAAAATATCCAAAGTGTTACTGCCATTTTTGAAGCAGAGCATACCCAAATTCCTTTTGCTAGGTCATCAACCACTAGTGTCGTTAATGTCTTTGAAAGATGCATCTTACATTCTTACTCAATCCTTTCCGATCACTTCTGAAATGCCCATTACATTCCAAAAAAAAAAGCTCTAAACCCACCTTAGAATTGTAGTGGAAAATATATATTTAAATCGACTGCATTTTAAATATTATTTTGACAATATTGTTCAGCATAGGATTTTCTGTTTTTCTCATTATTTTATAGCATGTTCCAAGATTTAAGGAATTATAGGTGATGGGGGTGAAACCCAACCAGTACTCCAAGACGCGCAAGCAAGCGCCAAGCGGGAAACTCCGTGGGAAATCGGACCGGAACTCAAGTGCGCAGAGCTCTGCTTCGCTAGGACTTCTTCCACTCCAAATGACCTGCCTTTAATGAGTGGAGGATGCCTCCTATTTATAGGGATTCTTATGGGGTTAATCTAGTCAGATCGAGGCCCAAGGTCGACTTTCCAGAGATCGACTTTCTGGGGATCCGACTTTCCTGGTGATCGACTTTATTCAGAAGTCGATCCCAAGGAAGTCGATCCTCAGGAAAGTCGATCTTCCTAGGATTCGACTTTGAACCTCCTCAATCCTAGAATAGGTACCTCAACTCATCTTAGGCTATCCGGACTTCTAGTTGTTGGTAAGCTGTGACTGGGTTCGGGATACTGTACCACCAATAGGTATCCTGTATACTGTATTGATTTATTGTAATTTTGTGTAATTGGACTTGGCATTTTAGCATTTTCATGAAAAATTATAAAAGTTGCATTTAATGTCCACTGAATTTGAATTTTATGAAGTGTGAACTGGAATTTTAGATTTTTAGTGTTGCACAAATTTTCCATCTCCTTCAATAATATTTAATATTCAATCTCAGGGAACAAGACCAGAATGCAAAACCCTTTAAAATCAATGAGGATGCCCACTCGACTGTGTAATTTATTTTTCATTTTCAATACTTTCTTAGGGCTTCTCCTTCTAGATGTTTATTCTAATGCATTTTATGAATGTAACACACTGTATGACTTCAGGAGCACAACCCCCAGTACCAATGCTCTTCGGAAAAGCATCAATGCACCTATTTTTGCCTCCAGACTTGATGAACGTGCTGAAAAACGAAAAAAGGTAAATTTTAATACTCAAAATATATTTGATGTAGATTCTATTGATCATTTATTTAAAAATTATGTTTGAAGTATACTAATACTTAATTGTACGTCAGTTTTTCTTAAAACTGGAGGAGAAGGTTAATGCAAAAGAACAGGAAAAAACTGATCTGCAAGCAAAATCCAAGGTAAAACTAAAATTATTTTTATGTTTAATTTGAACTCATCATAGATAGCAAAGAATGTTCTTCTATTGTGAGTCGCCAATTATCCATTTCATATTTTCACGAAGGCATTTTTTTAATAGGAGAATCAAGAGGCTGAACTCAAGATGTTGAGGAAGAGTCTTACGTTCAAAGCATCTCCGATGCCAAATTTTTACAAAGAACCTAACCCTCCAAAAGCTGAGCTGAAGAAGGTAAGATATATAGTGGTTTCCTGATTAACATGAAATATCTGATAACCATTTTAGGATTACTACTAAACGGCAAAATAGAATTTATTTTAGTAATTTATTCATGGTTTGGTTTTATAGATACCAATTACACGTCCTATATCGCCAAAGCTTGGGCGTCACAAGCAACCTGAAGAGGTTTCATGTAACCAAGTGGGCGTAGCCAAGTCGAATGGAGACATTTGTGAAATATCTGCATATCACAAAAAATTTGTTCGAAAATCTCCTTCCAAACTAACTTCTCAGAAGTTAACAAGTTTGAAATTGGAAAGAAAATCTCATGTGGTAAAAGCCAAAGTGTTAGATCCAGAGGAGAAAGATGTGAGAGCTGAAGCAAAAGTAGAAGAGGACGATGATAAAAAAATTGAAACCGCTGAATCTCCTATGGAAGAAAGTATTAACAGTGATGTGGGAAAAACAAACATCAATGTTGAAAACATTATCGTTCCTCCTGAAGAAATTTCCGTAATAGATTGAAACTTTGAAAGTGGTGGTGAGCATTTTGTCCCTGTATATTTTATATCTGTGCAGATTTTGTGAATAGCTAAGAAAAAAACACTTATGTTTGCTTCTGTTGCAATGATAGATTGTTTTATTTTTCTTCGTTTAAGTTCACCTGTTATTGTTGGATCTTTCAGTTCTCTTCCCCTTTGTTTAGTGTTTACATATCTTCGTAACTTTGTTCATGTTCTGTCTTTTAATATACTAAATGCATGTTATTGTGTTATACAAGATTGAATATTTCAACAACAAAAAATATACTTGTTTGGTGGCATTAAGGTTGTTACATTTAAAAAAAATAAAAGCGTTTAAATTTCATTAAAAAATAAGGGTAATTTTCAAAATATACTAGTAGAAAAATGAACAAAAATTCATTCTAATTTTTATGTAGTATAGTTATAATTTATAAAGTATAGTTATAAAATAACTATGTTTGCATATTATATAACTCATTGTAGGATTTGTGTGTGTTATGTAATGTTCATTTTATTTTTTTCCAGAGAGAGAAGTGTAAAACCTAAGTGTGCTAATTTGGCAGGCAGCAAATTCAGAAGAAGCAAACAAAGCATTTCTTCTTCTTTAATTTCTTCTTCCTTGGTTTGCTTCTGTGTGCATAATAGGTAGCCTGCCGCGTGGCGTCAGCATCTGCACTGACTTCATCAAACACTTTGCTCATCCGTTCTAACACCGATGGATGTTCTTGGGCCTCGGATTCTGACGCTGACTCTGATCTGTGTATGCAGAGTGTGGTTATTACTTGCAATTTACAAACAACAATATAAGGAGGATAAATTGAGAAGAAGAAAAATAAATTCGGCTACCTCGAATGCCGAATGGCCGGACTGGCTGGACTGGGTTCGCCATTGGGTGATCTGAGATGACGGAAAACTGTAATTGCCTCATCTAAAATACCCAAAGCTTGCACAACCTCTGGACTGATGTACTCCTCATTTTTTCTCGAATCACCAGCACTACCACCCAATGTCGGAGGAGGATTTGAATGTGGAGCAGCACTGTGTTGCTCTTCCTCAATCTCCGATATTTTTTGAGGGAGATCCCGAGGTTTCAAGTGATTGGATGAATAGAGATATTCACGGATTCGAATGTACATTGTTTCTTTCAAAGCCTCTACGTATTTTTCATCACCTCTAACCACTGAAGCAACTGCCTAAAAATCGTCGTCGTCGTCGATCATTTAAAAACAGAAACAGAAATATATGAAAATCATTTACCTTTTGATAAAGCTTGTGCCCATTCCCAATTAATTGTCTCGAAATGAAGTTGATCAGAGATGGAGGCATGAAATCGAGCTTGATGTCCATGTTCGCTATCACTCTAAGATGATGATTGAATATTGATGATGAAATTGACATAATTTTAGATCGTATGTTGATGAGATCTTGTTCTTACCGGAAATAGCTTCGGTCGGTGGTCATTTTTTGTATAGCAAATCCACCCACAATATCGATCCTGACTGCATCTTTAGCATCGGGAACACCGGCATTGCTAAATCCATGAGTGCTCAGATCGCATTTCTCGGTGCTTGGAATCTTATTAACAACAAATGATTTTATTAATTGATTTGTGTACAGTGTACATAACAAAACAAAAAATGAAGATTTGTTCGGAATCGATGATTACTGTTTTAAGAAGTACGAGTATAAGTTGTTCTTGGAAGAATTCTACTTCGAAGCTATGAAGAATGGCTTCTCTTTCTGTAACGGGCCATGGTGGCTTCACTCTTTCTTCCAAATAAATAAATTGATTTTACCATTTTTAACATTATAAAGAGAGAAGAAGATAAAAAGATGAGAGTTTAACTGGATTGACAAACAAACCTTATTAACGAGATCTCCTCTCCAATTCGAACCTTTTGCAGAGAAGAAGATGAAATGATCTTGAAAGTTGGAACATTGTACTGCGGCCACCTGAACGGAAGAAGGAAAAAAACTTGTTAAATATATTCTTCTTATACACACATCTCGCTTTAGCTAGCCATGATTATAGAAGGTGATTGATACCAATTTTTGTACAGCGTCGCTTCCCATGACACACACAGACCTGTGATTAAAGATTTAGATTCATGGTATCAATTTTATTTAAGGCTTGTGTACTGACTGACCTATATCGACTGGTCCGTCGATAAAACCTTCGGCGAGGAGTGTGTGAAAAGGAGTTCCCGGTGGCCCTTCGCGGTACATAACTCGTAGTTGGTCCGATTCTTGTTTTAGCTGTGTTTGTTTGATGGGTGGATCTGGATGGTATTAGAGAGAAGCGAATAAACAGTGGATTTTAGTATCGAAGTGTAATTTTACCTTCCAATCGTTTTGCGACGACGACGACGACTCGTTAGGGTTTGATGAAGCACTTCTAAGCATGTCGAGAAAAATAGAAACTTCTTGAGCACGTTTTTGGACAATGGTCTGAAGGTTTACTGCGTGCCCAAAATGAAATTTAAGAAAAGGGGGGGAAAATTCCACACGTAAAAATATATATCCAGATGGTTGATGATGTACGTACCTTGTGAGCCAGAAAATGCGGAGCGTTGGAGCTGATTCTCGACCAAGGCTTCGATTGCCTCTTTGCTGCAATTATTGGACGATAATGATCTGTCGAATCTATCACGCGATTCTCTCATCCTTTGATTCTTCATACGAAAATCGATTCTTCAAAATCCAAAACAGAAGCGATGATATTTGCGTCTTGGCGAGGAAGAAAGAAGAAGAAGAAACAAATCTAAGCTCAGATGATGGTGATTGGCGATCGAACCGATCCTGTTTTGCCGAAATCACACTCAACTTGTCTTATTTTAATAGAAGATACACGGAAATCCCATCTCTATTTTGTTTTACGAGCACTGATTTCAGAAAGAACAACATGAGACAAATATTTGATAATACTAAACACCCAATTGGTATAGATCACTGATCAAATATTCCATGTTGACTTTCTTACTCAAATCAAATTCACCCTACAGGTACAGACAAGTGAAGAACAATTTGAATTTGAAGATTGCCAGTCGCCAGATCAGAACAGAAGATAGCCTGCAGAGAAGAGAAAACCCCGCGGGTTGCAATCTGTCTGGCTTTGAAGATTCCAACAACCTAAGCGGTTCTTCAGATAGTTGGGTTCCACAGCTTTTATTGCTCTGAGGGACAATCACAGATTGAACGTGAGAAGATGGGACCAAAGAGAAGAAGACCTGTACCCGACAGTGGAGTGTGAACAATCTTGGTTGGTGAAATGTCGTTTTTATGTCGTTTTTATGCTCGCGGAGCCCACTTCTGTTTATCATCGTAATGTTGATGTCATCATCATTATCAATTAATGATGCTGTAAAATGTCATAAAAATCGTCACAACCAATCACTGCCTCCAATCAGCACTACCTGCCTTTCCGCCAAAAACTGGGTAAGTTCTGGTCGTTCAGTTATAAACAACCCCTTCTTAAAGCAGGTAGATGAGGTAGGTTTGGTTGGTTGTCAAACTCATAATCACATATAAATAACATGGTGGGTGAATCATTGATAACATATTAGGTAAACATTATAGAGGTGACAACGGGAACATGCATGGCAGAATTTCTAGGTGGAAGCAAGGCTACTCCGTCCGAACCATTCTCCGATGTTGTCCGCAAGTATGGGACAAGGTCTAGAATTCTAAATTCGTCCACAATCTGTTCTATTCTCACCTATAATTATGATCCTACATCTATAATAACATGTTTATTTAAAAAAATATTGAATTTGAGGACCAGCTTCTGGTTGGTGTAATAACTGAATGTGTTATAATAATAGTATTGTATAATCATTTGAACCTTCTTCCACCGTCTCCCATCTCTTTTTTCCTCTTCCATTACATCTATCAATTTATGACTTGCCTTCTTATCTTTCTACCGTTTATACTTTCTTTTACCCCTTTCTTTCTTTCTTACTTTATCACAAAATAAAAATTCCTCTATCCTCATACATCCCACGATTCCACTCTCAAACCTTAGATCATTTTCTCTTCTATTTCAGATCAATTTCAGAGATTAACCGAGTGAAATATTATTAGAAATGAACCATAGGCCTTGAGGATTGAGGATTTCAACATCAATAGAAGAAGAAAAATCAATGAAAGAAGAAATAGCCTAAGTGATGAAAGAAATCAGGAAAATAAAATTGGGATTAAGAAGAAATAAAACAATGAAAAATGCAGTAGTAGAAACAAGATAAGGGATTAAGCGATAAAATGATGTAGATTTTTTGGATTTCGGTTATTTGGAATAGATTTGAACTTTATAGAAAATCGAATTCAGGATTGAAGAACAAAATCGGATTGGGTTTCTGAAAAAAAGTGAAGGTTTTAGAAGAAAAAAACAGAGATGATGAATTTGGAATTCGAGGTAACTAGATATGAGTTGGTTTGAAAATATTGAAAGAAAAAATGATTTGACATGTTTATTATTTTTAAATGACCAAGATCAATTAATATAACGTATTAAGTTATAACACCTTAATTTCCCTCTCAAATTAGAATCTTTAATTCTCCACATGAACAATATTACAAAAAGATACATTTTGAAGACCCGAGTTGGGTCGAGAATCCTCTCGATCTCATTCCATTCATGAGATTTGGGCTGACCATGGATGAGTATGGTTCGGGTAACACCTTATCCGAACCTAACCAAAATGGCTCGGGTAGCAAACCATGTCCATGCTCATCACCATTCACCACATGTGTGTGAGTAATGAGTATTTATTTGGGGAATTTCTCATTTAAAACTAGTTGGTATACGCACAGCTTGCTTGGACCGATTTAGGGATTTCCGGCCACATTCTATCAAACTTTTATACATGAATGTAATTTGTAAATGCTGCTATTAAATTAATAGATGCTTAGAGTTAGTTAGACTCGATCCTAGTTAGTCTTTTAGCCCAATATTATTATTTCATTAGGTGCATTGAATTTTTGGAGCACCTGATTTGTTAATTAATTTGAAATTCAAGGAATGGAATAGACGGCAATATATGACATAAGAACAGACCCAGCCAAAGTTGCCCATCTTTTTCCTCAACCTCACTAACTAATTTGACCACATTCCCCTTCCTATCCTCTAAAACCTTCAAAATCTCCCCGTCCACGCTAACCTTGACGATGATTCCATGGAAGCGCCCGCTGTTGACGATGTAATGGTATTTCGCCGGAATGGGAAGGCTCAACAGCACCTTCCTCGCTCTTGGATGCGAACCCAGTAAATGGCCGTACCAGCCATGTCGACTGTGTATCGCAACCCAGAACTCTCCCTTGTCGTTGGTTCTTACGTTGTCGGGAAACCCCGGTAACAGGGCAAACGAATCGGTGGTTCCCGCCTTGTCCCCTTTCAACCAGTATCTACGCAACTTCCCTTGTGAACCCTCGCAGAAGACGAAGAACGACCCATCCTTGCTCAGAGATAATCCGTTGGGAAACTGAAGGTCTCGTACCAACACATCGGTTTGCTTTGTCACGGTGTTGTAACGGAGAACTCTTCCCGTCGGCTCTGATGTCAAAACCAACTGCAGAAAGTTCCTGTGATTAAATAAAAACAGTTACGGATAATCATCGATCGACGGCACTCTTGAGAGTCCGTTTTATATATACTAATAGAGTGAGTAATAGTGCTATAACTACCTCCTCTGGTAATTGGTACTGGTGTCGGTGAAGTAGACATTCCTCCCATCCTCGTCGACGTCGAGATCATTGGTGAATTTGAAGGGAACATTCTCCGCTTGAGTGGTGAGCGAAACAGCCAATCCGCCTTGAGGACCAACTTTTAATAATCCAAAATACGCATCTGCGATGTACAATTCCCCGCTCTTCTTGCAGAATCTTATCCCCAAAGGTCTCCCGCATATGTGCTCGTTCTTCAGATAACTCATGATCGAAGGATTCGGATCACATTGTGATGATCTGCAACGATATATTCGCATTGTAACCAATATATATTATGATATCAATTCGATCGGCAATTAAATAAGAAGAAAAACGTATCGATCGATTATTTATTTATTTCTCTACCGTTTAGGTGAGGTGTGGGCGAAATAAGACCATTCGCTACCGTTCCAGAACAGAATGCGACCGTCTGCGACGCCGGTATACGGACCGCGACCGTTGGGATCGAAGGCGATGCTCTCAGGTCCTTGGATCTGATTTTTGAATCTCACTTCCGATCTCTGAAGCAAATCCTTCTCGTCTCTTTGGGTGGGATATGCAGACCACGTAGGTAAGTCGACGGAGTAGGTCTCGAATCCGGGAAAATCCACCATCGGGGACATCCGGAAAGGGTCTACTCTACAATAGATCGCTAAAAGAAGAACTAGAACAGCCGCCACCGCCGTCTTTTTCTGAGACCACGCCATAGTGGTGGATCAACTAACTATTTTCTGGTATAAGATTCAGAGGCCTCTCTAGCTCCACTTTCCTCGGAAGGATGGATGGATGGATGGATGGATGGATGAATGACGTCGACGTGTTCGAGTATTGAAGATAAATAGAATATCGTCATCGCCCGACGCAACGCCCATGTATAAAATAGAAACATACCTGTCATGATGTCATCTGACGTTGTAATACCGTCACTTCATTTCTATTCATATAAAATGCCAAATTGACAACTCAAATTTCTATAGTTGCTCTAATTAATAAATAGGATTAAATAAAATAAGATCCTTGGGATGTGTGCTCTTTTTCTTTGATCGGACGGTCCTAGATTTAAACCCTTGGCCAGCGAACACTCCAAATCATTGGAGTAAATTTTGAAGGTAAAAACATTTGACAATATATATATAACAAATTGGCTACCCAATTCTGACGACCAAAGGCAGTAGATGATTAGGTTACAGGCCGACGGGAGGAAGAAGTGACGGAAAAAAAACTGAATTTTGAATGAGAAAAATATTATTTGAATTAATTGTTATTGAAGTTTACACCCGTTATTTATAACATTCACTAACAATTTATTCTATTACATCCATGAGCATTCTTTTATTACAACCAAATTCCTCTACATTTAATTGTTTAATTCTGCACTTCTGGGCCGGTCCATTATGCTCTGGGCTTTAACTTCTTAATCTTTTATCTTGTTTTTAAGACTCAATAAAACATCAAATGATTAAGATATAATTAGCATTTATAATTTCCATCTTAATGATGATTTTATAACTAATACTCCCCCCTCAAACTAAACATATATGTTAATTATACCTAGTTTGAACAAAGTATCATTCATTTCTATTTCCCCCGCTCCTTTGGTGAAGATATTTGTCAATTGACCTTTAGTTTCAATTGGCTTTAGAGTGATTAGTCTTTTGTCTATTTTTTCTCTTGTGAAGTGACAATCTCTTTCTATATGTTTTGTTCTTTCATGGAAAACAGGATTTTCTGCTATGTGAATAGCAGATATGTTATCCCAAAAAAATTGAGCTGGTTTATCATTGTAAACTCTTAGCTCATTCAGTAATTGGTTTATCCAACTTACTTCACTTGCACTACAAGAAAAGAGGTCTACAGCGACGATTTTAGCGACGATTTTAGATCGTCGCTAAATTACAAGAAGGATTTTGAAGAAAACCCGCGATATTAGCGACGATATGAATATATCGTCGCTGATTATCTTTTTTTTTGTTTAATTAGCGATGATATGTTGATGATCGTCGCTAGATATAACATTTAGCGACGATTTAAAATTTATCATCGCTAATAACACTAATAACACTAATAATTTAAAATAAAAACTTGGGACATTGTCAACAAGCCCCTTATTTAAAATAAAAATTATTTTAAAACTAAGTTTTTTTTAAATAAAAAAAAATAAAAAAAACCCCCAAATCGTGTTATCCCCAAATCCTTCCTCAAGTTAAAACCCTGTCCGGCGAGCGATCTTCCTGTCCGGCGAGCGATCTTCCTGTCCGGCGAGCGGCTTCCTGTCCGACGAGGCTTCCTGTCCGCCGACGAGCAACTTCCGTTCATTCCAGACAACTTCCGTTCATTCCAGACAACTTCCGTTCATTCCATTTCAATCCTTCATCACCTCCAGTTCATTCCTGTCCGCCGACGAGCAACTTCGAGGTAAGTTCATCACCTGTGTAATTAAATTAATTGGTCATGAATAAACCATTTACCTAGATAAACTAACATAATAAATTTACAAGGATTACCAAAATGGATCCATAAGGATTTTCAAGAATATTTTTAGGGTATTTGAAAAAGTATAAAAAGGGTGTGTTACAGTGCTGGATGGATACATGATCTTAAATAGAGTAATTTAAAATTTAGATCATTTGAAATATGTACAAAAAAATGAAGATAAAGAGTTTACTTAGATGGGCAAATTTAGCTTGTATGGTAAATTCCCAAGGTTTACCTCAATGCCACCCACAGGACCTTCAAGCGTACATTTTAGAGTGTTTGAAATTGTATCCCACACTTGAATGATTGCATCAAAACTTCCAGATGCAAGAAAATTTCCATCAGCACTGAATGCTA